>BGPT01000459.1:93211-103896 GCA_003297045.1 Symbiodinium sp. clade C Y103 | reverse complement strand
CCGTTGCTGGAGGTTCCAACCCTCCTCAAAGAGAGCCATGTTGGATGATGCCAAAGAAACGCCATTTGAGGCAATTCTTTAAACCTGAAAAGATACGATTGGAAGCCACCGGTCAAAAAAATGTCTAATTAAAGTCCTCATCTAAACTGCAGAGCTTCACGCCCTTTCCACGGCGAGATTGGGAGGTCACGTCACGCTGTCATGCTTTGCATTGCATCTACCAAACCCTTGAGACACAAACCTGACAAAACCTAGGGCATTGACACGTGACACTTGCATAACACTAGTAACATATATTCAAAACATACTAAATAGTTGTATTATGTTGTATATGACACTATGAGTTCAAGCATTGTATATACGGATACGTCACGTACAGGAAAAGCATGTACAAACACACACATGTATGCAAGGGTATGTATTGCAAACATAAATGTGTATGAATCACATATATAATCATATATATACACAGTACTTTAACACATATCAAAACATTCATGTATGTGTATATATAATATATCATATATATATATATGATAGAGGAGACATTCGCTCCGAGAGGCTTTCAAAGCAGTTGATTGCATGTTTGCAAGCTCACAGACACACAACGGCCAAATTCCCAAATGACCGCACTTTGCAATCACCCTGTACTGTTGTTGCAAAATGAATGCACAAAATACTAGTGAACATACAATGTATATCTACATGTATATGTATATATATATATATACATGTGTGAGAATATACTGTAGTTGGGATATAATCTATTTAATAAAATATATGTACGTGCGCGTGCATACTGCTGCAAAGGATATTCAATCATATTCAATCAATTCCAATTGTAGTGAGTTTCTACTGCTCATTACTACTCAATCTCTGAGGGGTGCTGATATCCACTATTGCTGCTATGCGCTGTGCTAATTTTGCGCTTGCTCAGCTTTACAAACCACATGTTTCTCTTCTGCGTGATGTTTCTGTTGCGGGGCGCCATTCTACACTGAGACTGAGACTGCTGTGTATGCTAAACACGTAAGCGTTGCAGCCTCCGGTAAGCTGATATGGCCATGGAAAAAAACATGTTCAATAGGAGCATCAAACCCTGAATAAACCGTTTCTCATTGCCAAGTTAGATATCCTCCGGGAATAAATCATTGCAACGGAAAATCTCCCATTTGTAGATGACTTTCCCATTACCACCTCCATTTATTGTGGATTTCCAAAGTATCCGTGACCAAAGAGTACTCTGGAGTAGGTCTTGAGAAGTCCCGCCACTCGCCGTGGCCAAATTCGCCAAGTCAAAGCAATGCCACGGCCGTCGCTTGTTGATCTCCCATATCACCCCCAAAGTCTTCCGAGGATTCCGCTGACATCCAACTCATTTTTGCCATGTTTACTATATACTAAATTATGATATGGATATATTTGTGCATATCATTGTATATGTGGACATACACAGGATACTTCCACAAGTGCTTCACTGCAAAGTCATGGCTGATCAAACATACCAACCGCATTTGGACGCACGAGTTCATCTGCCAAACCGATGCAAATAGTATAGTAGCATGGTGGATTCTCGATTGCCATGGTGGATCACCAAACGGAGAATATGTATATATATATATATATAAAAATATGAATATACATAGATATGTATATATATATATACATGCAATGGTGTATAAAACCACTCTTACAGGGGTATAAAACCATTACAGGGGCTATATATTGAAACTGATGGGGATGGTTATAACATGTTGTGCCCATTTATAAGCTCTGCCCCCCAAAAGCATCCCTTCGCCTTGACAACTCACAGGCGATGTCTTGCGACAGGCGCATGGCAGCGTGGTTTCCCCAAGCATTCCGGGGGTGAAGAAACCCGCAGCAATGTGTTTGGAAAAAAAGAATGATTGGTGGCTTCAACCCGAAGCCTGAAGAATATTGGTTTATATCATCCGCCCACGTAGGGAAACAAACTATTGTAGTAAGCACCTTGTGAAAATACATTAAAATAACCAACGATATGTTCTTTACTTGAAAATCACGACTGCGTTGGGTTCCATGCAAAAATCTAGAAAGCACCGCGGACCTCAAGGGAGGCCGTTGTACATTGTGTCATTTGATGCCACCAAGCGCAGAGCAGAATGCGTGTGTCGAACGCCGTGGGTATGGCTTCCATCAACTGTGGGTGGTTGAGTCAAAATTGATGCGTCTGGGGGGGGTAAGCCGGGGTTAGCTATCCCCAAATAAATATCAGTCTGTTTGGATCATCATCCAAGGTCAGTGAAAGTGCATGATCAAAACTATAATAGTGTGCATCAGTGTGCATCTCCAATGGGGCCAACAGAAGCAGGAGCCATTTCCAGCATTTCCACCCCACGTCTTGTGTGATCTTGCTGAGGTGAAGTGACATACAGAGCCTAGCCTCACTGCCTGGCATAAACCTTAAACGTTTAATGTAAAATTGGTTGTTCCTACTCCGCCCCGGTACGCTTCGCGTGGCATTTAAAGATCCTATATATATATATATACATATATATATATATATATATCAGCCGGTGTCAAAATCAATTGTTTACGCCTGGTACTAAAATGCAAGTTATCGATCTTTGGGGGGGTCCTATCGCTTTACAGTGGTTTGTTCAAATCAACACTAAATAGTGCAACAATGTAGCGGAATTGGCTTCAACACAAGTTCATGGGATTAAGATCTCTAAACTGCGGGGGATGGATGGATTAAGGGTCGCTCGTTGTCTTTGTATTTGCAACCATGTTGGGGAGCTATCCAAGCACATTCCTAGACTCTTTCCTAAGCCAGGAAATTTAATACAATCTCAACTCCGAACTAGAATGACGGTAATTGAATGTAAGTAATTAAAATCAATGGTTCCCAACGGTTGTAAGATGAGTAATTCTCTTGATTCCCCAAGCCTCAAAACAACCTGATGGCCTATTGTTGGGAACATGTTCACTTTTTTGCTGAACCCTTGTTCTGCTGGGATCACATGAGTCTATCCCTCGTCCGGGGTCCCTTTTTCAACAAAAGGTTATCGCTAGGTTATCACTAAGGTTATCGCTAATTTAGAACACCTTGATGATCAAGATTTTTTTAAAGTCAATTTGATTTATTCAGAATTCAATTGCATTTATACTTCGAAAAGAAAAATAAAAGGGAAAAGGAGGGAAAGGGAACATATGAAACAAAGGAAGGAAACACATGAATTTCATAAAAGCACATAAACTATCATAAACTCGTTTTTTTGTTTTAATGATTCGGCGTTCAATTGTATTTTGCTTAATTCTATTGCTTTGGGACCTGGGGCAACAAAAACAAACTGCCTGCAGAAAGCAACGGTTTAATGAGCTTGGACAACAAATGATATGGCAACTGCAAGAAACACGGGCACTGCAGGTTGAATTTTCTTTATCAATTTTGCCCATTGCGTGCAGGTTCACAACAACAACAATATTTGCTTGGTTTCCACCAAGTTTAATGCGCTCCCATATATGGTTACAAGTTATCGTTTTGGGGGGGGGGGGGCCCTATCGCTTTACATGGTTTGGTGCACTGGCGCACTTTCTCAACACAACTGGACCCCCCTTACTAAAGTAGTCTACGCTTATTTTGACCATATAATTATCATATTGTATAATATATGTAATGGTACACACACATATATACATAATTATATATGATATATATATATATATATGCACGTATCAGAAACGGGCAGCTTCAGCATGTGATGGCACCGGGCGAGATTTACAGAAGTGGGGCCAAAAAAACAAAATTGTGCTTTCCATGGCAAACAGTTTCACCATTTCAATAAACGGTGATGAAACATAAACACAGGTAAACACACAAACAAAAAACATTGCGTTCTCTGCAATACATTTTGAGGAATCTTCTCACTCCCTTGTTTGTTCTCCACGATAAACCCCCGCCAGAAAAAAAAAGAGAAGCGGCCAACTCACCAGGGTGAAGATTCCGTGCACCAGATTACAGTAAACCACATAGTAATTCTTTTGAGCTGGATAATCACATTATAAAATTCAATCAGAACGCTTGCCCGAATCTATCTATCGAAGAGATTCGAAGAGAGGGTTTCAAAAGGGTGGCTTCTGAAAGCCCATGTTTCTTTGCTACAAAATGGCGTTGGGTTAAAATAGGTTGCTGTCTGAATAGCAAATTCCTTCCTGCAAGATGACGCCACCCAACCACTGAAATCTTACAAAATGCTGCTCCCAACCATGTTTTACAAAATGAAGGCCCCAACTGGCCCAACCCCATTTTCAAAGATAAAAGTCAACTGACTCAAAATTTTGAACTGGACATTGGAACGGAGAGCCCAACAGCATCACTCCTGTGATCATTGACTTCACATGTCATCATTCATCATCATCTGTCATCACTTCACAAACTCACCATGCACCTTTGGGGTTCCAGTGCCCCGCATTTGCTCCCGAAGAGGGGGCACACTTTGGCGCGCTGTACCTGTTGCATTGGCAAACAGAAGTCGCCTTTCGGCTGGACCCCAACTGGCTCGCTGGCCGCACGGGGGCGTGAAGCCTGGACCGGTGCAGCGCCATGGAANAAACAGAAGTCGCCTTTCGGCTGGACCCCAACTGGCTCGCTGGCCGCACGGGGGCGTGAAGCCTGGACCGGTGCAGCGCCATGGAAAATGATGATCTGAATTTTTATCATACCCCCACACTGGATTCATACTGGTCATGTTCAATCATTTTAGGGAAACCTATGATTAAACGGCTGGGAAGATGAGGTGTCATTTTTCAAATACGTTTAATATTTTCAACACACAAACTATAAACAATCATAAGCCCATATCGGCTATAAAATTGGTTTTTTTCATTTCTTTTCACGACATGTTTACGTTTGATTGAGGAGGGTACACTCTCTCTCTCTCTCTCTCTCTCGCTCTATCCCCTCTCTCTCTCTCGCTCTATCCCCTCTCTCTCTCTCTCTCGCTATCCTCTCTCTCTCTCTCTCTACATCACCATCTACAGCAGTCTGGCCAAATGCTAAGGTGATGCGGATACTATGGGATGTTGTGGGGGATATTATTATAATAATAGTATGAATATGAACGATTGTGGGCATTTTGCTTGCATTTGCCAGTATCTGTGACCTTGTTATATATTGTTTGGAATGTTTAATATAATGCCTTTGAACAAACTCAAAATGCAGTTCAAAATGAACAAAACCAATCCAATCCCCGAGGGTTTCTGAAGGGATATGAATGGAAAAAATTTGCGGGTGTCGCAAAAATATGCAAAAATGACAGCACGAGTGAGTCAACATCCACTGTTTGGGGGTTGTTGTGAAACCCATTCGAATACTTTGAGTCACTGGGATCATCGTTCTCCTCACCGCATGGAGGCACACATGAATACTGTCTCTGACACCACGAGACAGCACACCATGATTGGAGGACCTATTTTGCTTGCATTTGAATTATGTTTACCCTTGAGGTCCCTCAGGAGTGATGATTAGCATTTCCTTCAAAAAAAAAAAATATATATATATGTAAACCTCCATATATTTTATAATATGTATTGCTATGTATACATATATTTGTATATTTATCACATATGCCCGCACAATGACAATTTTGGATCATCACCTCATCCACGATGTTAGTCACAAGGATCATATCGAAACTGTGGCTGTGGGATGGTTCCCAGCATGTCCAAACTTGGGCACCCCTCATCCACCGATTCATCATTTCTTCATTGAAATCATCGTATTTCTGTGGACACCTCATTTTTCGGACACAGGCATATCCTATATTTCCAAGCATCCAAATATCAAAAAATTACTTTCTTCGAGTGATCCCCACCATGAGACTTTCTTTGGCATATTGTGTGATACAGATTTTGACAGTCTTTCTGGCAAAACTTTCTGGCAGGGAAGAGGAGGAGAGGACAACTCTGATGAAATCTAGAGACCTTCGTCTCTAGATTTCATCAGAGTTCTCCTCCTCTTCCTCTTGGCATTCTATCTGACATTTTCTCTGACATTCTTTCTGACATTCTTTCTGACATTCTTTCTGGCATTCTATCTGGCATTCTANNATTCTTTCTGACATTCTTTCTGGCATTCTATCTGGCATTCTATCTGGCATTCTTTTTGGCGTTCTATCTGGCATTCTATCTGGCATTCTATCTGGCATTTTTTCTGGCATTCTATCTGGCATTCTTTCTGGCATGTATTCTGACATTCTTTCTGACATTCTATCTGGCATTCTATCTGGCATTCTATCTGGCATTCTTTTTGGCGTTCTATCTGGCATTCTTTCTGGCATTCTTTCTGGCATTCTATCTGGCATTCTTTCTGGCATTCTTTCCGGCATTCTATCTGGCATTCTGTCTGGCATTCTTTCTGGCATGTATACAGGTTGAAGTCCGGCAGTGCCCACTGGAATCTGGAGCTCGCGGTTGAAGTCCGGCAGTGCCCACTGGGATCTGGAGCTCGCGGATGAAGTCCGGCAGTGCCACTGCGATCTGGGGCTGGCAGATGAAGTCCGGCAGTGCCCACTGCGATCTGGGGCTGGCAGATGAAGTCCGGCAGTGGTGACTGGGATCTGGAGCTGGCAGATGAAGTCCGGCAGTGCCCACTGCGATCTGGAGCTGGCAGATGAGGTCCGGCAGTGCCTGCTGCGATCTGGAGCTGGCGAGGAGGAGGCGGGAGGAGAAGGCGGGAGGCGGCGGGAGGTTGTCCACCCTGCCCCCCCGCCCCCCGCCCCCCCGCGCAGCCATGGTAAAATCTAGTAACCCTCACCTGGCAGGTGGGGAAATACAATGTGATTTCCACATCTCCGAAGCCGCTGGGGGCGTCCGGGTGTGACCCATGCTCATGATATTTTGGCAATCCTAAAGTCTTAGATATTCTATTCTGGAACAAAACTAAGTGTTTTCCTTCATACACTTATATGGCAAGATGTTGAAAGCAATTGAACCCGTCTCGAAGCCCTCCTCGTCACCTCGACTCCAGTCCCAATGCTCTAAGGGCACAGTGCATGACAGTGCCTGTAAATAGTAATAATGCAGTGAATATATACATATATATATATATATGTATACAGTATATACATATATACTAGGTGTACTTGCTGGTTCACTCCACTTCGTGAGTGGGTTACAACCTCACTTGTAACTGGAGATAATTGAAGTATCTCTACTTGAAGGGAACAGGACTCATCTGCGCAAGGCGAGGCGGCTACCCTTGAAGGAGGGAGTTGGGCTTATGATTATAAACAGCTATTTTCAAAAGGTGGGGGCCCTAAATAATTGCTACTTGTAGGTTGGTAAACACAATTCCAATAACAAGGGCTTCTGGTACAATAAATATATCAATCTAGTTGCTGAGATATAGAAACCCGAAAATGACTGGGGAGCCCTTGCACATCTGCAACTAGGTGAAACCCAATGAACGTCCAATCCAAAACTGCCAGCCGGCAATTACATGCAGCCTTACGACGTGTATGTATATATATATATATGGATATATTGGGTACGTTAAACCGACCTGATGGTCGTTCTTGCGCACACGATTTACGATTAACTATAAAATCAATTACTCAAGGTATCTCATGTATTTGAAAATAATGCACATACATACGCAATCATATGCATATTATATACACGACAGAATGCATATGTATGTACACGTATATCAGTACATATGTCATCATCTGTCTACATATGCATATATTTTCACATGTACAAGTGCATGTACAGCTGCATATGCATACTGAATACATCATACACCACATATATACATCATTTCTTGCTGATGCTGGGTTGCTTTGCACAAAGCTTTGGAATTTGCTCTGCTGCCCGCTGTTGACTTGGAGCCTGCCAGAAACTCATCCATGAGCTGCCACATACCCACTGAGAGCCGACCGAGTGGCAAGCAATGCAAAAAGAACCAATTGATTGAACACTTCATGAGATCATCTGGGACCTTGGCGTCATTCCTGAAAGTGGTAGAAGAAATCGCATCATCTACTGGTTTGTACTTTCGACCATTTCCACAAAAAATCTGCTGATCAACTCAGATCATCATCCCGCGTTGGAACCAAAAAACCTGTTTAACAGATATTGAAACCCACCAATCACCAGCAACGTCGGAGGGCCTAGGCTTCCAAACGCCCAAGACGAAGTCGCTGTGGGTGCTGCCATGATGGTCACGACCGGGATGCCGGGTCACAATCGCGTTGCCGGTGCAAATCAGTGCAAATCTGAGCCACCACGGTCCCCACATAGATAGCATAGATACAAACGTTTTAAACAATATCAATGTTTAAAGACTTTTCTTTTGAATGATTGTTACCAGTAGTACCGCACAAGGCGGTGGCGGAAGTTTCAAAAATGGCAAACCTATAGGAGCGGTGAGTCATGGATGGCAGAGCAGATCCACTGATGGATCAAAAGGTGGTTGGAGCGTCGGCCTATCTATCTGTCTATCTATCCGCCTGCCTAACTAACTGACAAACTGACTAACAGACTAACTGACTGACTGACAGACTGACTAACTAACAAACTACCTAACAAACTAACTAGCTGACTCACTGACTAACTGACTAACTGACTAACTGACTGACTGACTGACTGACTGACTGACTAACTAACAAACTAACTAACAAACTAACTAACTGACTCACTGACTAACTGACTAACTGACTGACTGACTGACTGACTAACTAACAAACTAACTAACTCACTAACGAACTGACTAACTAACTGACTGACTAACCGACTAACTGACTAAGTGAGTAACTGACTAAGTGAGTAACTGACTAACTGACTGACTAACTGACTAACTAACTGACAAACTAACTAACTAAGTTGTTAAGTTGTTAAGTTGTTAAGTGGTTAAGTTGTTAANACTAACTGACAAACTAACTAACTAAGTTGTTAAGTTGTTAAGTTGTTAAGTGGTTAAGTTGTTAAGTTGTTAAGTTGTTAAGTTGTTCAATTGTTAAGTGGTTAAGTTGTTAAGTTGTTAACTGACATCTCCAAATTTGCTTAAAACCCTCAGTTTTTGACACTTTTGACATGGAAATGTGCTTCGCGCCACAACAGCGTGCAATTTTTCGACATCGAAGCATCATCGAATCGTCAAAAAGTTCTCCGAACCCCTCACGTTTTTACGATTTTCACTTCGAAATGTGCTTCGCACCACAGCGCCGTACACTTTTTCGACATCTCAACTTCCAAAAGTGGTCCGACCATGAGGTGTTTTGTACATTTTCACTTCCAAATGTGCTTCGCGCCACANCACAGCGCCGTACACTTTTTCGACATCTCAACTTCCAAAAGTGGTCCGACCATGAGGTGTTTTGTACATTTTCACTTCCAAATGTGCTTCGCGCCACAACGCCGTGCACTTTTTCCACATCTTAACTTCCAAAAGTGGTCCGAAGCTGCGCTGTTTTAACACTTTTTACTTCCAAATGTGCTTCGCGCCACAGCGCCGTGCTCTTTTGCCACATCTCATCTTCCAAAAGTTGTCCGAACGTGACAGTTTTTAACACTTTTTACTTCCAAATGTGCTTCGCGCCACAACGCCGTGCACTTTTTCCACANTTTTTAACACTTTTTACTTCCAAATGTGCTTCGCGCCACAACGCCGTGCACTTTTTCCACATCTCAACTTCCAAAAGTGCTCCGAAGGTGACAGTTTTTGACAGTTTTTGACAGTTTTTACTTCCAAATGTGCTTCGCGCCACAACGCCGTGCACTTTTTCCACATCTTAACTTCTAAAAGTGGTCCGAAGCTGAGGTGTTTTAACACTTTTTACTTCCAAATGTGCGTCGCGCCACAACGGCGTGCAATTTTTCATCTCTCATCTGCCGAGATGTCTCCGCACCCGCCGCTCTAGCGAGCCTACTTCTCGACCCTCCGGAGCCACAAAACATTGGAAAAACACAGTGTTTCGCGACTTTCCTACCTTTTCGCACACCTGCATCTCTTCTCTNACTTTCTCATCTCTGATCTTCTCACTTCTGACTTTTCTCACCTCTGCTTTTCAACTGTCCATATTGTCGGAAGTTTCACTTCTAAGCTTCCTTCGATTAGTATATCTCCATTTTCTTCAAACAAGGTCTCCCTCAGCCTATATCTATAATATATGTTTGCATGTTCCCTTACATATGATGAACAAACATATTCTACTGTATATGTATATATACAGACAAATAAAAACAATACAATAATACAGTAATAAAACATAATAAAACACATTTGCATATATAGAAACAATAAAAAAACAACACAATAATATATGAGCAATCTCGAAAACTCTAGGTTCACGCAAAGGACATCCACAAATTTGGAAAGGTCCCATCGCTTACCACACGTTTGCGCAAAAATGGTGNTCTACTTGACTCCAGAGCTGAGGCTGTGCTTCCTTCTAGTCGGCAGGCATCTTCGCTGTAACCACGCATGGACAGCCAGCTTTTTTGCCAGCCACCTCTGCACAGCCACTCTATAGCAAGCTCTGCAGCTCACTGGGCCTCTACAGACCGGAATACTATTGCGAGCTTGCCAGCTCTCTGGGCCCCTCCGGGCCCGAACACTATGGCGAGCTTTCCAGCTCTCTGGGCCCGTAGAGACCCGAACCTTATGCCAGAAAGAATGTCAGATAGAATGCCAGGCTGTCTAT
>BGPT01000459.1:1302-93202 GCA_003297045.1 Symbiodinium sp. clade C Y103 | reverse complement strand
GTAGAGACCCGAACCTTATGCCAGAAAGAATGTCAGATAGAATGCCAGGCTGTCTATCGTTCCGTCTTTCTTCTTTCTATCTTTCTATCTTTCTATCTAGCTGGCTATTTCATTGGGTGCCTCTCTATCTAGCTATCTCTATCTAGCTTGCCACCAGNGTGTCTGGGACAGAAAAGGGGTATCGCGTGGGTATCGCTTAGGCATCGCTAGGGCATCGCTAAAATTCACCTCAAGATTGTCCAAATTTGGTACGTGTTGATACGGTAGTACTTCGTCAGAAAGCAGGTTCACGAAACAACAGCAGTACGAAGTTGAAGTCAGCACAGAGGCAATCAAAACAGCGCGTAGTCACATGGGGAGTCAATGGAAACACTCTTCCGCAACGACAATAGTTTGGCACACAGAAGCTTTAGTAAACAACAGCAGTGGGTAAATAAAGTCAGTGGAGAGGCAATCGAAATCCACGTTTAAGTTCTCCAGAGACAATGAAAGCATGCAAGGCAAGGATGTGCAGGCAGCTAATGAAGCGGATTCTCTTCTCTGAGGATCACTTCACGGATGTCAAGAAGAACACTTGCTGAGCAGCACGTGCCTGTATGATCCTAAATCTAGTTCACCAAAGACGTCAGAAATCAACGGTCAACATGACATAACCTTTAAACGGGGGTATCGCTAATTTGGAAAGGTCCCATCGCTTACCTCATGTTTTTACAAATTCCATCACTTTCCAGAAACGCAATGTCCGTCCAATACATGTTTAGNCGCTTACCTCATGTTTTTACAAATTCCATCACTTTCCAGAAACGCAATGTCCGTCCAATACATGTTTAGTATTGCCGGAGTTTTTGCGGTGGCTCATATGCTTACCTTACTTAAACAACCACCAAGAAATGACCACTGTCCACCCATGCCTGCCAAACACTAGAGTCATATATTACTGTAATAAATATACGTATATATTATGCACACACACACACACAGCAATGTAGTTCTTTTCGGAACACAAGACGTATCAGTTGTATTGACACAAATTCCAGTTGTATTTTGTTCAGTCGTGTGCACAATTGTCATATCTATTCCTATGTACAGCAAGATTCAGCATAAAAAGAGCAAGGTCACGCATTTGGCCAAGAGACCGTGATCACTGCGTGGGCCAAACCCAAAGGAGTGGTAGAGACGAATCGCATTGCCACCTTCAATATCAAAGAAATACTGAAGAAAGGAAGGAGATGACAGGTCCGGTTATTGTGAGTGTGAATGACTGCAGCACTTTGTGTTCAACAAGGTTTGAACATCTCCCACCATGAGTTTGTCAGCAGCAACGATCACGTCCTACAGCCTTCGCACCAAAGAGGATTCAATGATGGTTGAGCTCTGAGCGTCAGACCTAGCTTCTTGATGACGTTAAGGTCGTTTCGACCACCGCTACCCCACTGCTTTTCATAACCAATCCTGAGGGACTGATACCCACAGTGGGCTGAGTGCTAGTGCTTGTGTACAACCCTTCTATTTGTGCCAGTGCCAGCTTATGATTTGGGCTGTAGGATGTCAGGCTTGAATATGCTAACAGCTAACAACTCAATGATGAGCTCGCTGGGACGCGGGTGAGGACCAACAATTTCATACAAACCAATACATCAATACGGCGACCAACATGAGAATCATGAGAATGACAATGCAAGAACGATGGCGATCGAGATGACGATGGCAATGAGCACGAGGACTAGGATGAGATGACGATGATGACGATGATGACGATGATGACGATGATGACGATGATGACGATGATGACGATGATGACGATGATGACGATGATGATGCTGATGTTGCTAGTGGTGCTAGTGGTGCTAGTGGTGCTGGTGGTGCTGCTGGTGGTGCTGCTGGTGGTGCTGCTGGTGGTGCTGCTGGTGGTGCTGCTGGTGGTGCTGCTGGTGGTGCTGCTGGAACAACGAACGTGGAAGGGATGAAAACATCTCCGTCAATCGCGATGTGCCACGCACACATAAAGAGGTTGTACATACTGGTATGTTTACACCAAGTAAAGAGCAATTCCAACAAATTGAAAGCCACATCTCGGCTTAGAAACTCATGAAAATAGGGAAGCTATTGGAAACACAGAATTCAATGTGCCACAGAAAAAGTCAGACATATTGAACAGCAGATTTGGATACATTCAGGACAATTGCTGTGTGCACTTCAAACAGAAGCTGGAAGTGACTGGAAGGATCTCCAAAGAAGATCAAAGAAGTGCATATTGCAACAGGAGGCAAAGGGCAGGGAAGCGGTGCGCAACCTTTGGAAGGTTATTTCCTGCACGTCAAGCCACTGCATGACGTCGCTGTTCGGCAGCTGTTCTTTGCAGGTGCCGGCGATGCATGGAAGCCTTGGGTTGCGGTCAAACATGGTCAAATTCCAAAGGGTCCCACGGACAACCCCCTGACAGACCCACCATTTGTTCTGGTAGCCTTGCTCACACTACTTGCTACTACAATGCTACTACTTGACTGAACCTATATATCTGGTCTAAAATAAAGCGACTTCAAATTTCCAGATTTGATTTCCCCCCCCCTCTCCATCTCTCTTGTTACAATGTTGTTGGATTGGAGTCAGACAGTGATTTCTCTTTCAGGGCTACCTTGATCAAAGCCTCAGTTGAAGAGGGCCTGCTTGAGGACCAGCCTTCTTTTTTGAGGAGATTGATGCTCTGCCAAGGCTTTGTCGATTCCGGACCGTGTAATTACAATGTAATATGCCTTTGCCATCCCGACCCTTGTCTGTGCCAATGATACTGATGCAAAAGGCATCCCGATCATGCTTGATGATTGATGAGGAATCTTTCCTACGTATTCCTACATCAGAATTGCTGGCCCTTTGGAAAGTTGGTGCCTGACATCCTTGAAGCATATTAACTAGTATAGTATATACAGTATTGGTCATATATATATATATATATATTATATTAGATTATATTAGTTTCTTTTGTGATTTTTCTGTGTTCTTTTGTGTTGGCTTCAGGAACCTCATGGCAGTCCCAGCGCCCTGGCGGCCTTTTGGAGCTGTTTAAATCCCTCTGAGGACCAAGGGGCGGAGCGTAAGCTAGTCCCCGCAAAGGGCCACTCGGCAATGGCGGAGGCGGTGAAGGAGTCGGAGTTGCCCCTGCAAGGAGACAACATCTCGAGGCCCAAAATTGTGGTACCAGTATCCCACACAGAGAAAAACTGCTACTTTGAGTGAAAGCATGACGCACACAAAGCATTCTTGCCTTTTCAACGCTGTCCAAGATACACTATACGCCCTCCAAAACTGATACGATTTGATTCCACGGTGTACACATTCCACATCACATTTCTCAGGCCTCCGGAATTGTGTGCTACCGCAAGCACGACTGCAACCACAATTGCCACCAGCAACAGAAAGGCACAAATTGGTGCCACAAGCATTCGCCATGGATTTTGGCACCTCCAGCGGCAAAGCCAATAGTCATAGGAGCAGACTTCAAAGAGACTACAGCTGCTTGGAAGTTCCTCTATCTCTGAATGTAAAAAGCCAGCCTCTGAATATATACAAAAGTCCAAAGCGGTCCAAAGATTAGAACAGGAGATTAAAGAAAAAAGGACGCAACTTCAAAGGGAGTCTGGCTGTACTCAGAGGGATTCTCACCTTGAGGTAGTAGGAACCGGTCAAAAAACAAGCTAGGACACATAATATGAACAAGAAACAGTGTACCAGCAATTAATTATGCAACAAACAGTGTGGGAGCACCCCAAGTATTGCAACTTGCCAGCGTTTTTGATTTTTTGAATTAGCCAAATAGGTGATAAATCATGATAAATAAATTTGGGTGTGCCTTTGTGTATCAGACATCCCTGAAAGGATAGAAACTATGCTTGGCTGCGGCGAGCGCTACTTCCCAACTCCTGTTTGTGACCGCGGGTGAGCGGTGGTAAGTGCTCAGTCAACAAGGCCCGAGAATATGAGGAAGCCCCTGTACAAAGAGGAAAGACGAGGGCCTGCAAAATTTCAATGCACACATCATACAAGTACCGGATCAGAAGATGCAAGAAAAACACACAAAATCACGCAAAACACCTAAAATTTTGGTTTTATGTACCACACTCAGGTGTGGGCCACAAGGGTCCTCCAGGCCTCTTGGCCAACCTCATGCTCCGGGCTTCGGATGCAACATGGTGCATCGGATACTGAGATATGGACATGGAGATATGGAGCACCGTGGCAATGCACGGAGAGGGGATGCGCCCAGTCTACCGAGGCGCAATGGTAAATGAGTATCGATTCTGTACAGGGTTGTCACGGATTGTGACCTGCATGTCATGGCAAAACGCGCCAGAACGTCTGCAGTCAATGCAAAAACGAGCAAAGGGTATATACGGATAATTCCAGACGGACCTGTCTGGCACAGGACTGCTGAATAATTAACTGGCAAGTCAAAGAACAAACAGCAACAACTCTCGCCGAAACCAACCATATCCAACCATGATGGGTTAGAATTCCGACTCAGTTTCTTCTGCAACACGCCATGTTGGCACTTTGCTGAATTTAGCACTCCTGTGCTCATGCGATCCGACCAGTTGACAGACACCAGAATTGCCAAAGCCACCCAAGGCCATTCTCGAATTGATAACTATCGAATCGACGACTAATTAACATGGATGCCAGTGTATAGCAGCTGTCAACTGGCTCTATGCTTAGTGTGTCTCGTAATATGTTCAGGTCAGTAGTTGATCCAAACATGCATGGATAGCAGGCTTCCACATGTCAAAATCACGGCCAGCTTTGCATTTTACCAGAATTTGTCCTTGATCCAAGCTAGAAAGGTACGCAAGTAAAAAATCGAGGCCATACCATGCTATCCCCACATCTAATCTGACAGCCAACCCTTCAACTGCAAGAAAACCACGCAAGACATGCAGCCCTGACAGAATGTTTTTGAATGTGCTACAGAAATGTGCTTGTGTGAATACCTGCTTCCCATCAACGAGTGCCTACTACGTTGCATTTCGCCGGTTCATCGACTGTTCGAAGAATCAGCTTCAAGTACTTTGCCTCCGCAGAAGCAAATTGAAGCATCCATGCTGCAACAAGATCCAGCAATCCCCCATGCCCCTACACTTTGTTGGCATTGTTGTGGGTTTGCGATCCTTGCTCCGGCAGCTCCAGTGCCAGTCCTATCCCGATTCACAGCGTTATCCCTGAACGGTGGCATCTTGACCGTGGCCTCTTCTTCAGCAGGAATGGACAGGTGGAACTCAAGCATCCTTACCCACAAATTTCTGCATAACATATGATATGAAATGCTCGAACATATTATATATTAACCAATTAGCTGTAGCTCAGCAAACAATTCCAGCAAAAGTGATCAATCCGTCCTGGAGTCTCCTCCGATCCTACCAGGACCATAGAGACCCACTGAACAAGTCAAATCTGCAGCATATGAGATCCTCGGAGACCACACGCCATAGCTCCAATGCAGCTGAGGTACGAAAAAATGCTGAAGAGTGCTGTGTCCATTTTCTTCAGAGAGCAGTATCTCCGAAAGATGTGCTTGTGCCATTCCCCTCGGTCCAGGTCTACAAATAAACGTGAACTCGCTTTGTTGGCTGCTGATGCAAGGCCAATGATTGATTCACAGTGGGCTGGCAATGTTCCGGGCGGCTTGAAACTTCCACATACTTCGAATATATCATCAGTCTTCCTAAGTTGCTTCCTCTAAATGCAAGTGAGGTGACGCATTGGACATGTCTCGTCAAGGACAAAGCCTCAGCCATGGATTTGGATTTTGTTTATATAATTCAATTACAAGGATTTACAGATTCGCCGTAGGCACTTCTGACTGTGAGATGTTCCAAGAAAACATAGATGCTATAGTTGATCATGACATTTTTGTGTTTTCGTAATCCAACGAAGCGATTTGCCAAGTATTTCATTTAAGCCATGGTCAATCATGGTCAACCAAAAGCACACTCCAAAGCTGACTCGAGCTGGAGATCCGGACAGTGCGCCAGAAAGACCAGCAGAATGCAGATGTGAACTGCCTGGTCAGTAGCAGCCCAGGACGTTGCCATCCCCAAACCACGCTACCAGTGCAACAAAGTGAGAAAACGAGTGCAAACAACCAAGTGAATCCAAGTGAGCTGTCCTCAATTCCTCAATTTTTAAGTTCTGTCATTTTTGCGCCTCAGCGTCGCCCAGCAAACCAGCCATGAGTGGAAAAACGCGGCCGGCATAGGAGCAAGCATAGCTGAAGCACAGCACCTCAAGGGGTTCATGTCCGATGTGTTCAGTAAGTCTTACAAAGACATACAAAGACCCCCCACATTTTGCGAGAACTCTATGCCAAAAGAGAACCATGCAAGACACTCCAAAAGAATCAAAACCATGAAGCTTGACTTTGATTCATTTTGGTCAAACTCAAACGATGCTGGTGTCAGAAAATCGAGGTCCAAACGATGTCGTGTGAGCAAAAACGGCAAGCCTGAAGAAGCTTAATTGTCTGGTGCACCTACGGAGCGCACGGCAACAGGAGCCTTGATTGTGTCAGAATACTCTTACACTGCTTACACTCAATGAAACATGAATGACATTGCCTACCACTGCACTCATTTACCATTCCATCATATTCCATCCAACCATCTCAGCATTTTTCAATGCATAATAATCGTATAGTCATATACAGTCATATACAGTCATATACTGGAACCAATGTTGATGTTTGATCCTGTTTCAAGTCCACTCATTTCTCTGTGCCTTTCGCTCCAGCAAACTCTGATCGACTTCCGTTCTGGTATCCTGCTGCCCTTGAGTTGCCATTCGCTCTTCCATGACGCACCTCAAGGGTGGTTGTGGAAGGCCATGGCCTTCAATTTGCTTCGATCTTTCCAAGAAAATGCGGTACAGTCAAGCCAACAAAGGCCCGAACCACATGCACTTCGACTTGCATCTTGGGCCCACACATGATGCAGTGCAAGTTTGGAACGCAATTGAATTTGCATGATCTTATGTGTGTTTGGACCCTTTGCCATTTACTTAGACACAAAATCTATCAAAATCTAACATCTCTGGCCCGAGATCCGAAAAACTATTCAAAAGAAAGATCCAAGGCACGCAATACGCCAAGCCAAAGTATCATCTCGCTCCGTCTTCAGGATCCTTGCTCAAGGTATCCGGGTGTCTAATTTAGATTTCAAGGATTCAACGAATCAATCAGCATGGCATAAAATGATGTAATTAAATGTAACTAATATGGTTTCCACTTGCAAATCAGTTAGGGAGGAGAGCTTGATATTACAGTATAGAGATGTATAGAGATTTTATAGAGTGTTTCCCGTAAGAGCTCATTGCAGCCCTCACAACCCATAGGGTCCTCTGATGTTGTGGCAGCGAAAAATTATCACCACGGAAATCCTGCGCAGTGTTGTGACATGTTGTGACACCATGTCGTGATCTTAACTGCTGCTAAGCTATGAGCTACACAATTGTTTCTTGAAAAGAACATCAAGAACAGATTGCACACACTCGAAACTTTGAACGAAGAAAAAAAGAGGACAACCTGGCCAGGATGTCTGGTTCGGCTTCATGCATGTCATGCAGAGTGATGCAGAGTGAGACAATAATTAACAAATTGCATACTTTGGGACCCTTTGTTTAAGTTTATCTACTTGTTACACGAATGTAAAAATTACAAAACAGCTTCTCCTTTGTGATTTGAGGTGTCTCCGACGTAGTGGAGGCATCCGAATCAATGCCATCGCACGGTATGGGCGAGTCACCAGCGCATGGCAACCTAAAGGCAACCAGGAGAAAATTCAAAGGTTCATTGAAGCTCATTGAAGTTCATTGAAGTTCATTGAAGTTCATTGAAGTTCATTGAAGTTCATTGAAGTTCATTGAAGTTCATTGAAATTCATTGAAATTCATTGAAGTTCCATTGAAGTTCATTGAAGTTCATTGAAGTTCATTGAAGTTCATTGAAGTTCATTGAGGTTCATTGAAGTTCATTGAAATTCATTGAAGTTCATTGAAGTTCATTGAAATTCATTGAAGTTCATTGAAGTTCATTGAAGTTAATTGAAGTTCATTGAAATTCATTGAAGTTCCATTGAAGTTCATTGAAGTTCATTGAAGTTAATTGAAGTTCATTGAAGTTCATTGAAGTTCCATTGAAGTTCATTGAAGTTCATTGAAGTTCATTGAAGTTCATTGAAATTCATTGAAGTTCATTGAAGTTCATTGAAGTTCATTGAAGTTCATTGAAGTTCATTGAAGTTCATTGAAGTTCATTGAAATTCATTGAAGTTCATTGAAGTTCATTGAAGTTCATTGAAATTCATTGAAGTTCATTGAAATTCATTGAAGTTCATTGAAGTTCATTGAAATTCATTGAAGTTCATTGAAGTTAAAGTTCACACAATCTCATACGGTATCATAAGCATAGAATCCAAGGGACACCTTTGCAGGAGTGAGTGGCATGGAATACCTTTGCAACTGCCGATCGAAAATCCTTGGCGACCCGGAAAAGGCAAAACATGCTCTAAAAACAAAGATCAATTAATCTAAGCAAATCAATGCAGGATCTTCTTCGCTTCTACACTACGACACCAACAAAGTCTTTCATCTGTGAGTCACTCCGATTTGGCTTTCAATGCGAGCAAGGTACTCTTTTCTTGTGCGCAAGCGGACTCGGATCTGGATTAAGCAAGACCAGGAACTAGTTCAGGGCCAACAACACTTGGGCCAAACTCAGCACTTCGCGCAGCGTCGTTGAACCATGTGATACCATACTTCTATATGATATGACTTATATGACTTATATGACCTTGTGAACGTCTGGGCGTGACTTCACGACGGCTCAGCATAAGGCCATCAACGCAAGTCTGATCAAGCCTGAATGCGTTTGAAAGGCATTGCCAATTGTGGAAATGATTACAGTAAGCAGGAACATGCAGGAACTTTGAAGAAGAACTTGCAGTTCAATTCTGCACCTAGACATGCCTACACCATCATCGAACACAGTTGCAAAGGTTGACGTGGTGAAAAACAAGCAGAAAGGCAGCAGCCGCAGCAGGTGTTCGGAGGCGCGGCTCTTTTTCGACCCGCTTCGCAATTTGCGATGGTTCTGATGGTTCTAGATCATTGTGCCACTGTTGCTAAATCATTGGCGGCTCTTGAGCTCTTTCAATTTTTCCACCATCTCCTTGACCTGCTTGCAATGTGGCATTGAACATGTCGACACGTCAAAAGAGCCAACCACCCCATGATTACAAAATATTACAAACAAGGTGTGGTCTGCCTTGCATTTTGAAAACTCTAGTGTCTGGCATAAACCATCAAGAAACAATCTCCCGATTTAGTCGAACGCTCTTTCTGGTATTATCTGTGGATCAAAACACAACTAAAATCTGTATCATCCTGTGATTTTTTTTTTGTGACAGATTTTGCTGCGTGCCTCTTCCAGCGGGTGATGTGCAATGCTAGATCCTGTCCTAAATGATCCTAAACAGCTCCCACGCAGGATAGCCTCCGGGTCTGCATCACACTTCTTTCCGCTCATACCAGTGGCCTTGAGCGCCTCTTTCTTTGCGCGAATCTTGTTGCCTTGTCAATTCATGTCTCATCAACTGCTTTCACAGTTTTCACAGTTCTTTTTTCCACAAGCATCGCAGTAAGAATGTCCACGAAATTCCAGTGATCCCTAGATGGATGATGATGGATGCATATTTTTCAAGAATTTTTTTAGACTTCTTCAGAGACACCTTCAGAAACTTTCTCATACTCCGAGTGGCCAAGCGCATCAATTTCCGACTTCAAGTCGGAATCTCCACCATTTGGAATTGCTGGTGGGTCCTTTGCTTCCTTGGGCTGCACCTTCGGTTCTGCCTTCTCCTTCTCCTTGGTCAGGAGGCATGGTCTACCCAGTCTACCATCATCTATCCATTGGTCATCACTGAAAATACCGGCACCCTACCTGAAATTATAAATGATGAGATCAGTGTGAGCAAGCTATAGATAGGTACAAATGCTTCCAATAATTTCAACGGGTGATCTAAACAAGCACTGAACAAGATTCTTTGAGCAAAACCATCATCAGTGTAGTCAGGTCTCTGGCTTCTTCTCCGACAGACAAAAAGCCGGAGTCTCCGGCTTTTTGTCCGTCGGTTCAGCTTTTTTGTCTGCCTTTGCAGGAGCCTTGGCCTCTGCTTTTGGGCTGCCCTTTGCCTGCACGGGGAAGAAGCAACCAAAAGTGGACCGAAGTGTGCTAAGTATTCTCAGTGTTCTCAGCCAGATTGACGTCTAGAAAAACCTTGCAACCGGCCTTTTCTCGTGGGTTTGGAGCGAAAGCTGGCAATAGTGCCCGCGGTTTCTCAGGCGCAGCGCACAACTTTGCCAATAACAAGTGTTCTGTGCTTTCGACCAAGGTGCACATCTCCCAGGACAGTTTTGAATTGCGGCATTTTGCAGCACTTCTCAAACCTAGGAACACAATGGACACGCAACTACGCGTGGCTGTTTCATCTTTCTGCTTTGTGTCTGTGTTTTTCTGCACTTACTAAGTCAATGGACTCGATGGCCTGGGGAATTTTCAAAGCAAAATTGAAATAGTGTGAATACATAGGCCTAGACAGACCAGAGACTCTGAGACTCTCCTCGCCTTGTGCCATCCACAGAAGTTGTTGCGGCTCAGGCACCATTGGCACGTCTTAGGAAAGGGCTTCCTAAAGTTTGGGTCAAAGACCCTCTTGAAGCCTTCTTTCAGCGCACAAACCTTGGACTTGGACCCATTGTTAAATTCAGTGGCAATTTTTTCCCCATCTCTTCCTCATTCTCCTCTGCCCTTCCACTTACCGTACACCCGCGTACACCATGAACACATAGACTGAACATGCATCACTTAATGGTTGGAATATATACGTTGGAATGAATGCAACAGCACGCAGGTTGGAAAATGTTCACCGGCCGAGTTGCAAGGACAATGTCTGCCAAGCTCACAAAACTACTGACCAAGAAGTCGGTTTTTGATAGTCGCTCCTCCATTTCCTGGTTTCCAGCACACATCATGGGATGATACGGATGCAACTGGATGCAGCCTGATGCGAAAATGGCTTGAAAATGCTGCTGCGAACGGAAATGCTACACAAACCTGAGTAACATTGTGCCTTTGGGCTGTCCGGTGCTTGAGCCAAGCATTGTAAGGATTTCTACACTCAGCCAAGTGACCTTCAAAGCCACAGTGTTGCAGTCAATCGCGCTCTGGCTCTCACAGGACGACGTCAAAAAGGCTAAGCCTTCTTGACGTCTTCCTGTGAGAGCCAGAGCGCGATTGACTGCAACACTGTTATCGCCTAGCCTTGATTCTACAAGCCATCGCCTCCCAACCTCACGTTTGATAAGCAACTTGGAGAGGCGAGTGAACAAAAATGTTCTTGTTGATAATTAATATATGGAAGCAACCATGTACAGAGTCCCAAATTGAAGCTTCTGGCCAGGCCTGTGCGTCCTTGGTGGCTGATGGCACATCCTCCATCATACCAAGAACAGGGTACACCCAGGTCATCAAAGGAATCTCGACCGTGAAAGAATAGCATCAGCCACAAACATCCAGCAGAACCACACACACTCTTCCGCCACACAGTACCAAATATTTCAACCGGTGTGTCTTGCATTTCAACCGGTGTGTCGTATAGGACTATACACATTGCAAAGACTGACCTATGACCTATTAATCCAACATAATCCAACTACGTACTCACGCAACTATACGCACTCACGCGCCTCATGCAAGGCAAACTCCAACCAGCTGTCGATGTCACCTTCCTGTTCGAAATTGGAGCCATAGAGCATCAAGTCAGAGCGGCACCGGGCAACGTATCTGAACAAAGGGCAGGATGGCAGTGCTTCCTGAACCCTACCGCTCATGTGCATATTGACCCATCATGTGTGTAAACAAACACAGCCATAGACTATAGACATCTATAGACATCATTGGATGTCCATGCCAGCGGGCTCGTTACCATCCCACATAAAGTATATCTTTCACGGATGGGGTGGGGTGTGGCAACTTCAATCGGATGGGGTGGGGTGTGGTAACGTCAATGATAAGTTGCATACGGCACGGGGTCGGGTGTGGTAACGTCAATGATAAGTTGCATACGGCACGGATGGGGTGGGGTGTGGCAACGTCAATGATAAGTTGCATATGGCGCGGATGGGGTGGGGTGTGGTAACGTCAATGATAAGTTGCATATGGCACGGATGGGGCGGGGTGTGGTAACGTCAATGATAAGTTGCATACGGCACGGATGGGGTGGAGTGTGGTAACGTCAATGATAAGTTGCATACGGCACGGATGGGGTGGGGTGTGGTAACGTCAATGATAAGTTGCATCGTGCTTGCAACCACAGCAAAGGGGTATTTAATGTTAACAAGAGGCTTCCTACACGAGGCTGGACAAAGATCCACACAGGAAATATGAAATATTGATTGTTTCTGGAAAGGTGCTAGAAAAAGCCATACCTGACAGTTTGCCTTCAAAAAAAAAAGTGGAAAACAAAATGTCAATTTATGGAAATGTTTCAGACGCTTATCAATTGCGCTGGGAATGCACGAGAAAAGAGCTGCTGAAACATATTGCACATACATTGAAGAACTTGTAAAGTCACCAGAAAACACTCGGCGCGTTTTGTTGCGAGGGTGCAAACGTGAAAACTAGAAGGACCTTTTTTTGAGGTTGTTTTTCATGTCAAAATGCGCTTGTCGCTGCGGCGCCGTGCTCGTTTTCAAATTTTTGTGGGCCGGTTTTGAGTCCGCCGGGATGTCCATGTCATGTCATTCCGTAGTTTGAGGGTTTCACTAGACTAGCCTTGAGATAGCGACGAAGGCACTGGGAACCGACGGGAGAAGCAAACACGACTCACGACTCACACAAGCTTGTCTTGTTCAAATTCAGATATTTATGGAAAAAACATGATTGAGCGCAGCACAATACTATCATGGTGAAAGCCGGAGATGACAACCCACAATTTGAAAGATACGAAAGCAAAGCATTTAAGACCTCCCAGTGTCAGGTGGTGACTTTAACTTTAAGCTCGTTGAAGCTGTGCGCCGCAAGTCCAACGACCCCCTACACTGGAGCCTTGCCACGGCGTTTGAGGTGAAAATGCAGCCTTTGTCAGTCTCAAGGTATGGCACCTGCTTTGCAGATTTTGGGTTGCAAAATGTTGCAAATGCGTTGCAGGCTGTTCATCTGGAAAGCAAATTTCTCTAAGGTCTGTCTGGTTCTCTAGTGACTGAAGTGACTGACAATTTGTATCTTTCATCACCTTGCATTCAGAGTTCATGAGTCAGTCAGTACCGGTCAATGTGCACAAAACCAGAAGCTTCCAAGGTGCTTTGCCAGTCGGGTTGCGTGCAAGGAAGTCCGGCTTCTTAGCATCCTAGCCGCGGCAAAAAAAAACATGAAAAGAACGCAGTTGCCTTTCATGCGGATATTTCTGCGCACCAACCGTCCTTCTGCGGGTCAAACTTCTTCGTAGGCATGGACAGGCCGGCAAACTTTGCCGTGACCAAAGCCTGCAAAGAGTATGCAGGATTGGGCCTCGGGTTGTGAACGTCTCGGTACAAAGCACACACATCCTGCAATTTCGCCTTCTCGGCTTTGTAGATTGCCTCCTCCACGTAATACAGGGTGCCAATCTCCAGCGGCGCCATGGGGGGACCAAAGGAAATTGGAGAACGAGGACAGAAGCTCCCACAAATATAATTAGCAGAGAGCATCTTGATTCGACATGATGTTTTTTTTCTTCTGTTTAAAGGTTGCACTTGTTTACGTTACATCTTGCTCATTTCTTATTCATGGCATACTATTATATAATATTAATATTACAGTATATAATTATATACTTCTGATGAACTATCGTATTCACACCAAGTTCCGCAGGTTTTAAATGCATCTGGGGAAGTCTAAATTGATTCTGCAAGTCAGGGATTGCCATTCCGATTCAAGTTAAGTCTCTCCAAGCACCAAGGAACTCTTGGGGCAAATCCTGGAAGCCTCGGTGAAGTCCCGAGCGTCGTGCTGGAGCCAAGCTGCATTCCGTGCATCCCCCATCGTCCCACATGCGACATGAGTGCGACATGTCTCTTCCATCTCCAGATTTGAATCGAAAATGCTCAGCAAGGCCCTGGGAGTTGGAAGAAAACGACAATGCTGGAAACTTCTGGCATTGACAAACAGTCTGCAGTTCAGCCATGTCAAGCATACAAATGCCTACAGATTTCTGCAGCCCACAACTGTCACACACCCGGGATTATTCGTAATCCTTAGCAACATTTCTCAGATGTTATGGCCACCTTCGGAGCCCAATGAAGTCACAGGAAATCCACAGCTGCCATGCCCATTCCGGTTGCACCTCCGTTGGCAACAGCTTGTTCGTTGCTCAGTTGTCTCGCACGTATTCATCTTGAAGCAACGACACAGTCAGCAAAAAATTATCAAAGCCAAACAGCTGCGGAAACAGCTGCTCCCGAGCGAGGTTTGCTGCTGAAACTGGTGCAACCGCATGGACCGGGGGTGGTAAGAGCGAGAAAAGTCTAAAGTGTGAAAGGCATCAAGAGGCAGCCATCTACTGTCAGTACCTGCTCACATGGTGGTCCGCTTCAAAGAATGGCTAGAAAGAAAATGAGCCCTCTTACATACACTCGAGTTTATTGGTCCATGATATGGCCACACATTCTCAGAATCCTGGCTGCCCTGGCTTGTGTTTAAGAAAGAAAAGGGTCAGCCTTAGCATTCACTGCACGAATTCCGACGGTCCTTGGCCCGAAGCTCATCTTTGGCTCGTTGCGCCTCGCCAAGTGTGGAAGGGGCCTTACAACGGTTACAACGGTTACAGCGGTTACAACTGTTACAACAACTTGAAACAGGTCTACTTGATTCTACTTTCTTGGGCTGATAATCATCCAGAAAATATTATGGTGTATCTACAATATTCATCAATATTCTACAATACTATCATTCATTGCTTGACAGGTTTAAGAAAGCAACTGGAAGCGAGGGCTTTTTTGCAGCGCTGCCAGAAACAGTCGCGAACTGGCAATCTGTCCAAGCCAGGGAAGAAGCAAACAGTTGATGTTGGAAGGAAATCTGCAAGGACACTTTCTCTTGGTACCGTACACCGTGTCGATCTTTGTGCTTGAACAACCTTGAACATCCATACCATACCATACTCATACTCAGACTCATACTCATACCAATACCATACTATACCATACTCATACCATACCATACCAGCAAAGCAGTTCAACAAAATCTTCAACATATTTCCACGGTGTCACTTGTTGCTCCTCTCTTAATTACAGGGACGGAAATGCTTGCGGGGGGCACTATCATATCCCCTCAGCGATTCGCATTCGCACACAAAAGATCAACATGGGAGAACATGACCAGTAGGGAAAAATGGCAACTCGAACAGAGTCAAGCCTTTGGGAAAATGCATTTCTGCACTTTTTACGGAAGCTGGGAAGAGAGACCCGTGGCGTCCGGTGGCAACGGAAACAGCTGTGCGCTCTTTGGCTGTGAACCATCGGCTGCAGGTTGCACATGCATGGTATAACATGTGCAGCCATCAACTCAATTTGTATGAGCAGTGTTCAACATCCTCCGTCATTCAATTATAGTCCCTATAGGGATTCCCATAATGATCATTGGGTGATAATAATCCCCAATTAACCAGAATGCAGTAATCCAGCGACAGGTTTTGAACACTGTTCATATCGATGCAATGGCTTTCTCCCTGTCGCGTGCCATCCAGTTCACGATGCAATCAAGTCTAAGCTGAGTTCCGCAAGCTGATCATGGCATGTTTCTGCTCTGTGTGAACTTCACGCAGAAATCTGCATCGACTCAGTAGCAGGGCAAACTTCACCAGCTGACTTTGAGCTGCAATCGAGCCTGGAAAGGAAGCAGCAATGCATCAGGCAATGCATCTCAAGAGAGGAAAGGGCTGGCAATGCACTGAATCGTGCCACATGCAATATATACAGTAATGATAGTTGATATAATTATACTTATTATTATGTTAATAATGGATCCAAGTGCAATAAATCAATCAAATGCCATCAGTGACATTCGCAAACATTCAACTGGTCTTCCAGTTGCTCAGAACTCAGCTGCTCCGTAATCCCCGCCCAATGTATTTCCACTGACGAATTCCGACGATGCTATTCTGTATAGTTCACCCTCGTTCCACACACACACACATTTCTGCCATATTCTGATTCTTGCATATTCTTGCTGTTTGTTGCGACATGTTGTGAGTTGATCCCAAGGATCTTCTGACATTTGCTCTGGCCCTGACAAGGGCACTGCAACAAGAACTGAGAATGCTATCGGACCCTGTATCTAATGCTACGGTCAATGGATAGGGCGTATAAGGAGTGCAATAAAACAGGACAAAATGCATTGGAATATAATGTAATTTAAAGACATGTAAAGTAATAAGATGGGGTGACTCCAGGAACAAGGTTTCTCCTTAATTAATGATGCTTACGACAGCAAGCAACCCCCGAGAAAACTAGAAGAAACAGCAAATCATGTATGCCAAGCCACCAGGGTGTTAGCCATGCCGCCAGCATCTGCCCACAAGTTCAAGGATTTGATCCAAAGCGCTACCGAGGCCAAGTGAAACAGCAGAACCATGGTCAACATGAGACAGCAAACCTTCATCCAATGAAGCAACAATAGTTTTGCATTTTGTTGTGTAAACATAATCCGTATAATCTTGTCAGATTAGTACTTTGATGAAAGTGCAAGAGAATACAATGTCATCCAGTGGCAACACATTAATTTCCCAAAAGAAAGCAATGGAAAAATTTTGGATGATTTTAGTTTCCTTTCGGCTTTTCTGCTACGTTGGCACGGAAGTCTCCGTCGTGGTCCATAGGGTCCCTATTTCCACTTCTTTCTGTGAACGATCAATGTGAAATGGTTGAAGAACATTAAAGAATATTAAAGAACTATATATACTGATCTAGACTGAAAGGAGAATCACTTCTCGGAAGCCTGTGCCTACCTTTGCAAGCCAGCAAGAGATCGAATCAAGACCTTGCAGTGTCGCAGCATTTTCAGACTTTTCTTGGTCAGTCTCAGTCCGTCAAGTTGCAACTTCACACTGCGTCAGCGCTTGCTGCCACTGCTGCGCGACTTCCTGAAACCAAAGCTCTCGCATCTACGCACTGCTTCTCTAGGTTCATGTTGAACAGGTTTAACAGATTGGAACGGAGCGGAAGCCAACGCTTTTTCTGCACTCAATCAGATCTACCAATCGGATCCTGGATCCTGAAAGAAGCATCCATGGTTTGAATTTGAAAGCATCAGCCCCCAAAAAGCATTGGAATATCTTAGAATCGCTTTTGCCAAGATACGACTCTTTCTCTTCTCGGATCATGGTGATCAGCAGCCTTGAAGGATCTTGAAGGTATAGATAAAATGGAATGACAGCCATTGTCAATGAGCAGTACACCAACGGCTGCTGCTGGATCGCTTGCAGTCAAGCTGCGTCAGCATCTCTACCCAAATGTCGCGGGCCCTGTCGATGCGTGAGAATGTGAGCCGTTGTTTGACCTGCGAGGCTAGGCCGTCAATAGGTCAAAGATGTCAACAAATGACAAAAGGCTTGATTATATAATCATCTTAATATGATTACATGATTTTTAATATTCACAGCTTAGACAATCTTAGAGACTTGGATTATGTAGTGTATCTATTATCTTTCATTTATGTTGGGCACTGTGAATTCCCGGGAGCTAGAGTTCCAGGGAATTTGCCAAGGCCTTATTCTTTTCCAAGTAGTTGATGATAAAGACTTCGCTCCGAGCCGGATCTGGCTGTACGCCAAGGACCTGCGCATCGGTCAGCACCATAAATATCCATAAATAAACTCGAGTACAGCAAACAAAAAAGCACAAATCACATATGATTTTCTCCATAGTTTATATGACCGTGGTATATACTGTGATCACACTGACAATAAACCGATGTGAAACCCGTGCAACTCCACTTACTTCAGCGCCTTCAGCAACTCCACTTCCACCTCCGGGTTGCCACCCTTGTTACAGGAAGACTCGTCTTTGTAGATGCACAGGGTGTAGCGCTTTTGATCTGGAGGTCCTGCACATGGGCTAAGCCAGCGCCGGCCAAATGTTAAGCATTGCTTTGTCATGGTAGGTACAAATGGTGGCGCATCAACCCTAGCCAAAGTATGTCAAAGTGTGACAAGTTGAGGATAACATTGGAACATGGGCACGGGTCCTCTGACAGCAATCCAAACCGAATCACGTCGGCCCCAGCTTCCAAATTGGTCCAGCGGTCCTGCGAGGAGACATTGAATCATGAATTAATGGAGACATTGAATTATGAATTAATGAATATTCGCACAAGAATATGAAACACCCAGAACGCCCAGCAAGTCGCCCTACACAGCTTAGGCTTCAAAATTCCTCAGGGAGTTTACAGTGTTTTACGGATAAACTGCAGGGCTGATGTGGCCTCTCATATGGCTGTGCAGCCAGGTGCCCGCATTGCGCATTGCTGTCTATATATTGCTGACTTCTGGGTGAAGCTGCTTCTGGAGGATAGAAATGCAATACAAAAATTGGGAAAATATCTCCATGCTGGTCAGGACCCTGTCAGTCCTGCACATCCTTTTGCGAAAAGCTCCACCTTCAACCAGGTTGGCAAAGGGCGTGTGTGGCCATGTTCATGGTAGACTCGCAGAAGCCAAGTTTACTACAATCAGTAGAGACAACAGAGAAAAGGCAATAAAAGTGCGGAGATCCACTCTACCGTTCCAAACAAGAGAAAATGGAATCACCAAAAACAGTGTACTCTGAGTAAGTAATAAAAAACAATAAAACCCAAAGCAGCTCATGGAGATGATTTGAATGCGCTCTCGTTTCCTATCCAAAACTTCTTATTGTATACTGTATACATTGAAAGTGCCACCTCTGGCAACCCAGAGTTTCCTACTGTCTCCTATATACCCACCTTGGAGAGTTCCTTCCCAGGCGAAGAATCCTGAGGGATAGTGGTGCAACATGGTGCAACATGGTGCAACATGTTTGCTAAATTTGATAAGCAGATACAAGATTATACAAGTAGCACAATCGATCCACTCAATTCCCCAATAGTCACACCTTTTTCGTTGGAAAACGCTTTGGTCACATTATGTGCATATAAATACGCGCACATAAATACAGGATAATACAGGCCTTGCCGCTTTCCTCTTGTTGGGATCCGCGTGCACGTTCGTTTGCTTGAGCCTGCTCTTCAATTGCACTATCCATGAACAATTGGAAAGTGAAATGCGATGGAATGCGATGGAATGCTGAAGTTTCCCAACACTTGCAGGGAGACATTGGAATGCTTTGGACCAACCTTCTGAAGTTGAGAGCGCAGCATCATGTCGGTCTCCCTGCCTTGGCATACATACCCAATATAGATCCCAATGGCATGACATGACACCCCCATAGCGGCTACATTAAATGTCACTGACACGTAATTTCCATTCCTCTCTTTGGACGAATGCATGGGACACATCATGATTTCGTTCTCCATTTGATTCAAAAGATTTCCAAAAACACAATCTTTTCAACAGTGTCAGCTTGCCGGGTGGCTCATGTCCACATCTTGCAGAAGCCCCTTCTCCATGCCTTCCTCTGTATCCAAGTGAACACTCAGCCTGCCAATGGCAAGCATTTTGATGCAAAATAGTGGCAGGACCTCTTGGCCAAAGAAGCAAACATCAGTAAACATGCCAATCAATGACTCCTGCAATATTGGCATATTGTGGACATATATGGGCATAATGTTTCCAATTTTTCCGTTCCAATTATATATTGTCGACATTGAGGGGCTGATCTGTCCATGGTGCCGAAGCCTCTGTCTCAACATGAGTGGTTGTATCACGTCGTATGCAATGGCCATCCTATTCCAATGTTGGCGCAACGGGTCGCCTGACGCGAGGATTCAGCAAGCCTTTGGCCTTCTGCTTCATGTGGTATACCTTCTCTCGCCCCAAATCGTCACTATGCAGGAGGTCCTGAAAACCAGGCGCCTGTCCCTATTCGACTCTAATAAATTGATTATCAATCTTGCATGTGATATGATGATATGATCATATAAATCCTTCTCCAAATCTCCGCCGAGATTGTGCAAAGTCACGCATTCTCTGAAAACGGTATTGCCCGCGTGGCACGATACTTCTCACCTGCACTGTATAATACATTATAATACTGTACGTATTTATTCCATCTCATTCAATCTTATTATTTCTGAATATATTTCTGTGGGCTGCAGCTTTTGGATCTTGAGATGTGGATACTGTACCACATCAACACCAACGACATACAAATGGCTGGAGCACAACTTCATGGAAACCAGGCGCCCTGGCAATGCACCGACACTTTGCAACACCAAACACAATTCTAAAAAAACAGCGCTTTGCTCGGTGTTGGCAAGAGCAAAACAAAGAGACCACAACCATCATGGACAACAAAACCACAAATTAGACTTTAAAATTGGGTCATGCACTGGGTAAGGAACAATTCCAAGATCCCAATGCACCCATTGACTCAGCAATGCGCAGGTCAAGTCCTTCTTTGGATCGAACTTGAGGCTGGCCAGTCCACGGCGCTCCCTGACATCCCAAAGCCTGAAATAAGCGAAATGGCTTTGCCTGACGTACATTCGGATACCCTAGAGATTCGCATAGAATGGCTTTCTCTTGGTTTCGTCACCAAGGGGCTCCACCACAACAGCGTCTGTTCCCTGCTCGACAAGGATACTCAAGGACTCATGGAAAACAGCTTTGGAATTTTCGCTTGTCGCCGCAGTCCTCAGTTGATGGTCTAGTCGATTCGCAAGTCAATGAAAACATACAAAAATCATCAGAGTCAGCCTTGTTAATTATCTTCTCAGCTTCCGTAAGCTTTCAAACTCTTCTGTCCCAAGCAGCTGCATGCCAGCAGTAATGCGAACGCATACATTATTCTTGGAACTGCTGCCAGTGAACCTGGGCACCGTTGGCAGGGCACGGTCAGCTGCCAGGGTCCAGAATCCCAGACGTCTTGAGGCCACACATCTTAGATGCAGCTTGGAGGCATGGCGTCATGCACGACGACTAGCAGCTCGAAGTCATCGAATGTGTCAATGCCTCTTGGCTCGCATATCATCCCATATCTCCCATGCTACTTCAGCGACTGCCAAAGAAATACAAGTTGAGTCTGGTGCCCGATATTCCCAAATGAATATGAGCAAAAAGCTGCAAAGTGGACTTGGCTTTGCTTGTTCGCGGCTTCACCTGTGCAGCGCAAGCAGCGCTTGCAGCAGCCGCAGTCTCGCATTCGACAGTTTCTGCACCTTCCAATTCAATTTGCGCTTCCCACAGCGAATCGGGCAACTTTCAACAAGCCCACAACCAGGCTGACTCAGGAGAATAAAAAAGAGCGAAACTTTCTGCAGCAGAGACGGATTCCTCCTTGTCTCATCCAAGCAAGCTTATGGCTGGTACATCTTTGCCCATCACACAGCTATGTCTATGTTCTCATAGGAATGCAAGGGAAGCACGATGCAATGAATTGAGTGTGTGGCATCTACTGGTAGCTAATTTAAGCTATGCCGAACTTCAACGCACATTCTGCTTCAGTTGGAAAAAGTTCCCGCCTGTAGATTCCACAAATAGCACAAAGGCCCACAACAGCACCGCCAGCCCTGTTGTGTCGCTAGAAATGCAGGTGCACAATTCATGCATATCAGTCTTACTGACTAAGGAACACGGCCACTGTCATCTTTTATCATGCCTGGACGCCCAAATTGTCAATTGTTTCTATCTCGGAAAATGCATGCATCTGTCTGCCATGTATGGAACCTCGACAATCAATGCAATTGCATATAACAATTTGTTGGTCAACTTGTCGGTCAACTTGTTGGTCAACTCGTTGGTCAACTCTTTGGTCACTTTTGCTGACGGTTTGAGGGTATTTTTTGATAATTATCATTCGATAATATTCGATATCATTCGTATATTGATCAGCTGTCTATGAGTCCAGGACGTTAAATCCAAGTGTCACCATCAAGCAGCTGCTGTCCATGCCAAAGCCGAAGAGGCTACGCATGATTAAACCAATCATCTCAGGGGCGCTGCCAGGGTAGTTTCCCACATGTCTTAACTCAGACTCGATATACTCGATGGGATCGGGTTGTTCATGTTTTCGAGTTCTGATGCTTTGAAATATTATGGCAAACCCAAAGAATGAAAGTCAATCAACCCCAAGGACTTCAGCATGTGTGGGAGTGTCGAAGGAAAGCTAGGCAGTTGGGGCTTGTAAAACCAATTCAACTTGATGTTCAGGCCCCATTGAAACCCCACAAGCCTAACAAATGAACCCAATCTGCCTAAAGCTAGTCGGTCTTCAACTGGCTCGACAGTTCTATGGCAATCACACCAGTGGACATGCTTTGACATTTGACATTCAGGACTGCATCCTGAATGATTCCAACAAGCACTGCCAAAGTTCCCCAAAGGAATCTAACCCAATCTTGTGGCCCAACACGACATCAGCCATGTTGTTGAGTCTTGTGCCGACAAGATGCTTTGAGGAAGCCGATATGGACAGTCTAGGAATGGAGAAACACACGCGAAGGCGGGAAACTGGCACTGGCTAAGAGCCAGCACGCTGCAGTCATGGTGGTTGCTGATATCTAGAAAGCTGATTGAAGCTGCTTAATTACGGCAAACTGTTCCAAGCGACGAGTTCAAATTCTTGCTGCAAAGGTGGCCAGAAAGGATCCAGCGATGCAAAGGTTGTGTTCTGTGCACTCCTTTAGTCTTCAAGACTAAATAAAGATCACCTTCTCATGCCACACGAAACATGTGTAACATTCAAGGAATTCGAGGACACAAAGCAAATCCTTAAACACATGCTTGCTCTTCTTCCCTGAAGACTGGAGCAAATATTAGAACTTAGCCATGAGGCCACATGATCAGCACCATGATCAACATGTATGGACTTTGGCATAAACGACAGCACCCATCACAGCTGCCTGCTGCCGTAAGCTCTCTGCCTGCGGCCATGCCACAAAAAATCCGGCCGAGCCAGGCCATGCCGCCATGCTGCTCATCTTTGCGTCAGAAGTTGTGTCGAGATACGCAGCACCCCTAATGGCCCTAACGATCCCTAACGGAATACCCTAAAAGTATTTCTTGTGGTCCTATAAACATCTATAAACAAATATGATCCGTAGCAACATACATATATATGTATTCAAAATAATCCATCGGAACATTCCAGTACCCACGCGCTGACCTCTGCCTCGCGAAGCCTCCGCCATGTTACCGAGCTGGGCCTTGGATGATCTTGGACGTAACATGACGTAACTGTATTAGCAGGGCCGTTGTTGCCACTAGAAATTCTATGAAATTGTCTCCGATTGTGTCCTAAGTATTCTTACAGTAAATCATCGCACAAGCTCAGGTGTGACTGCAAGAACTTGTGATCAAACCTTGGGTGAGGCCCCAACCTACCAACCATGTCAGGGCGGAGCTCCACCTGACAGGCCAGTCTAAACTCACCCACGATCTCTCAAACAGGGAGATCATCCGTGCTTCATTCATAAACGGCCATTATCATTATATAATATATTATTTATTATCGCTTATAGATCCACTATCTATATATCTACGAGTACTAATTATGTGCTTTATTGTGCTTTATTGTGCTGTAGTTTTTGTTGATTTTTGTCATCTGCGTGTATTCTGCCATCCCCAGCAGGAGCCTTGTAAAGACTCTTTGCCTGGTCATGAAAGCGGGCTGTGGCAGCTGGGAAACAAGAGTTGGCTTCATCATGACGGACCAATGGACCGGTGACACTTGCAGCACCACCAGAGTTTTCAAGCATGGATGGGAACATACGCATCCATCCCATCTCCTACCATCAAGCTGCGTGCGTCAACTAGAAACAAATCAAGATCATTCGTAAACAATTCACGATCACTAAGAGTGAGTCAGAGTGAGTCATGATGTCCCACCTTTCCAGCATCTTCCTCGTGTCGACCAATCGTCCTTCAGCCATCATTGTACAAGCATCATATGCTATGAGACTCTCCACATTGGCAAGGCCATTGGCAAGGCCTTCAACAACAATCAAAACCTTCAAACCCTGAAGCTCTTTGCCAGAATTAGAATCACAACACGTCTGGCCTGTCCGCAAACTAGGACCCTATCATCCTTCAACTCAGATCTGTGGCCACCGTGCCACCAGGTTCCAAAAGCAAAACTTGGGTATATAACACTATAACAGTATGCGTTGGGTACATTGCTGGCATGACTGTACCACCAGCATCCAACATGACAACCAGCGGAGTTGAGTCCCGGTCCAGTTGCGTCCATGGCCTTTGCCATCAGGACCCATCAGTTGGTGCTGAACGAATGGATTTCCATCTCGACAGCTGGGGTACAAAGTACGCTCCCAACCTTGGCCCAAAAAACAAGTCTGCTAGCGAACAAACGAATAACCAATAGACACTGCTTCTATATCATGATTATATCATGATTATATCATGTCATAATCATGTCATAATCATGTCATAATATGTCACAATCTCATCACAGTCTCTCACGCTAAGCTGGACTTGATGCCTTGACACTGCCTTGGTCTTTGCCACAGGAAGTGCCTGATGGATCTCATAGGAGCATTGCAATTGCAGGCCCAAACTCTTGGCAAGAGGCTGCCATCTTCCAAAATCTGAAAGCTGTCCCACTCCTGATTGGAAGGTAGACTCTGAAATCACACTCATCGAGTCTCATCGAGCAAGACAGAAGGAAAGTCATCCAAACTCATCTAGAAACTGCCGCTGATTCCCATACATGATATGCGAATGAAAAAATGTCGGGTACCAACTGAATCTGGCTGATAACCAAGGCCTGTGAGCTGAGGGTTACAATGAAGAAGAAATTCGCTCCATCCCATTGCCTGACATGCTCGGCAATGCTTACACAATCACAAAGAGTCCATTCTCAGCAGTCGATCTAAAGGTTCTTGGGTATGCCACTTGCAGAACGCAAGCTATAGATTTAGGTATATAATATATACTGGATGATGCTGGATAGATCTGGATAGTATGGATTTGACTTTCGAGGAATTGCAGATTTATGGAATACATGGGTATAATCATACTGGCCTGCACGAGCAAACACAAGGAGGGAATGCCGATGTATCCCAAGAAGACAATGTCTTAGCCAGTCTTAGCTTGATAGTTTCGCAGTCAGCGACCTGGCTGAAACATGACAGGCTCGCATCTCATTGCCCTTGAAGTCATCCCATGTCCTTGGAGAAACTCGCATCAACTATTGTCAGTTGCTTTGGACGTGCCATTCTTGGATGTGCCACATCGAGAGAGTCAAACCACAAAGCTCTGTCTTCCACTGCTTCCATCCATGCGGTCAATTTTTGGTCTTGACCTTGACTTCTTCTGTTGACCTTTGATGCATATACTGTATTGACATAGATTGACACCACAACGTGCCTTAACTCTCCAGCAAGCATTCCTCTTTTGAGTCGCTGGCCCAACGATCTTGTAGAATTTGGAGCTGTACTTGAAGCACCTGGGTCTCAAAAATTCCATTTCCCCTGCGACTGCACTGGTGAAATGTAAAGTGACTGCTTGCTCTGCAGATTCTGGTGGTAAAGCCAGGTGTTGTACATGTGGAAAGGGCAAAATTAATCCAAACGCCCTAGCCCCAAGCGAAATTGACCCAACAATCGTTCTGTCAACTCAAGCGCGCACAAGACAGAGTTCTTGCTAAGCCATGCAGCGATACAAAACAACAACGTGGGTTGAATTTTTGGGTTGAATTTTGATGTACAGTATTCTGTATATTCATCCATGACTCTAGACTTCAGATGGCAACAGTCAAGCACAAATGTGCAAGAAAACCCATTTTGCTCGATGCGCAATGGCGGCGTCCTGCAAGGCGAATGTCGTGCTATGAAGCCCTCATCATGTTCCTAACCGATGATGGAGACAATTGATACAAGCACTTTTATGAAAACAAATAAGGATAAAACTGGAACCTTCAGAAGTACAAACAATGTTGGCACAGTATGGTGGAGAAATCCTTTGAGGCGGCCTGAGAAGGAAGCGATGACAACATGCAGAAACCAAGTGCCCAATGGAAGAGAGTACCTTGATGTCCTGGGTGTTTTGTTTGTAACATCAATGATAATGATATGATATATACATATATATATATATTGAATAAATATAATATATCTGGGTAAATTATAATAATTCACTAATTTGAATTAAGGCCATTTGGGGATGATTCCCTATACTAACCATATATTCCAGTGAGGTCACAGTGANTAATTCACTAATTTGAATTAAGGCCATTTGGGGATGATTCCCTATACTAACCATATATTCCAGTGAGGTCACAGTGAGGTCGCTATAATTTACCCAGATATATATATATATATATTATATATATATAATATATATTATATATATATATAAACAAAAACATGGTCAGCAACAGCAACCACGTGACGAGCCACTCACTCTCCTGCCAGCCCTCACAGCGAGGCGCAGCCGCGCGCTACGACTCCTATACAGGGCGAAAGCTACAGCAGCTGGGCAGGCACTTCTGTAGACTTCATGCTAGGCAATGTTCATACAATCAAAGACAGAGATAGTCAAAACATGACGGTGAACGTGATTTTCCTGATGATGATGATGATGATGATGATGATGATGATGGCGACGATGGCAGCAACCACCTTGGCTTTCTGAAAGTTACACCATCACCAGTCAAACACATTGTACACCACACTGCTCTTGTTTGCTGACTCATCATAAATCAGGTTCTGACATGCCGTGAGTCCTGGCATTTCGGGCAACTTCTGCATCACTGGGCCGCAGGCCCTTGCAAAGCAGCTATGATATGGTTTCAGTGAAGAATTTGCTCTGTCCTACTCAAACTTCATCCTGATATAAACGCCAATTTAATTTGAAAAAGATGTGTGATGCTGTAATTGCAGTGCAGCTTGCACACTCTAAGAGAAACATGGGAGACACACATACTGTAGATATACCGTTATACTGTAATGTATATAAAATGATCTAAAATGTGTATGCATGTGTGTGTGTGCTTCCATAATGTGTGTGTGTGCTTCCATAATCCACCTCTCTCGCTCTCTATCTTTGTCTCCCTGTCTCCAGATTTAGAGTAGGCAACGAAAAGCAAGACTGCGATTGAACAAAAAGTGCGGGCTCTAAATCTGTCATGGGGGGATTGTGCCCGGCCCTAGATCTTTGCACATGCGCAGGCAGAATGTAGCCTAATCAATCAGGTCAGGCCTCTCGCGATCCAGCAGGGATCCAAACACTGCTCCTGCTCATTTCATGGGAGCCTCTTGCCAAAGCTTCGCCGCGAACCTCCACACTAGGACTTCAAAAACACCAGGTTTTGAGGTCTCTTTGTGGGACCAAGAGCACGGCAATCCCGTCTCAAAATCATGAAAACAACACATGTCAAATGTGCATTCTCTGTGGTCCTATGGCCGAAGGGTTTCAAGTCAACAGGGTAGATTTTAAATTTTAATAGATTAAACAAAAACTATTTCATATGACTTCATGACATTGTTTGCATCGTGATTAAGAAGCTGCAGGTTTGCGTTGCAAGCTAGGTCTGCCCTGTATGCCTTACGCCGGACCAAGTCATCCTCTAACGAGTGGAACGTGATAATGGCCATGAGACCTCGAAAATCATCGAAGAATAGCGATCAAATCTGCAGGGAGGAACGTCTCACCAGAATTAATCCTGGCAATGATCACAGGACTTGGTGACCTACTTCCATCAAGTATGATACAGTATGACCAATGATACTCAAACATACTCAAACTCTTTTCTGAAACAAAGTGACACACTCTGCCCCTTGCTACCTCCAGGTGCCAAGTACTGCTCTGCGTTTGCCAGCAAAGTCTCCAATGCTCCCAACTCACCTTGCCACAATTTCGCATACAAACTTTGTGAGGGTCCCTTCCTCCACGGGGAACGTTTGGTACCAAAGTCGCGGCAAACTTCGCTGGTGATCATGTGAGAAATGCAAGTCATTGTGAAAGGCCAGGGGTCTGACCATTGACGAGAATTCTGAGAGCTTGAAAAGTCCTGAGAAACGCTGGCCCAAAACGATCAAGCGCAACAACTGTCCTGCCACACTCTCCGATTCTGTGGCCAGTGGTCTGCTGCGAGCAAATTATGTCCATAGAATCTATAATATTCTATAATGAACACACTCCCATTGGTCTTCTGCAGGCTTCGATGGGCAAGTTTACGACTTTCTGATGATTCTTGCACGTCTTCAATTCGTAGTCTTTTGCATTGGAGCCATATCCTCTCTCTCCCTCTCTCTCTTCCTCTCTATCTGCCCCTTTCCATCACTATCAGGAGAGTGTTTACTGCATCTTGTCTGTGTCTTGGTATCACATACAACATCTCAATCCAAGATGCTTTGTAGCCACGTGCACCTTTCCCGGTGTCATCGAAGCTTGTCTGGCGCACTCCTTCAATTCAATTGTTTATAATTATTTATGTACTTTGGATTAATTTGGATTGGTGTCTTTGGAGAATCTTGGTCATCAGCACATGCAGCAAAAACCAAGGTGCATTGCTGAATGTCACTGCATGTGTTCGGCCCATGAGCTTCCGCGTGGAGAACCAATTAGAGAAACAGGCGAAGAACATTTCATCATTGAACAAATTTTCATCCCTAATCCAGAGCCTCCTGTCCATCAGGATCAGTTGGCTTCACAAATCTGTTGCGTTCTCTGTTCTGGCTGTCCTCTATAATTTCAACAGCCTGCGGACAAAAAGACGAGTCTGGCACAGTGGCATGATCTTGGACAGTATTACAATGTTTCCTCCATGATGCTATCCATGGGCTACCCATGGTATCTATTTGCCTCAACATACTTCTGATTCTTGTTGAAGCTAATGCCGCCAGCCGCTTGAAATTGCAAAATTTCACTACGATTTTGCGACAAATCACAGCACAATCGGTTGTGCCTCTCTGGTGCGTTGCGGTTTGGCATTGCAAAGGGCTTCTGCCACGAGCTTTGCGAAGGCAGGCTCCTGCTTGCCCATGACGGCGCATGACTGCGAGCAGCATCAAGCAACGACAGGACAACATTGTCGCCGCACCTGTGTATGATAATGTATGATATAAGCTACTGTATGTGGATATAGATGCATAGACTGTAGGGCAGGACAGCTTCATGGCGCCACTGTGCCACGCCTCATCGCCGAAGTCACAAATGCATTTCGCCAGCTGCTTTGGCTGTGAATGCGAGATGTGCCAGGCGGCAGTGTGGACCCTTTCGTCCATCGTGTCCTGAAAAGTCAGGGTCAGAACAACAGTGATGTGTCTGGCTCAAATTGCAAAGGCTTGCTCTGAAGACTGGAACGCACCCAAAGAGGACAATCGGACATATAATATGGACCCACACAGAAAGCATCCACCTAAAAGATCCGAAAAGTACATCTTGCATCGCTTCTTTCGCACTTTGATATCTCTGTCCATTGCCCTCTCCGGGAGTTCAGCATCTTTTTGCACTTTGACAATACTTTGATCATTTTTGATCAAGATATATTTCATTTTACATCTCTGCAACAAACACTCTGCTGACTCAACCATCTGGCGCTCCATCCGCATATCCAGTGGCCCATCGCCGCGGAAGCTGAAGCCGCGGTCGAAGCAGTCCAGCTGAGGTGATGAAACACCTTCCACGAAGCAGTCCAGCTGAGGTGATAAATTGTGTGGTACGAGTACTATGTATATTTTCTGGCAATTTCTGTGATATTTTATTATATCAACCCTCCCGGCTGCTTGGACCTAGGTCAGCAAGAAGTCCGTGACAAGTAGGCCTTGCCAGAGGCCATCCCAGGCTTCCAAGGATTCCCAGAAAGCATTCTGAGGCAGCTCATATTCACAACATAACATATTCACAACGTTATAAAACACGTCCTCCCCATTTGGTCTGGTGGAGTTGTCATACAACTAAAAGATACTAAAAGCGTGGCTAAGGGACAGGAGCAAAGTGCAAACATCCCCAAGCCAAATCCAACTTGATCCAACCTCTCATCCGTGAAAATGTTTTGAAGGAAGCTCGGAAACTCAGCAAAATTTCCTTGTACCAAGCGCACACCTTGGCAGCGTCGGAGTTTCTGGGTGCGATTTTATGCAATCTTAGCATTCAGCTTTGTGTGGGTGCTTCAGGGAGGCAAGCACTGATTCTTGTCCATGTTGAGCTCGTTTGTGCAGCATATGAATGCATATGATGCATATGCATGCAATATCATGCAACACTAACACAGTATCATGCAATCATCCTGCATCCTGCCAGTCCAAAGAGTCCAGTTGTGCACGGTCACTCTTTTCTGTACCTGCGCGATCATGCGCGATCATGCTCTTCAGCGACGTGATCGTAAGGCGTCTGGTCTAATCTTTGGACACCTTCGCCATCTTCGCAGGTGGCTCGCCTTTGGACTTATCTTTTGCCTTGAAGTGTGTAATCATAGTGATGCCCAACGGGGAGCCATGCTCCATAGCTTCAATTGCCTGACAGTAAGAGCTGCATAGAGCTGCAGCGCAGGCTTTGGTTTTCGTTGGAAATCTTTGGACTACTTGTTGGCCTGTATTGGAGTTGTATTGGTAGCTTACGCTTCTCCCCTGCCTTCGCACCCTCTTCCAAGGTGACCTCACCTCAAAGCTAAACAATGTACCCTTCTCATCCCTTCTCCAATCAAGACTACTCCGCAAACCTTCCATCTGGTGTGCCCATTTGCATTGCGCATCAGCTTGCTGGAAGAAGTGAGCTCTTTGTTGCGATTCATCTGAATCATACAAAATCAGCATTCAAAAGGGATGATCTGAGATTGCCTATAAGAGAAACAGGATCCAAAGGTACCTCCTTTCCTGGCAAGCTTTACGAGGTAACCATCTCAACTTATTAAGTAATCATAAATCATAACTGCTACCTACTGCTACCAACAAAATGAATCAAAATGACAGTTTATATAATGTGGCGAACGTTGGCCAACGTGCTGCAAGGATCTGCACGGCAGGTCTGTGATGGTCCGTGTTCGCTGCCAAGCGACGCGTGACGAGCTTCTCGGGCAGCAGCTTCCCCGAGGCAACCATCGAAAGCAGCACAGGCATGTCGCTGGCGGCAAGGCCGTGGGAACCTCACAACTCGCGACACTTTTGAAGGGGTGGGCATCGGTGGCTGGGCAAGTTCAGACTGTTTGCGTTGACTGGGCGCGGGAAATCGTCAAAGGATTTCAGGGAGTTGGAAAACATAGCTGCAAATGAAGGCCTTACAAAAACTTATTACACCGATTTTATTCTTTTGATTTTTCTCAGGGCATGACAAGTTGTTGCAAGTCTAGCCGGAGCTGAGGCTGTACAAGCTCTCGTGCTGACACTTTGGTTCGCAGCATGGGACGAGCACATGCGACAAAAAGCGCAAACATTTCAAATGAAGTAGAGCAAAGCTAAGAAGTCCACCAATGATCTCAATCTCTTGGCCTGCGACCCTGCCATGGTGCAGCAAAAAGCATTTGCTGGTATCAAGACTTATGAAGAGTAAACTGATGACTTGTGCAATCTTGCACAACCAAGTTTCCAACCCTGGAGTAAACACAAAATTGTTAATGTAAATAACGTAAGACGTCGTAGAATAATGACAACAAATGTCATCATGACCTAAGGGGTTCATCAGCCAACATAAAGGCTGAGCTCTACATACAACCTATCCGCTTCGCCATGTTGCAAGGATCAGTCAACACGTCCCCTTAAAGCGTTCCATAGGCATTCCTTACGCTGGACGCTGTCCCAGCTTACGTGGCAAGGGAAGGCGTTGCCATCAAATGCTATCAGTATGTCATCACAGAAACCTTTAGCCAAAACCTTAACCTCCTTGCTGACGCCACAGCTCGCATGACAGGGCCGGAGAACTTTACTGTAATTGAAAAGGATATTGTCATTGTATTTCATAAACACTCAAAGGACTATAGGACTAGATAGGACTAGGAAAAGGATTCAAAATGGAGGTTTCTTGCCGTTTTTGGTGTCGATCTCAATGACTTTGACCATCTTTGACCGCAGAGCCATCAAGCCGCGTTGGCCTGGCCATGGGAATGGCCGGCTCCTTCCCATGCAGCAGGAGCCCCACTTGGACCATGCCTGGGCTGCAGCAAAGCTAAGAAGAAACTCCACAACAATCTTGAAAATCGTGAAGCGCTGAAGCATTACAGTAATTAATCCTTGATGGCTGTGAACCTCAACTCCTCAATCCTGTGAGCAGTAAGCGGCAATTCATACAATTCAGGAAATCCAAAGCAATCAACAGGCACTGATCCTCGGCTTGAAATCAACAAAAACTGGCAGCGGCAGCCGGCAGCAGCGGCACAGCACTTCTGCCAAGCTTCGCCCTCCCCGGCGGGTGCACCAAACTGCATTTTCGCAGCTTTCCGCGAAGCCAGCAGCATCAAGAGTTAGGTCAGCCCCCATACCTCCGGTGACCTGAAGGAAGGAACTTATGTGGTCAAAATTTGCCAAAGTGGCAAGCTTTCACTGCCCCAACACCCTACGCTTCAGCTTGTGCCTCTGCAATCTTGGCCCTCACATGGTCGTTGCCTACAGAAGCTCCAAAAAAAGAAGGCTCTGTCCCATAAAAGTCCTGTGAGTTCTCTCTTCCTCTCTATCATATATGCATGATATATTAAATATCTGCTCCCTCGGGACACACTGACCACATCCATCTGTTTGGCTGAACATGAATCTCTGATTTCTCATGATTTCTCAACATGCAATATTCATTCAGTACGAACAAACTGAACAAACTGATTATTTCAGGTGATATCACATGATCCCACGTGATACACCGTGATACTGCTCAAGCACCTTCTTTGGCATCGAAGGCCTCGGCAACGTCAGCTGGCGATGCTCCAAGTTCGGTCTGTGATTTGTCGTTTGGAGTGGTCTGTCGTCCCAGTTTCTGAAAGAAGCCGCGGCACATGCCAAGCCCCCAATTCAATGGCCTGACGCAAATCATGATAAGTGATTGGCACGTCTCCCTCAACTCATTCAAACGCGCACCAAAGGTTGATGCCTGAAGGTTTGCGTGACACCAGTGGAAGGTTATCTAGCTTGCAGGAGGTCGCAAATACATCCAATACATGCATGTCCGATTCGGAGTTTTTCTGACTGTCACCTCGACTGCTGTGAACCAGTTCATTTCCATCCTTTCACATTCCATCCAATTCCCTTTGGCTGTGCCTTCTTACATGCCTCGTCGCTGGTGTCTACGGCAAGAATTCGCACATTGTCTCCAGCAGCTGCAGCAATCATAACCTCTTCCAAATCATGAACTCCAAACTTCGGGAAATATGCCAGGTGAATGAGACAAAGAAGCAGCAGGACTCATGCATGCCATATCGCAAGGTAAAACATCTAATAACTAATAGTGTCTTATTATGTAGGAGGGGTTACTCAAAGCAACATCTTTATCAACAAACCAATCTACATCATAAGGCCTCTTTGCCTCCAAAACATAGAAGGATGTCCATATTATTATGATCATATTTGTGTATATCTATGATGCAATATTGTATATTCAAGAGGAACGCATTGAATTGACATGTCCCTCCGGCCAAGGCGCAGCAGCAAGCCCCAGGCCACCACAGCCGAAGATCGCCACCGTCTCACCAGCTTGAAGACGACCCTGCTGTATGACCTTTGGCGATGTTGGGCACATGCGCGCACAGGGTGCCACAAATAGTCATAAATGCATGACGTGAATGATCCATGTCATGAATTTTGAAGACTGGAGCAAGTTGGATCAAATTGGTGCCCAGCACAACTCTTAAGCTTTTTTTAGCAGGGTTGTCTCATGACATTTCATGTGCTTGTGCGTGAGCCCCTGAAATTCATTGAAATTGAGGCTAGTTGGCTGCCCGGAAGGCTGTAGTCATACGACAGCCCAAAGCTGCGGCTTGAAGGAAGGACACCTCTGCAGTCTCAAAGTGGCTACAGATTTGCTTGTGCCAAAACAAGGGATGCAGCAGTATCTGCGACATGCAGCAACTCGTCTAAGACTGTTGGGCTGGAGAAGTATTCACTGACGCTCCTGCCTTCGGTGGCATCAAGCTGACATTTCGGTCTGCACGAGGGATCGAGACAAACTCCGCAAAGCCGCCCGGCATTGTAAATCCAGGTTGCGCTTGGGCCTTCAGAGTCAAGAGTACATCAGAGCAAGCTATGTTTGAAGCCACACCAATACAAGTGCTGCAGTCAGCCAAAACTGTGCGCGCAACAGATGCTGCACCAAACTATTGCCTTGCTACAGTCACTCAAATGGAAACGAATCAGTTTGCCATCGTCCGCCTCACAGATGGTCGGACGATTCCTCGCACATTGCCGGCAATTGCCGCAGCTAAGAATAAAGGGGACCGCCACACGGTCACCAACCTGGCTGTTTTGGACATCTGCCACAATTTGGAGGGTGCGCGTTCAGCATCCCAAAACTATTTCAACGAATCTCGTACAGTAGAAATATACATATATACAATATTTCAATACTTCTTTCTAAAATAATAGGTTATATTATACGTCTTAAACATTATTAAACAGTATTATGATTGAATCTGTATTTCTTGGAATGCACCTGACCATCCCTGCTCGCACAAACATTTTCTGTCTCTCAAGAAGTCAGCAGAGGTGCCTGAAACTTGGTTGTTCCTTGACCAAGCTTCGTCACAACACCACTCCTGACCATCGACGCGAGGGGTGTGAACACAGTTGGAAACAAAAGACACCTGGTGCATCCTGGTGCTGCATGCCTTTGATTGATCTCTGGCCAAACACACTACCAAAACAAGGTGTCTACGCTTTTGTGACAGTTGCTCGCTTTCTTTCTCATTCTGTGCAAGAGTAAACCTATGTAAAACATTGTAAAACTGCAAATATTGTTAGAACTTAAAGTTGGAATAATCAAATGATCTCAAAACAAATCAAAACACTAATTCTGAAGCAAAGCATGCGCAAGTTCCTTTCCCTTACGGGGCAGCCAAGTCTCAGCTCATGACCTGGGGTGAAAGGCAAGCCATGCCTGAAAGCAAAGATTGCAAAGTGCCTATGAGCTGACATTTGGATTGTTGCATTTGCATACATTTCCTTGTTTTTTCCTGTTCAATGTCTGATGTCCTGGTCCTGTGAGAAACTGGACTTTTCAATCGCTGCATCTCTTCCTAAACTCGAACCAATTCACCCTGCAACGCAGTGCGCAGAGATGCTCAGGAAAAATATGTCAGCCACCAGTGTGCCTTGTCCTTGCTCCATATGCTGCCCAACTATGCCACTCAACTATGACACTGACACTAGTCACTTCTGTTATCTTCTGTTCACACCAAGCTACGTGACAATGTCAGAATCAAGGCCTTTCCAACCATGGTAGTCTGAGCGGCAAACCCCACAAGCCTTGCTCAGGTCCAGCCAGCTTGACAGAAATAAGCAAAACTGTGACTCTGGGTGTCCCTGAGTATCCTTGAGTCACATTGGCCGCATGGAAAAACACATTGACGCGTTTCATTAGCGAATTCTGCAGTGCGATGCCTTCACGCGCAGTAGAAGGCCGCCAGGTGGAGCTGTAGCCTTGGGAACCTGTCGACAAACGAACGAGGCAAGGAATCCACAAACCGGTGGCCCATCCTGCAGTTTCAGCACGTTTCAACACGTTTCAACGTACTTCAACTGGAATAAGAACTGGAATAAGTCACGCCTCCTGTATTTCAATTGAACCAGAGAAAGCGGTGTAGACTGCAGCCCTCATAGTGGTCATTGCCAGGCAAAACAGTTGCCTGCATGCCCTGCACTGTGACAGGGCCAGCTGAATATAAAATTCAAAAGCGGTGTTGCAGACGCTTCTTGTGGTTGCCAGGATTTTGGAAGAGGGGTGCCTATATCTTGAATGTAAGGGTCAAGCATGAGGCAAAATCTAGGAGGCTGAAACTCAGATGCAATACAAACTTGCTTTGCCATTTAATAATACCTATATTGATAAATGCTGCTTATGTTTGCACACCAGTACGCGCCAATACGATCTAATGCGCTAGATTGCTAGATTACTACCATGCGCTTGGCTTCTGTCACTGAATCAAAGATCGACCAATTATCAGCCAGTACCATCCAGTACCTACTGATATCTGCTGAGTTTGAGTGTCAAAAATCCAACATTTTGTTCAGTTTCTGTGGTGTCCTGTCATTTGTATTGTGCCTGCTTCACTCATGATGATCTGATATAAATGGCAGCTGAGCAGTTGTAAAAGCTGAAGCGTAAAAAACTGTCCAATTCCATCCCATGTTGACCCTCAACAGTGCTGGCGCAGATGTATCTTAAACCCGTTTTGATGGTACAAGGTTGAACAAGTCCAATATGGATCCAATATGATCCAATACTATGTCCTCAATTCGCTTAGCATATCTTTCTATGTTCCTTTTTGACTGCAAACATCCAGGATTTCGTCTCAATACTGAGCCAACAGAGGCTCAAACGCTCTTGGTAGATCCCCAGCCGCTGTTTTGCAGCTTGAAGTGCTATTGCGTCGCGATCGATTCCAAGAAGCCTCACCTGAGGGGAATAAAGTTTGCACACTTTGGAATTCACCTGAGGGGCAGCATTTTCTTCATTGGGATCCCTTTGGAAATCTTTGGAATGCAATGACCACACTTTTTTGACATGACACTTGGCACTTGGTCCTTTGATGGTTGAATGCTGTCAATGGCAGGGGCAGCATGGGCCCCCTTTTCTACACCAAATCTATTTAGCGTGAACATGTTCCGTACCAAGTGCAGTGTGCTTTAGACATCTGATGCACTTGACATCCAAGATAATGGGTGCATCAACATCGGGGCAACATGCACACCACAGACATCACCACGCCTGCGGCAGTGCCTCCAAGATTGCCTTGCGAAGCTTCCAGGCATAGAGTGGCTGCTCCGGAACTATACCATCGACATGCCAAAGTTCTATCATGTTCTACAATATCTAAGCACATCAAACCAATGACACTGCAATGCATCACTCTTTTCTGGCGGCACTCTTCTAGTAAGATCAAAGCAACGTCGAAGCTAGCGAGCCAGTGAGTTGGCTTCGGATACACGNGGATACACGCTGCACCAGGATCACAATTCGATCAGCAGTGCAATTCCCCAGGGTTAGGGGGTGGTGGGCTGAGCCCAGTTTCTTGAAACGGTGGCGACATTCATTTCCAAGTTTGCATTTGTGTCAATCACGTGTTTCACACAACTATGACACTGCAATGCATCACTCTTTTCTGGCGGCACTCTTCTAGTAAGATCAANTCTAGTAAGATCAAAGCAACGTCGAAGCTAGCGAGCCAGTGAGTTGGCTTCGGATACACGCTGCACCAGGATCACAATTCGATCAGCAGTGCAATTCCCAAATCAATGTTACATCGCTAGAAAGGTGCCAGCCATGATGCTACTTGGAAGGAATGGATGAAGCACTTCTTGACCCAAATCAAAAAACATTGTTCACCGAGAGAAAAAACAAAGGAAAAAAGAAGGGGGGGAGGGGTAGGGTCATTGCTTGTATGTAGCCCAGGACACGGTGTTAGGTTGCCGGAGCAATGTATCTGCACAGCAAAGAGTACGCCAGGTGATGGCAAAGTTGTTTGGGGTAAGGTTGTGCCACTCGTGTCCAGGGGACTCCATTGCGGGTGCTGCCTGTAAGCTGTTGGTGTTTATTGCCTGTTTTGCTGCAGTAGCCTGGGGGGCCAGTACATAGTCGGCTGCACCTTGCAATGTCGTCCTCATACATGTTACCAACTAAGAGTTTAGTACGCTTCCTCCATTTGGTGCCGAACTGGCAGAAGTCAGTGATGATAGAGAAGGTGTGGTCGGCATTCTCCAAGTCAATCATTGGAGGCAAATACCAAGCTTTACTGGTTGAAGGGTTCTCCAAAATCCAAGGAACATGGTGCTTGTCCAACCATTTGATGATTTTGAAAGTGGCCCGAAAACACGCATTGCCAACCTCTACCTTCTCCCTTTCATGCAAGGGAAGGTCATCAAGACCCCAAGGGTGTAAACGGTCTCTGACTACCATGGTCCTGTCACGAGCTTGAGAAAAAGATGAACATGGCGGAGCAAGCATAGCAGCCAACAAGATGCCTTTCTCAATGTCATGTTTAACCTTGAACTGGACCAATGGTTTTGTGAGGTCGTGATCAGGACCGCGCAAAAGTTCCCACTCACGAGTGTTGAAGCCTAAAGAACGAGCAGCTCTGGAAACGCCTCCAGTACCAGCAAAGAAATCTGCCAGATAGCCTCGGTGATGTCTCACAAAGGCAGTGGGATGTCTGGATAGGCGTGGCCTAGCATGATGCTGTCGATGTAGCGCTCCGCACTTTTGCACGTTGACTGGACAGATGGGCCCAGCTTGTGCCAGCTGGCCGCCAATCGTCCGGCCTTCTCGTATCTCATCACGCTCTTTCTCGTCAACCATCCACCTCGCTTCTGCACTTCTTCCAGGTCTCTCACCTTGTTGGCCCGGTCGATGCTGGGCCCTGAGTGGCGAGCCTGATACGGCACCACAGGGAGTTTGAGCTCCTTCGCACACATGTTGAATACCTTCAAGTACTCTGGGTAGCTGAACTCCCAGACATAGTCCATCGGTTTTCCCTTCGAAAGCCCTGCCAGCAAAGGATGGGCAAACTGCAGCCACTGAGAGTCCAGCAGGATACTGTCGTCTTTGGATCCCACCTTCGATGTGTCCTCCGTCTCGTTGAGACTGGTCACCATTGACCAGGTTGAGGTAATCCCAGCAGTGGGTTTCACCAGCCCCATCCTCCGTAGCTTCAAAAGACTGCCAGGGCGATGATAGGTTGAAACCTGAAGTAGGTTGAAAAGGGCCATAGCTGCTTGCCCATGTACAACCATCCGCCAACTCAGGCCACACCATACTGCCAGGGGGAAGGCAAGCCTCGAGCGAGATGGACACAACTTTCTCCATCCCTTCAAGGCCCTCCAAGCTCTCGGAACTTTGAGGTCTCCGAGGCGACTGAACTCTGGTCTTCGATCCAACAACGCCGCCATCATGTAGTCCCCATAGTGAGGGCCCTCTCCTTCTGAAAACTTCTGCGTGAAGAGGTCTACCAACATGATGTCTACTGCCTTGGCATTGCTGAAAGACACACCTTTCTGTCTGGCAAGGGTCTGCAACTCCTCCCATCTCTTGTTGTACTGCTCGCGAGCCCGGGGGGCAACTGAGGCTGCCTCCAACATAGTCATGCCAGTCGGAGTTTGCTCCATAAGCTTGTCCACCTTGGCTCGCAGCGGCTTTCTTTGTCTCCTTCGCAGTGTGCGTCTGCTCTCTCCTTTTCTTTCTACCCTCCATTCTGATGAAGTGCTTCCACTCTCGGTCTCCTCCTCTTGGCATTTTGGACTGTCCTTCTGCATTATCTCCAGCTCTTGGTCGGTGCAAGGCAGTTGCAAGCCTAGCACCTTGTTGGCTGTCAGAAGCTTTGAAACATGATCCGTGCTGAGACCACGAACCCGCACTGGCTTCACCTTGGCTTTTGGACTGACCTCTACTCCAAGCGACAGCTGCCTCTTCCGACTGGCTGGCGCATGCTGCAGCTTGCTCTGTGCAGTGTGCTGTGGCAATGTCAGTCTGCGTTGCCGAGGTTTCGGCGCCATGTGGGGGGTTCCGTGTTTGAGGAGAAAAAACTTCAAAATCAACAGCACGAACCAAGTCCAACAACAGTTTTGACTCTTCAGGGTCATAAATGCGAGAAGGCTCATCCGACGCATTCAATTCACTTGGTATCCATCTCACACTCAAGTGAACATTCCGGCTTAAACAATAGGCAGCTATATTACGAATTATTTTGAGAATCTTAAAACTTTTAGACCTACATCTCTCTACACTAAGGACTATGCCCAAGTTATCACACAGATGCAGATGTCGGATGTCATGACCATATCGCGTCAAGCACAGCCGCCGCAAAGATTTCAAAACCGCTCTAGCTTCAAGGATGCCAATCTTTTCAGGGTGATTCCACTTCCCCCAAAACACAGGTGTCCACAGATGACGTTTCAAAGAACCAGATGGGACTTCAGGAAAATCTGCATTGACTGACCAACCTGACTCAGCAAGCTCTCCTAACATCTTTTCATCCATCAAAGTCCATGAGCTACCATGCATGTGAAACCCTGCTTGCGTGAGGGCTGACTCTCGCGCTGAATGACTGGCATTTCGTTTAAACCTGCTTCTTTCCTGCACTCTTCCAACCTCAGCAACCAAGGCTTGCGGCCACCAGCTCTTGCATGCACCATAACCAACCAACGAACTATCCGAAGAGGTTACAAGCCTGTTCCACGGTCTCCACCAATCCTGAACCAGCAGAAATGAGATGCCCATAAACGTCCTGAGCTCCTTTCTCACTGTCTCCCACATGGTTGCTACTTCATCATAGAAACGCTTGATGAAACCGTATACCGCATGAAAACAGGACAGGCTAGGTCTGCAAATCAAGCCAAGGAAAGTGCAATGACCGATCACTACTTCAAGGGCCTTACCACTGCACCTCCCTCTGTTCAGCAAAGCCTTGATCGCATGGTGAACACGCCACAGACGTTTTGGATTGCACCTGCTAAGCATCCTTTTTCCCTCCAGAACACAGCCAAGTGCTTCGACATAATTCTCAGTCACCTCACTGCCATGGAGCTCAAGCCCACGACTGTTGAAACTGTGCTGAAGTTCCGTCATAGCGTCATCCACCAACTGCTTTGAAGTGCTAATGACACCCAAATTGTCGACATAGACATAAAAATGAGCATCACCTGCGCAATTGCCACCAACATGCAAAACTATAGGACCTCCCCTATCATTGGCCAGTCTGGCATCAGCCAGAGGGTCAACTTGTCCAGCAACATACTCATTCGCCTTCTGTGCAAAGAATAGGGACCAGCTGAATCCTTGACAAAGGGAGCCAGAACAGGGCCAGACCCAATCATTATGACCCATCAACTTGCCATCCAGGAGGGTGCCCTCTAGCCCGACAATGTATGCTGGGACTGGCCGCCAGGCAAAGTACCTTGACAGCCATATTGGTACCCGCATCCGATGAAAACAATCACGCACGTCGGATAGACCAATGAAAACACTCAATGCCTCAAGCGCTGCTGAATTTGCAAACACTGAATCATCACAAGCCACTTCTATCCTTCCCAAGCCCTCTCCGGTCATCAGACTGACTCCCGGAGGATCTCTGAAAAGTCTGTTGGCTGGACGAGCATCTGTTATCATCCTCAACTTGGTCTTGGACGATTTCCAAACAAAGAAAACTCCAATCTCGCACTTGGGCTCGGTAGTGTATACAAAATAGCCTATCTGATGCAACCGCTTCACCAGCCTGCGGTATGCACGAGGATTGTGCTTCAAGGCTGGATCCCAGTACGCCTGAGAATTGTTCTCCTCCGCCTCTACCACCGGCTTCAACATCAGCTCTCTTTCCTGCTCCAGAAAATGACGGTCGTGAGGAAGCAAAACATCCTGGAGATCAGGACAGCCTGTGATGTCCTGAGGAATGCTCACGAGCTCATACCGGTAGGGTGCTAAGTTCTCATTAGGGGTACTCATATCATATGGAGTACCACCTCTGAGCAGCGACCTAAGTGCTGCCTCTGGCTTGTCAATGACACCACTGGGCTTCTGACTATTCACCAGACCATCCACACGTGCCATGACTTGTCGCTGTAGATCATCGCAAGCAGAGCCATCTGGGCATCCATCTGGAAACCCAGCAAGCCAGTTGAGTCCAGCAATGGCCTCATTGCAATTCTCCACAGCTCTACAAATTCGATCTCTTCTCTGCTTGACAGGTCGAGAAACTCCAGCTTTCTTGGCTGGACATGCAAAAAACGGCAATGGAAAAACAGATCTCTCACCGCGACTGGCTTTAGCTGCGGCACCAGGCTGCTCCATTGCGGCCCTCCTTTCTATGGGCTCATGAGAAGAGGACGAGGGCATATCCTCCTCCCTGTCGTCATGGTTCATGGCTCGGCCTGCCCTCCACCACCCTTGTTGGCCGCTTTTGCTTTCGCTTTTGGGCCACGTGGTGGCTTGTTGGGCAGGGCGTCAACTGTATCCCCCTCCTCCACTGCATGTGATCCTTTCAGCTCCCTCACCTTCTGGCGAGCCTGCAGCAGCTCAAGTTCATCCTTGTTCTTCTTGGCCGCATAACTTCTGAAGGTCGGGCTCACAATGTCTTCGGGAGTACCTTGGCCACTGAAGATCTTGGCATTCTCCCATGACGGCTTCGATGGGTGACTATATGCGTCGACAATTGCTTGAATGCGTCGACACACCACTTCCAGGCTCACCAGGGCAGGAATGTTCAACTGATCAAATGTTCCAGCATAGAAGAGGCAGTCTGTCAAGACCTTGAGCTCATGATGCACCCTGTCCGTCGGCTCGATGTGTTTGGCACGGCACCAAAGTTGAAGCCACAAACGCGGGTCCCCCCCATGCCTTTCAGAGTGCTTGATGAGATGCAAGGCAGTGGCTGGTCCCTCCAACGGCTTCTCCTCAAAGGTCGGAGTAAACGACTCTTTCACCACATCACGCCAACGCTTAAACCTCTCACCATGCTCATCAAAATCGACCCAGAGAGTTCTCACCTCTGAGTCGTCTGAATCCACAGGCTTGGATCCATTGGCTTCCTTGTCATCTGAGCTTGCAGCAAACAGGGCTCTGCGACGCTGAGCATAGTCTGCCGCCTCCGTGATGCGCACCATCTCAATCTTGACATACTCACCCTGTCTAAAAGCCAGCGCCACTCTGTCACCACATTGCACATCTGTTTCCTCGTTCAAGGATACTTCTTGGCCCAACCTGAGTCCTCCCAGTGGTTCGCTTGCCAGCCAAACACTGTCGCCCACCGCAGGTCTCACTATCTTGGCATTCTTGGGGGTCCCGCCGTCGACTGCAATGGCAGCGCCGGTTCCAAGGATCGACTGCTGCCACTGAGGGACGAGGGCACCCCCGAAGAAAGCCTCCAGTGTCTGAGGCTGCCCGCTTTCATCAATGATTTCAGTGGGAACAGGCGGACTGAGCCGGGCATCCTCGGATAACTTCAAAGCATCAAGGGTGACAGACTTGATCAAGTCATTGGTGATGGCCTCTCTGAAGCGATAAGCAGGGGCACGCAAGTTGCGAGGCAGAGTCAGCCTGGGGCCTAAGCTCCTAAGCTTGATGGGTCCACTGGTCCGCTCATAGGTCAGGTTCTCCATATAGAGATCACCATCTGGAGTGTAAATGACTGCCAATTCTGAACTGACCACAAGACCTATCATCATCTCATGCCAGACGTTATCACCTGCATACCATCCAAGAATCCTTCTACCTGGGGCTAGGGAATTCAAGCACGCCGCCCCCGCGGCGTCGGCCGCGGTCGTGTCCATCTCTCACTTTCAAAGTGCTACACAAGTAAATTGCCAACCCAGTCAACAGGCTTCCACTGATCAGTCCTGAAACCCCCGCTGCCAACAACAGAGAACTACTATCAACTACTGGCTGTGGAGGATCCTGAGTGCAATTGCAAAGAACTTCAATCGTGTCGATGGGAGTACCACAGGATTTGGACGTTTCACGAAGGACTATGGCAAAAACCTGGATCGCAAGGGCACTAAGAAATTTCATCCTGAGCCCAGTTTCTTGAAACGGTGGCGACANAGGATTTGGACGTTTCACGAAGGACTATGGCAAAAACCTGGATCGCAAGGGCACTAAGAAATTTCATCCTGAGCCCAGTTTCTTGAAACGGTGGCGACATTCATTTCCAAGTTTGCATTTGTGTCAATCACGTGTTTCACACAACTATAATCCAACAATAATGTTCCACCAAACAAATGCAATCATGAAACTGGTATAAACTTGTGGCATCCTTCTTTGTTCGTGCAATCATCGACAAACTCTTCTTGGCCTTGCTGTGACCTGCACCCCCAAGAGTACCTCGGCTGCAATGCCGCTTTTGCAGTGCTAGCAAAGCAATAGTTCTCTCCGTGTCCCCAAGTCATATCTGTGAAATAAAACCAAGGGGTCAAGGATAGTCAAGGCACAGTGGGTATTTTTCTGAAATCACCCTTGTAGAGCTTCAGCTGATCAAAATGTTTTGAAACATCTGAAACATGATGAAACATGTAAAAAATCAGTCCGTCCACATTTGCTCTGCTACGAGGATACTCTGCGACTGCGCCCAGATGCAATCCACAATGACTGCCCCAGGTGGCAGCTGCGCAGCCTGGAAGGCCTCAAGGACCTGGTGTTGATTTCTTTCTAAACTCTGAACATCTGTAAAAGTGGGAACAGTAACCACAAAAAAAGAAACTCAGCTAAATTGCATCAGAATATGTATATATACAGATATGTATAGATGTCAACATGTGAACTTGATACAAACACATAAATAGTGTACCAGTATATACATTATAGTTTGTAGTACTATCTCTAGTCTAGTCCTAATAAATAAGATCATATAATATCACAAAATATCACAAACATATATATGTAATTTATATGTAATCATATAATCATGCATAATTCATTGACATATCAAAGATAATGTAATATCATGTACGTGATTTGAACAAGAAACTTGCAGAGCATGGAAATGGCACCTCTTCAAGGAGCACCGAGGTGTGCTGGAAGTCAGGTACTGCCTGTTTCTGCCACCACTCTCACTAGTAGCCCCCCGGCAGGAAACAACATTTTAAAGCACTCAGCAGTTCGAATAAGGATAAGGATGACAAGGATATGTAAGCAAGCATAAACGTGAGATTGATTAAAAAATAGACGAACTTTAATAAATACATATCAATCAAATAAGTACCATTACTAGCTATACATGTAATATAACACTATCATTTATGATAAACTATAAAAGCCATGATTCGATGCTCATGGACAAATATCCACATGCCATGACCCACTCCAGTATCCTAGCCTTGTCTGCCAGTAATGTCCTTCCACTGGAAAATGGCGAAGTAGCCTGGCTGCAAGCGTGGACCTGTGTGCAAGGCAATTTTCTGCTTAATGCCACCGCAAATCATCTCTCCTCCTGTTCTCCCATACGCTGTCGCAGCCAGGGTTCCATGTGGGAGGATGTGGGAGGCTTGCCTCTGCAACCATTGGCGTTGCATGTGCTGATGCCACCCGAACAGCTGCTGACACTGCTCGTGCGGCCTCGCCTAAGTGAGGAGTCCAATAGAATGTCAGCGAATTATATAGGTGGGGAAGCTTCATGAAGTCTGCAAATTCATGATCAGCATACATTGTCTTAACTTAAGCATATTAAAATATTCTGCATATGCCAACCAAAAGTTGATGCTGCTCACTGCAATTCTTAACTGTTGTTGTGCTTTTGGGGTTGGCACATGGTTTGGGTACAATGCATAGGTCGCCATTTGCTAGTCTTGTTCCGTATGCTTTGACTAATGACCCTTACAAGGCACCAGAATATCCCGGAGTTAGTTAGTAGTCATTGTGGAAATCGCAAATGCATGACAAAACAAACACACACACACAACCCCCCAAAATATACCAGCATAACCAGCAACACAGTAACAAGATTGGTCAACACCAAAAAGCACCATGTTGCATTGCACGTGCCAGTCGCACGGCACCCGCACACACAAAAATGTGGCATGTGCTTCCTTGATCCAAGGTACAACAGGCGACTACAACACCAATCGCAATGGGATCTGAAGGCCAAGCCTTGCTTCTTTCCTGGAAAGCAAACGAACAACTGCTCAAGCTGCTGAAACAATGGTTGTGCTCGGGACTTTGATATTATCATCACAAAATTGCCAGGGATCTTGACCTTGCACACGGTCAAATAATCTGAGACCTGCTTGATTAGATGGGCAATGGAACGCTCTTTCAAGAATGGCTGCTCAGCTTGAAATGTATCTTGAGTTCCTGGTTCCTGCCTCTAGCAAGCTAAGCGATAGCTCCCAGTGGCCGGATTCCTGCGTTTCTTGCAGCCCACTGCACAAAGATTGGATTGCAATACAGTAAGCATTCTTTCGTAGAAGTACAAGGCAAGAACCAGCTGCAGTAATGCTGCAGTGATTGATTGGATGATTGGGCTGGACAGCCAAAGCCATGAATCAAAATCAGGACCCTGGAAAAAGGATGAAAAAGGGATCTGAATTGATCTGAAGGATTGATCCTTTGTGACCTTGGATGGTGCTATGAATTGGGATCTGCAGGATTGTGGACTGCCTCAAGGGCGCCCAAAGCAGTGTTGAACGAAATGGCATCTGGCTGGATGCCTAGCAAAACAACAACTTGGGGCACTGTGATGCAACTGATGCGATAATTGAACTCATCAGAATGATGGTCCTTCTCTTGGCATCGACTGTTTCAATTTCAATTCAGGATGGTACTCGCATGAGTACAGGCTGGTCGGCATGCCACTGATCCTAGCACCTCACTTGTCCTCTCTATATCATGACCTTCCATAACCTTCCTCCATCCGTGCCTGCTTGGGAAATCCCGCTCAGGAGATGCACTGCTGAGGGCCAACAGCTGCCACGCTCACATGCATACCTCACGTCAGGAAATGGCATGGGTCGTTCCGGGTAGAGCCGGGCAAAGGCCTGCTTCAATGAAAATGTATCAGCTGTATCAGGTGCTAGTGTTGCCATGCATTGCCAGGCCACATTGCGGAGTTGAAGCTGATCCTGAAAACAGGAAGAAACAACTCAATACCGGAGATAATTACCATGATCACCAAATCATTGAAGCAACCACAACGACACATTACACTATCTGAAAGAGATGTGTATATAGGGATGCGTAGGGATGTTTATTGATTGTGTTGGTTGTGTTGATTATCTTGATTGTGTTGAGCGACAGTCTCTTCGATGCATGTGCATATCCTTCCGTGTATATTGTCAATATTGTCGTAGCCACAATCCGAATCAACGAATCAGATAATATCAGATGTAACTTGAAGAAAAACAAAAAATGCTTTGCATTTGCACGTGATCATGTGTAAGAGTCCTGTCCCTGTGGACTAGCCAGGTCTCGAAGGAGCTGAATATGCATAGGGCCTGCCAAAGGGCTGAACAACTGTTCCGTACGCCAACAAAATCAACCTCTGGGATCCTTGCAGCACAGAAATGTCCACATTCGCCAATGACATCGCTATCGGTTCTGTGCCTCCTGCCAAGCTTCTGCGCGACTGCAGCAGGAGACCAGGGAGTTCAACGTGACCCCATCCTGTACAGAAGGCGATCAGTCCATGGTTCACATATGTTCAGTGCGTTTTCTCATGTTTTCTCCAATAATCTCCAACACACTCCAACTCCGCCGTCCGCTTCAATGGCACGTTCAGGGTCTCCCAGCTGCTTGAAGGGAGATCTTCGGCAGCTCATCAAGGCAACTGCGTTGCAAACAAAATTCAAAGAGCATGGGAGAGCTCTGGTGGCCAAGGGTACTGGGCACAGTAACGTCTCAGACCTTTCCAACAACTTTAAACGTCTTATCCCCATCTACTACTGCCGTGAAGCCAGTGTGAGTGCTTCATATGTTTGAAGAATACCATCGTGGCTACTGGTATAGGGGGAACCGGCATGCCCTCCGCACACAACTGCTTCGCCTTTTCTTGCAATTTGAAGTGTGTTGCATCTTTTGCAGCACTTTGGTGGGGCAAGATTCAATTTGATCCGGTCATTCTTGGGAAAATTCAACAAACGCATTACTGGTAGGAAGGTGACGGCTTGCTACAGCTCACAGTTGAAGGTGTTGTTGCGATTCCTGGTCTTTGACATCAATCTTCGACACACATCTGAACAATCACGCAAAGGCCATCAGAGGATATTGCTGCGGCACAATCACCTGAGTCGACTGGGGAGGTTTTTGTCATGCCTTTTTTGATTTCCGTTTGGACAGCTATGGGATGAAAACATGCCAAAGTGGTAAGGGCAAGCAAGAATCTCCCATATGGCCGACTGGAAAGGAAAACACTAGAAACAAACGTGCAAGTACGAAATCAAACCATAAGATCCGTATGATCGATTTTGAAGCATCTTAAAATCAGCATCCTGCAACTACGTTTTTTTTCACTGCCGCGCGGTCAACCCTCTAGGGATCACACTGTGACAATTTCATCACTGGTTTCATTAGTCTCATTCGTAGACTGTGAAAATACTGTGAACATTTGCGAATTGCTCAAGGTTGGTTTCCGACTGAAGTATCTGTACCTTGCATATCCTCATCCTCCGTCACGGCAAGCCGGGACTCTAATTCCTCTCTCAACTGCCTTGCGACATCTCGATCGCGTGAAGGAATGTATAGCCTGACGTCAACTGGTCTACTGCAAAGAAGAGAAGGCTTGGGACAATCAGCTGGTGCAAAGAGTGGTTGAAAATTATTTGCCTTTGCAGCGAATATCAAGGACATGCAATGAATTCCACCCCAACAAACGAAAAGCTTTGCCAATTCAACATCAGCTCGAGAAGCTTCATGTTGTGATAAGACGTGTAGGCCATCAAAGTTGTCACCACCGTGCAGTACATCAAATGTACCACCACATCGTGGTCATAGATAGGGCAAGGCACATATTCACCAGATGTTTGCCACCCTCCACTAGGGAGCAAAGATGATGTGACGGTTTTGGGCACCATGATGGTGGGAGAGGAATAACTGATGGGAATCAAACACATGAAGACCTTGAGCAAAGGCAGTTGCAAGTAAATCTGTCCAACGCCCGCTTTCTTCAGGACGTTGTATTTTTCTTTGCTGAGGTCTCCATCAGCCTGCCGGCTTTCAGTCACAAATGCCTATCAAATGCTTCCAAAATCTTCCAAACATCAGAGATGAAGATCAATGAAGAAGGTCTTAAATTGGCTTTGCATTCAAAAGTCGCAATGCTGCAATGCATGTCTCGTAGGTACCAACTTAGAAATGGCCAAGGCCAAGTAGAAAATTGCTTGCACTTGCTAGCCGCACCTCGCCCAGAGCGTAGGCCACGCCATTCGCTATGATGGAAAGACCGGCAGTTCCAACAAAGGTGGAGGAGACTGCAAAAACGATGAGAATCACCTTGCGATTCATCATCATCATCATCATCATCATCATCATCATCATCATCATCATCATCATCATCATCATCATCAGTGTCATCGGTGTCATGGCTGATTGTTGAAACATCTGAGAAGCATCCAAGTGCATGATGAAACTAGGATGTTTGATGCTACATTCTTCAAAATTCATGAGGTTGGCAAGCAAACAACACAAATACACTATATTGATGGTATGTGGGTGAGGCACACCTGTGACGTGTTGACAAGTCAAAAACAGGCTCAGCAAACTTCAGTCACCAGCACCAGTGAAAGGATGACAGAGTTTGGTGTCTGGCGTCACTTTCTGGTGGTATTTTTTTGGAAAGCAGCAAAAGCCCCCACAACACACTTGAACTAGGGAAACAAAGAAAGCAACTCTAAATATCCCCTCTTTGGAGAAGGTGAGGATGGATTAGGCTAAAGCCGAAAACACCGGCCCACGAAGCCTTTCAGAAACAAGATCAAACAATAGATGGCTTGCATACTGACCATGCATACTGATCATGCATACTGCGTCCATGTGAAGTGGATGCAGGATGATGCAGGGACCCAGGAGCCTGCATCGTGTTTCCGATTGGCTTGGGGTAAGCGCACCAGCCACCAGGTACGCGCTCAACCTGCAGCAAACGCATTACATGACCCTGAACGAGTGAGCACTAAATTTCTCAAGATTGCAATATGAAGCTCAACAAAGAACACAAAATATTACATTGCTAAAACATGCCAAAATCACGATCACGGGCCTGTGTGGGTACCATGCTCACTGATACTTGCCACGTGCTCAAAATGACGTAGCTCCAAATGAAAAAGGCCACGACCTTTTGGGGACATGCTGACAGTGGGCAAGTAAGGCAAGCGTGCCTTGTGTATATTGTCCTCATGACACTTGTGGTCTTTAGATTGCAATTCCAAGGGTTTCCGTTTTTCAATGTTTTGCACTTGTTTTGCATTCTCCCTCTCTTTCTAGTCCCAGCACTCGTTATATATGTCGTGAACGGATGCGAACGCGGTGGCAAAACACGCTGCTCTACATGCATATCATATCTATATCCCTTGCACAAAACCTTTCGAGAAAAGGATGGTCAAGGGGATGTCCTCCATTTCCCCGCCATCTAGAATCTAGGGGACATTAGGGGACCCTGTCTGAGATTCAGGCCCGAAAAGCAAAGCGAAGGTCGTGCAGTTGTAGTCTGTGAGGCTCCTGGTACGACCCAAGGCTTCCGGAATCAATGAGATTCGATGGTTCCTTAAAGTTCCTTGTCAACTTGTTGGCCACAGTAAGCCAACAAACGACACTCTGGATTTTAGCAATCCATGCGCTGGAAGGAAAACTCGCAGAAATTGATTGCCTGTCCTTGCTCCAAAAGTGTCCTAAGGCTGGAAGCAGGTCATTGACACCTGCGCATCTGCACAGGAAGAAGAAGCGAGACTGTAAATTTATGTAAATTGTGTAGTATGGTGACCCAGCAATGCCCAAAGGTCAAATGAGTCAAATGCATTCCGGTGATGCTATCCTTTTCAAGCAACTTGCGTTCTTCCAGAACCTGCCCCACAGTCGTACCTCCACACAAGGATCCACACCACCATCGTTTCTTCGGCACCTTCGTTAAGTTATCTCAATTTGTGGCTGAGAGCACTCAATACTTGGCAAGATTTCCGGGTCGAACCAGCCCAATATAAGCCAATCATGTACATCACGGATTTGTTCCTGCAAACTGGCTTGCATTCCTGCCTTTTGACCGAAAGGGAAGTCAAGATTTCTGAGGGTGGCACCTTTCGCAGGAGCCGCCGTGGGGCTGGTGGCTCGCCCAAAGCTTGCAGAAAGTACCTCAGCGTAGATGACTAGAGCGACTAAAGTAAAACAAACCATACAAAACCATAGAAAACCACTGCATTGGCAAACAAAATGCAAACAAATCATCGAAGTCATTCTAAGTCATTCCTCATTTCGCTGTACTTCTGACATCTTCTGACTATCTTTGCCCAGAAACTGCACTAAAGAGCCAATGGCGATGCAAGAGAAAATTGCAATAAGCAATTCCAGCACAAAGCCAAGCGCTGGGACCCACAGGGATGTGTAGGCAACCTGGGACATCACAAGTAAAAGCCAAACACCGTAAATCATGACAACTCCCAGAGTTGTTGCAGTTCTTGCAGAGTCAGGAACACTTTGAGAATGGTTGATGATAGGTGTTGTGATAGCATTCCTTGAATACGTGGCTAGCAGGAGCTCGCACTTGATCAATGTCTGATGGCCCACCTGGAATGGGCACAGAAAATGTGCCAAGGTCTTTCAAGCTAAGCTGCTCCCGCTGTAAAGATTGGAAGAGTGCCTTATCATTCTGTCACAGCTGCGCGCTGTGCACACTGCGTCGGATTTTGAACATCAATAACAACACATATCATCGAAACATGATTTTCTATGAGCTACATTAGCTACATGTTTGGGGAAGCTAGAAAATCTAGAAAACGATAGAAAAAGGATATTATGAGAAAGTAAGTGCAACAGTGCAGCAAGTCTGACACATCCTGCCATCATCTTGCATCATCTTCCATCATCTGCCATCACGAAAAGAGTTGTGGCCAAACAAAGCCAAACAGCCGCGAAACAACCATGATGTATCATGGCTGAAGCCAAGCTTCTGATCGCCATGGCTAACTGGACATTCATCGGCGTCACTGCATGGCCTTCTCGATGCAAAGTCTGCTCGAGGGTCATCTGGTCCTTTATGCAGTCTGGGCCAGGCGTTCCCAGCTTCCATGCAAGGCAATGCGTATAAAGTATGATAAAGACAAGGGTCGAAATCTTGCTGAAAAAGCTTACTTGCTAAACGCAATACATTTTGTTGGGACCTTTGTCTTTGAGCCTTTGACGGGCTTGGACACCCAAAACGCTGGAAACGATCGACTCGAGTTCATTCAATTCAACTCTGTTCAAAAATCTTCAAACATGTTCAATTGGCGTCAGGCTTGAAATCTGCAGACTTCTGAATCTGTGCATTTGATGGACATCAAGAATTGGACCCACATGAATTAGTCCATAAAATAAACACCTCCACTAGCTTCCAGCCTTCACTCTTTCTCATGGATTTAGTTGGAAGTAGATGGAAGTAGTACTTATCTGCCACTGGAAAATGTAAACAGATGTGGCAATCGCAACGGGTCTATCACGTTTGGTTTCTTCAAGACTGTGATGCCGGGAGTCATGGAACACGTGGTGCAAGGAGAATGCAGTAGTGAGCACCAAGCCCACGGAGCCCAGAAACAACGAGATGTGAAATATCCTCGGCGCCTGCCATGGTCCGAATGGTCCGCTGATGCAAGAACGCATCATCCCCCAAGAACTAAGTTTAACTTGCCCCTAACCCAACGTGTTCAAGGCCTATGTGAGCAGCGTTTGGTATTTTGAATGCTTACACATGTTTACTCATTCATTCCTTGCACAGTTGGATTCTGTGTAGTAGTAGGTTTGCATCAAACAGTCTGCGCTTCCTGTCGACTGAGTCTACTCTCTCGGCTCTCCCAAGGACAAAATTCCACCCTCCTGGAACGGGGAAACAGTTTCACTATTCCAGTCAAAATGCTACGATGCACACTAGTCAACTCTCTCACTTACGAGTTTTTCCTATGTTTCAGTTTGTTATTCCGGCAAAAGAATAAATTAAACGCCGCTATCCATGAGTGAACCTAAAACACTCCGATGCAGAGCAGCTGCACCTCTTCTAGGTGATCGAAAACGTAGTAGCCGTAAAGGGCATTCAACGGCATGACTACGCCAAAAGATATACGGATAAGCGGACAAAACTCCGGGTTTCAGTATTGTCATATGGCTGCGGCAACTGAACGCGCTTGTCAAGAGCAATGTTTGCTGCTCGAACTCTCGAACAGCACTACAATGCAAGCCGGATTTCTCAATGTGCAACATATCATATGGATGTATATATGGGCCAATGGGATGTTTCTCCTTTACACCAAATACGAACAGCCAAGCCCAAGGACTGCATACATTTCGCACACAAGCGGTGGTTGAGTGGACGTAGTTTTACCGTGTCCCCTGATCGCGTAATCCAACTCTTACACTACTGGTGTCAAATACAGTATGTAAGGATGTCATTAGCAGCCCAGGCGACACAATGCAACAGAATACAACCCTACAATTCCGACTCTTTCTCCTTCCTTATCTTCTCCCTTCCTTTCTCCCATTGTCTCCCTCCCTCTAGCTCTGTCTCTCTCTTCCATCTCCGGTAAGACTACGTAGAGGTCGTCAAAACACGGACAACTCCCCGAAGCCAAAGACTATGACTATGCACGCTTTGTCTGCGCTCCTGGCTGCTTGCGCACCCCCTTTCATTCTTGGCCGTGTTCATTCAAACACATTGGACTCGAAACCATGGCCACAACCAACTGTTCTACCCCAGTTCTTCCCTGCTTAGTTTTATATTGTCATTCATCTGGTAGACACAGGAATCCCGGCATGTAGATCGCGCTATGGAGGCTGGTGGGGCCAAGCTTGGGATCTACATTTCTCTCATTATGACACCGCCAACTACCCAGCGTTACCCAATCCATTTCAGAATGGTCTGCAAGTGTGAGCAGTAAATGAGTACTAATGAGCTCATGGAGTTCACTCAGTCCAACATCAGGTGAAACTTGAATGTCAAAGTTGAGGTGTCGACGCTGCTGAAAGCTTATCACACTCCATTGCTTCTCGAGGACGGTACATGTCTCGAGTGTCGACGTAAAGAATCCCATTACAATTACATACCATTACAATCATGACACCAACATCCAGCAGCCAAACAGCAACGTGGCTGCAAAACCCAAAAAAAGAAAACCTAAGAAAACCATAGAAAACCTTTTACTACATAGTACCGTGGATTACAGTACCTGCAGATACCTGCAGGTGCTCATGTTTGCATCCTGATCGCACCCCGCAGCTGCCACAAACTGAAGTCAAAGCCTTGAGCCAAAACTGCCAGCACAGCATCCTGAGCTGCCAAATCCATTGGCACTTCAACATACTTCAACATTGACACTTAAACGGCTTCAATTTTGCACATTGACACCTTTAGGCTTTGTGAACACCACATTTTCCCAACCAGTGACAGGGTCGGGCCTCAAAGCTGCTTGCCATCGCCGGGCCTGCTGGGACAAGCATGAGCTTTCATATCTTTCACGCAAGTGTGAAAACAGCTAGTAGCAAATTTATCTCTAGTCCAACGTACAGTACTGCAAGTGCTACAAGTACATCGATCTACATCGGCTACATTGTGGGGGTCAAAATGGCGTTCAAGAGATCTGTGCTTTTAATACGCATTGATTAAAGCAAAACATCTCAAAGCACGTACTTGAGCGTGGAAAATTGAAATGCCCATCAACAACCCCTCAATGGTGGCACAAAAGGCAAACACCGGCTCCTAACAATACCCTGATGTGAAAGCAACGCAAGCTATTTTGTCGCGCTTTCTCCGCCGATATCATGTCTTTTCGCAGCGCACCTGGGGGAGAAGGAGGTCCCAATTTCCGACAATAAAACACTGAAAAATGTACAGTTTTCATGTAGTTTCATCAGTCTTTACATGAATTTAAGAGGATTAAACACGGTTCAACAAATTCAGGTGCTGCAATTTGAGCGGAAAGTGGCCCAAAGACTTCACGATTTACGTCTCCACAGGCTTCGTCCTGGGGATCCACATAACGGAAAAAGCAAATGTGCTCCTGGGTTTCGAAATGACCGATTCCGGTACTTGCGTCTGTACCATGAGGTCCCAGAAAAGACGGAACAAACAGCTTAAACTCAGATTCCGTTCGATCTAAAGCTGTGAGTACAATGGAAAAAGAGGTAAAACATGGTAAAACAAATATTCACAGCCCACAGGGCCATCTCGCAAAAACCCAGTGCAATAGTATTTGTCGTGCGCACTGGTGCGCCCGCTGCTCTGCTCAAATGTGCTCACTGCACTTTTTACATGGGGAATTTTTAATGCTGCGACAGGTCCACACAGGGTCTGTGAAGTTCTGCAGCAACTTTGAGCAGTTATCAAGCTGCGCCGGACATCGTCCAGTGTCCAACTGTTCGTTGACTCCGGCACGCGTTGAAAATCTTGGCTGCAACACCGTGTTGCAAACACTAGCGCTGCAAAAATGCAATTCCGAAGCTTTAATGCAACGTCCATTCTATGAGTAGCATGACAAATACCTTGTTCATCTTTGTTCTTTCATGTTCTTTCAAATGTTTCAATTCCTGGAATGCTGTGCATTATTGTGCATTGTCGAATGTCAGGCGCCTGCAATCACGCCAAAGCACTGAGACGTGAAACCAGTAGCCAAAATAGAGTAGATGAATGAATAGTAATGAATGTACATGATATATCCCCCTTGTTTGATGCCCCCAACCGGGCATTTCATAAATAATAGGCGTTTTTAGGCATTTATAAAATGGATCGCCCTAGGAAAACCACATTTCAGCACTCTAAAATGCATTGGGATTTTTATTGAATGCCAATATGCCCCAAAAAAAGAACCATCCCGATGACATTTTTTTGTGCATTGTTTATTTATGAAATGATAGGGTTCATTTTTGGGACTTGCAACAAACACCACTATAAAATGCCTTGACGTCAGAAACCCCCCGCCGGAATATTCGCACATCAGTGCCATCTATAAAATGGCTTAGATAAGGAAACCATCAAATTTGGGGTGTGCCCTTACCAAATTCCGACCCCTGTGATTTTAGATGGGAGCAACCAAGGGGTATTATTTACAAAATGTCTGGCCACTGAAAATGACGGAAAATGCCTCTGAACACTTAGAAATGCATTACCTCTAAAACCCAAGCACCAACAAGAAAGTACATAATCTACCATCCATACATGATCATCAGTTTTTTTTAAATGCCGTCCCGTAGAAACAAAAAAACAAAATAATCAATATTTTTTGTTGTGTTTTTTTTGGCGTTTATGAGAAGGGGTCTGGAGGGCCCATTTTATAAACCCAAATGTTTGGCATTTTATAGACGATCAATTGTGGGGGATCATGATATCAATGATTGAAATTCATCAAATACAAAAGCATTCATGGATCTCTTTTGTAGGGCTACTGCATCACATCTATATCTTAGATAGTATCTTAGTGTGCGAGAGACTTCTTCGGAAGCGCAGGAACCCAAATGGCAGTTCTAGAGGCAAGCAGGGCCAAGTGGCACGTTGGAAAAAGCCACTAGCACTGTGAACTAGCGCAACAAAACACGAAACATCACGAAACATCTGATGTTGGAAAAAACTGATGGCCCACTGATTCTGCATTTTTTTCCCACCTTGCCCCCAGACCATCATTGCCGGCTACTGGAGCCAGCTATCGAAGAGTAAGTGACAAGCGGAACCGACCAATACCTGTCTTGAAAAACACAACTGCGGAATCACTTGGAAAGAGCCTGCATGAGCCTGCTTTGGGCAGTGAGTGCAGGGAGAAACTTGTTAACCAAAGTTGCAGTGCTCCAGATTCACTCATTACAGAGATTTGAGAAATACAGTGATAAATAGCAATTCTATGTCAGCGCGATGCCACCTACTCACCATAATCTAACAGAGTGAAACATACATCATGATCTCCGACCCGACTCCTGCCCTGCAATGCTCAGTTTCTTCATCAATACAACCCCAATGAAGTTGTGCTTTGAGGACTGTCATGAACGCTTCCCACACACAGACAAATAGTAACACCCAAAAACATCCAGAAGCTGGCACTTGTTCCTTTTGACTCAACCGCACCGCAATTCCAAGGGCCCAAGGGGTGCAAACAGGAAACCATCGGCAAGCAAGAGCACAAGACTGTTGGCGGCAGTAGATTCGCCCTTTCACAAAGCGAAACACCGATATTTCACTTCCACTGGAGAAATACTTCAAGAAGTGCTCGGCTCTGTGTTCATCCTCCGATGAATCTTCTAAGCTAGCATGCTTCAAATTAGTATACCTTGAATGAAAGGCCATGACGTGAACAGATCGGAAAAGAGAATTACAGAATATCACAAACTTATATATACCTGGATCTTCAAACGTCTAAAATATTTTGACCTGTTCGGTTGTTTGCCAATTATGATCGAAATCACCTAGTTTTATTGGGATCGTCATCACATCAAAAACTGAAACACCCAAAAACCATGGAAATTGGGCATAAGTTTGAGTGTTTCAACATATTCCCCCACTTGCCCGCGTATGTAATCAGCATTTGTTGGGGCTGTTAGAGTAGTGCGTTGGAGTTGGGTATGCGGTTCTGACTCCGCATCTCTGCCTACTGTTTCTGTTTCAGGGCACTTTTGCACAGAATCTGCAAAAAGCAAAAAACAACGACCAAAACGCCCCGCAAACATCCCACAAAAATCCGCAAAACGCCCACAAGAACCCGCAAACGCCCGCAAATCCAGAAAACATAGTTTTTGGTTTGTATTCATTACACATGCTAGTTTCATAGTAGTTCTTGCGAAGCATCGAGGTGAAAAGAACAGTAGCTGGAGTCAAATTTCACACAAAGGTAAACAAGCGGGAGTGACCTAGAATTGAAGTAGAACCAAGAGAGAGAGGCTAGACGCCTCGCCTGGGTTTTTTTGCATATCGCCAAGTTTTCAACAGGTTCGTAGGTGTTTTTTTGTGAAACGCTTGATTTCAGAAGAACCGACCACGAAAACCACTACCGACACAAACGACCGAAATATTTTACTAGCATGAATATCATGAATTTCAAGGTTATATATATTACATAAAGGAGCAGATTTCCATGAAAGCTTGGTACAGGGGTTGTTAGGTTGCCTGTTATGAAATGGTTTAAATGCAAGCTGTTCACTCAATTTAATCATCTTATTGGAGGGTCAAACATGCCACATTTAGATTTTCATCTCGTCGAAGTCTTTTGGCAGGAAACAGATTGCAATTTCACAGGACATCCAAGATCGATCTGCGTTGCTTGCAGGAGCCATGGGTGGAAACAGCAGGTTGCAGCTGCAACCCTGAAAGCTGTGTAGGAGTACGTTTAATTATTTCCATTTATTTCCATTTGCCAGGAGTCGACGGGTGTCTAAGTCCATTAAGTGTCTTGACTGCGAGCTTGTTTTTAGCTACATGATCATTACAGGATGTGGTTCTCTTGGATGGTCATGTAACGAATTGCAGCTGCACCGCTGATCGTGCTCAACCCTCGACCAGCTCAACGGACCCTTCCTCACTGGCTCGCTGCCGTCTCAGGGCCACAGTGAGATCCTGCTCCAGGCGAGGGAAGTCAAACCTCAGCCATGGCTCTAGGCGCCAGAAACCGCCAGAAACCGCCACAAGTCAGTAGCAATCTCCACAGTTTCAGTTTGAAAGGACACTTGAAGAAAGACTATAGACTCTATAGACTTTCTGATTTCTATTGATTTCTCTGGTGAGTCGTGCTTGGGGCCTGACGAATGCCAAAACTCTTTGATAGCAGATATGCAATAAACACCTCAATGCGTCAAGAAGGGGAACGAAATAATTGCAGAACGAGGGAAACAATCTGGAACTTGTTGGTGCCCAAGTTTTTGAGAAACACGAAACATCTTGCAATTTTCCAGATTTTGTCTACTCCCATTAACTTGTATGGGACTTCGATCTGAAGGAGGCAACGTGTGAAGTCTGAGATTGCAGCTGTCCACATGGTGAAGAATTGACAAGTCTTCCTTGACGTTTATCAAGGTTTCGCGGACGATGTCTCTTCCTGAGTCAGCACTAAATGACTAAGCAACTTTGTTTATAATACATTGCCCAAAATGCTACGTAGTTTCCATCTGGCTTTTTGGCGTGACTTGGGCAGCCGAGGAACTTTCCTCATTGTCCAGCTTGTCTCCAAAGCCTGCGCTTGTCAATAATCAAATATGCATGGATGGTGAAACTCTTCTCCCTGCCGTTCCCATGAAGCTTCTTGCGAAATACATCAAAACCCCCGCCTTTGGGGGATAGTCATTTGATAAACTACATCAAAATGTGTCGCATGGTGTCACATAAACGCAACTTAAATATATGAAATTATATGAACATTTATGACATTATATACAGTAACGAATTAACACATTGTATATAAAATTAATTAAAATTATATAAACATAAATTAAACAAAGATTGATCCACGAATATCTCTGGCATTGTGCCTCGGTTGTCCAAAACCTCCTGCTCTGATTCGAGTTCGCGCTGGACATCAAGGTCCTGTTCCAAGAAATCAACATGTTCAAAGGTTTAAAGAAACGCAAGGGGCAACATGGGCAACTCTTTGCAACTTCTTGGTTTCCCTTTTTGTCATTGCTTATATTTCTTGCTCGCACTCGCACAAACTGACACAAAGACAAAAACAACAGAATCACACCAAACAAAAAAAACCTGACTTCACTCTGATTAATCGTGGGAACTCTTGGGTGGGCTGCGAACCATGCAACCCATTCATGTAAAATATTAACGTTGCTATTTTCTCAGAACTTGCCTACTGGCTGGGCCTCATAGGTGTGAAGTCTGCAAACCTTGTGGTTACATAATTGTGATCGATATATGCTTCAGATTTTTGATGATTTTTGTAGTGCATGCATAATCTGTACCTTCATATCCTGGAAAAAGTTGGGATCTGATCCGGGTCTAAAACCTGCTTTTGGATGCTTGTGGGCCCAACAGCTGCAAGAACCAGGTTATGGCACCCCAACCTTTTTCCTGAAAACCTGGTATTGCCCACCCGTCCAAAACCCACAAGTATGCCAAAAAGGTCCCCTAACCTCCTGAAAAACCAAGGTATTTGTCAAACCGAATCAAATCTGAATGAAAACCAAATTTTGATGCCCACAAGCAGGATTGTTTGTAAATGCTAGTTTTTTTTTCAGGATATGGTTGTACAAGGTCAATAATTTTGATACATATAACATATGTATATATATATATATATGATTATATATACATATTTACACAACATGTAAAGAATTGATTGGCTAATGGAGATCCACTGCGTGAACTTATGCCAGCAAAGTGTAAAAGCGAAGCGATGCCGATGCCAAGTCTCTATTTTGTTCCGGACCATGAAGAAGGGAACATTCCAGTGTCGCAAGTCATCAAGCAACAAAAGCTCAGCCTCCGTAAATCCTTAGTGAAGCATCGTGAAGCAACAACTTGCTTGGAGGACATAGCCGGCCACAGGAGCTCAAGATAGCTCAAGTTCCACCAGGTGTCACCACTTGAACGGGATTTCAGCCAAGAGACTCTGATCCGTGATGAGAACAACCACATCGAAGTGTCTGATCCCCAAATTCTGCAAATATGTCCTGAGCAAAACGCACCTTCTGCTGTAGCGAATTTCTGCATATCATGGTAGAGCAGGGTACAGCTGCTCTTCGAACGCCACCAAAACTTACTGCCCAGCTTGCACCCAAGATTCTCCGCAGGGAAGCCTGCAGTGCCAACTCCTGGCAAGTCCTTGCGGTAAAGTTGATCACACATGATCACACTCTTGACATCTCTTGAATGGATTAAATTTAGGCTTCCTTCTCCATTCCCAAATGATTTGTCAGGCAAAGAATTGAAACATGCCAAGTTTGGAATTGCAAGGTGGGTATTGAAGAATTTCACTGCAACATGGGGACAATTCACATGTCAACATATATCAACAATAGCAGTACCGAGTCAGTTCTACCGTCTGCTCTGCCGAGGCGCCCAAATGACGCATGGTTTGTTCGTCCTTGGGTAACATGCGCCATGCTCAAGTCCCCAAGTCCCAGGCTGGAAACATGTTTTTGACAACACATCGTGTGAAGATGAGTTCAAAAGAGGGTTTCATCAGAGTGGAAGGTAGTTGTGTAATCTTACAATATGTATGATATGTAATGTATATAAAATTGTAGCCCAGTCAGTCAGGTCAAATTTGCCAACACAAGCGCCCTGATTGCATGGTGCGTGCCACAACATAGCAACCAAACACCTTTAATTATTCAGTGCCTTGAACTGTTCAAGCATGTAAAGCACTCCTTCGCACAGCCCCTCTTTTGAGCGTCAAGCTCGCGATCTGTGTGGGTCTCATGCAGACAGTTCGTCTTTCAGCGAACCTTCCTCTGCCAATTCTTTGATGATGTCAAGGCCGCCAAGAAGTTTCCCCTTTGCATAAAGCTGGGGATAAGTTGGCCAATTGGAGTAATCTTTCAGCCCTTGTCGCACTTCCTCATCGGAAAGAATATCGAAAGTGTCAAAGTCGATGCCATGCTCATTTAATAGATCCACCATTTTGCCTTGGCAAAGGACGGCAACAAGCAACACCTTTGCATGCTGGGATGCTCCCAGAGGAATTTTCTGAGCTTTGACACGTGGCTTTCCATGTTCAAGAGTGTTGCTTGAAGGAAAGACCTATCTAAGCATTTCCTGCAAAAGACTTTAAAGACATGCCTAGCAGCAAGCTGTGCTACAAAAATCTGAGTTCTCAATGATCCTGTGATTTCACTTTTGAAATGAGCCACGGGAGAATCCGCAGCGGGGGGTCTCGGGATTGCCCTTCATAAAGAGCATCACCGGAGCTTGGCAAATCAATGACTTCAACCTCTCCTGGCGCATGAGTTTGTGTGTGTGTTGGCACGTGTTAGTTAGTTAGCCGGCGGCTTGAGGGTAGTTGGAAAACGCTTGTGGAAGTCACAGTCGAACATGTGTCGTGTCCATACTCTCCCTTAAAAAAAGTGGGGATAAGTGGGGTGTTGAAGTATTGGATGCTGAATGCAAATGAAAAAAACCGTAATTACTCAGGATTACTCGGGCCATGCTCATCAACTGCATCACTACACATCAGCGAGCTTTTGACATTGACATCTTTCAATATCTTTCATACATTTTCATACTTCCTCTGCTCGCGTCCTGCAAAGGCTGGGCAGCTCCAAGCATCTCGCCCAGCGAGCCATCTTCCTGCAAATCACAAGCCACAGCAAATCTCAAGACAATTCAAGATAGGTCTGAGACATTCTGAGACCCAATGGCAGCTGATGGCAGCTGAACCAACCCTACAGCACATCGACCAGTGACCCAAAAGCAACTTCTACGGATGTCTTGCGTTGGCCTTTTATTTGCAAAGGTTTGGTGAAACCTCCCAATTGCAGGAAAGAAGGTGTCTTTATCTTATTTAGGTCCAACATGCTGCATGAAGACCACGTACCATAGGTGCAAAGGAAGACACATATCATATATCACTCATCACTTCGTACTTAAATATTTCTGAAGTCCCCGTGGAAAACCAATTTGTAGAGCCCTCGCCGAGACATGATTCTATCTGCCTAAGCACATTAGCATTCATTGAGCAGTGAACGAAGGTATGTCCTCCATCTCCTTCATCAAATCAACTCCGCCAACCAACTCTCCGTTCACGTAGAGCTGCGGGTAGGTCTTCCAGTTGGAATACCTACAGTCACACCTACCGTAATAATTAGCATAAAATGACCCACAATTGGCACGTAAAGCTCATGCATGAGCAAAGTCAATTCGGTTTGAAACCCACCCCCCAACAAGATCTGCTACACACACGCACATCCAAACTGACAAACATGCACCCGCAACCACAAACATCCCCACAGCCGCACTTGCCCACACACACACAGACACACAGACACACAGAGACAACCAGCCAACCAGCCAAACCAATACATCCAAGGTATAATAACACATGTAATCACATACATATATACACACAAAATCACACAAACACAAATGATTGACCGAGGTTCTCTTTCAAACCTTGCCGCACCTCATCATCCTGCAGGATGTCCTCATGGCTGGCTTCGGCAAACCAAATTTCAGATGCGCAGAAACGCTATATAAAAGCTGACTAGCCTGTGTTGATCTGCACATGGGGAAAAAAACACATGTGATTTCTATACAAGTAGATCAGCAGATTGATCAAAATTGACCAAATTCGTCAAAATCCGTCAAAGTCCACTACGATAGGAAGCCATTATCGGCCATTATATACTGTAATTCAAAAATATTCAAAACATTTCAAAACACCCATTTGTTGTGCCAAGATATGCCAACATATTTGCCAACTTCAAGTGATGTCAAGGGTCGAAAGTGGAGTATTCCACCTTGTGCTTCTGCATCATTTCGATGGCCTGCCTGGAGAACTTGCAATGTGGCTCTGTTTTGTTCCTCAGGTCACGAAATCACATCAAGATCATCAAGCAATGTGCATTCTGAATTCTCCACCAAAGATATGTAAAAACTCCTCTTTGGAATTGCCCTTCTTCCATTTGTTTCTTTCATTGTCACTGTCACGTATAGTCACATAAATACTTTCAGGATCTTGCTCGTCTTGCCTGTCCCTGACAATGTAGGCCCTAATTGCCCACTGCGGAAACACTTTGCAATGTCTGTGCGTTTGCACTGTCGTTTTCTTCAAGCGGCCCCTTCATGAACAACATGACTGGAGAGAAGTTCACCAGTGCTTTCAGTCCTTGATCAAAACAGCATCAAGAAACAGAAGAAAGCCCACAGCTCGAGGAACAAGCGTAAACCAGCGTTCGTCTTATATAGTTCTTATTATCTATTCAGATTCACAAGCGAGTGAGCCTCTCAAAAAAATCTAAAACCTGCTTTCATTCAGGAGAAGCCATGGTAGAAACACGTAGAAACCAACAGCACATTTCCAAGCGAGACTCTGCTGTTGAGATCTGCAGCACCATTGGAAACTGGAACCTTGATTCCACAGAATTGCTTCCCCATTTGTCTCCACCTTATCCATTCCTGATACCCTCAAACACTACTAGGATGTTTTCACCGATCCTTACTCCTGATACCCTCAAACACTGCCAGGATGTTTTCACGATTCCTTGCAATCCTTGCCAAAAATTCAGGGAAAGTACCGTAAAGTGCCTCTGGAGGGCCAGTTGAGATTACTGACTGAGCATCAACTGCTGTTGCAAATGCACTCTAACTTCTTCCAAACAAAACAACAGGCACATCACATAAGCAATTGCACAAGCAGCTTCCATAGTCTTCGATGACAATGACTTGATTTTTTCCACCAATCTGGGAGGATCCGCTCCTGCCAAAGAATCGATCCTGGGCCGCAAACCAAGGATGCTAGGACAAATCCTCGCAATCAAACCAGTCTTTCGATAGGTTCCAAAGCAATCCAAAGCCTCCCCACATCTCCCCACCCATAAAACAATCCCTAAAGCTGATCATTGCTGGCAAAGATCTTCACTCCCTGAGGATTCAGGAAGACCACAAACGGCACTTGCTCAGCTCCCATGGAATTCGCCAAAGACACACAGAGATCTACGTTGGCCTTCCAACGAGACACGAACAAACCAACATACTTCGACATTGAATATACATTATGTATATATATACATATACATTAACATAATTATATATATATATATTTACATTATTTTACTTTAATAATTAATATGATTCAATGTGTACTCAAGCGGGCCCAAAGCCAACCTGCAGAGTGCGCAGAGAGAAAATGGAGAACATTCTCTTGAAGGAAATAGGTCAAACATGGTCAAACAGTGTTGAAGGGCAACAAAAGGCCGCAAGAAAAAAAGGAAAGCAAGGTCCCTGTTTCCTTTGCTATGAGTGTATCAGCATACATCTGGTGAAGCATCTGGTCCTTCTGGATCTGATATGATCTGATCATAGCATCTGATGAATTCTGATCCTATGGCGGGCATGCCCCATGTTCTCAGACCTGCTTCCAAAACTCAGCGCTGTGACTTCTGGCCATTCTGGCCGCCTGGCCTTCGCAAAGCGCGCGGACTTCTGCTCCTTTGCCACTGCTTCCAAGACCTTTGTGAGGTGTACGCTGGGAGGGTGCCATGGCGCCCACCTTGGAAGCCAACACCAAGGCATAGCCTGGCCTGTTCCAGAAAAAGGACACCAAAACAAGGGTTGAAAAGTTGAAATATGTTGAAAAGTCACAATTTGATAATCATCATAATTTCATTTAATTTCTGTAACTCTGACTCCGACGTCTTCTGAAGACGCAAGCGGTGTGAATGTAGGATTTGAATGGCAACATGGCCACACCAACCTGCATTATCCCGCAGGGTTCTACGGCACTATTGGTAGGCAAGCTGCAAGAGGAGCGTGGTCAACCCAGCATGGCTCCGACAAAGGGCATGAAGCTCAGCTTCTGAGAAAATGTCTGGAACATCCATGGCTGGCGGGAGCTTGAGCCAAAGCACTCCAGCAGCCAAAACGGCTAAGTTTTAAGTCCAACTGCGACTATAGCCCTGGCTCGCGTCGTGCCAGTTCACACTGTTCAACTGGGCGCAGGGGTTCTAGTGCGAGCCACACTCTCGTGTCAACCACATACATAAACCAAAAATGTGTGGGAATGGCCGGCCAGTTCATGTATGTAAATGTCTGAAAGAACATGTTTCGGCGTTGCTAATTCTAGAAGTGTGCAAAACCAAAACAACATGGGCCATGGGTGTTGCAACTTCCTAGGGCTGAAGCCCCTGATTTGGATACATTTAGGATGATGAAAAACGTACTGGGATGAGGCCCATCATCACTGCTGCCAAGGGTCTGTGCAGGAAACCGGTACATTTGCGGCTCCATGGTAGGCCCATCCACGCAAAGCTCTGCGAAATCAGGGTCATTGGGCGAAGAAACCCGTCGCACGGCATTGACCCAGGAAGACTTTCCAACACCTCCACTGCAAGTGGAGGAAGGTTGGAGCATGTTGTGGCTCAAGGATGCAAACTGTTTGTGAAATCTACAATTTCCAATGGACATCGGCAGGCAGCAACCCGGGCCTGGATATCCTGTGACACCAATCATGATCGCACCCTGCTCTTGCGCAGGCGCCAAGTACTCCGGCACCTCAGCTGAGCACCCTTGCAGGGGATATCATGGATCATGGGAACATATTGCAAGCTCCCTTCCAATTCAGTGAGACTTGAACACCTGTTCGTGGCAGCGTCAACACTGGGCATGGGCCATCATTTCAAGCTTCTTTAGGATGTCACTACATCTGAATGGGATTCAACTAGCAGCAAGTAGCACTATAGCCTGGCATTCGTGAGCAGTGCTGGTGGCTGAACTGAAGAACTTTTTAGTACAATTCTACTTCCTTGGGTACGATCACATAGAATGATTCAATCTTCCAACCTGACAGGACAAAAGTGCCTAATCTGTGCAGATGTGATCACCAACCCAGCATTTAGGGAACAGCGTCAAACAGAAACATACCAATACAACTCAAATACAAAACACATTTTACGGTACAGTATATCAGCATGCAGTAGTTCAGCATATCATCTAGCAACGGGCAAGCAAGACAGCTTCAGACGAAGAGCCGACTCCACCCTGTCTCTGGTTCTGCAAGAAAAAACCAGCCTTGTCATATCATAGTATAATATAGTATAATAAGGATTCATAAGGATTATCTTTCAATGCTTTGTGAAGCTTGCAGTCGCTTGAGGCTAGTAGCCGGATAGGCGCGCAAATCTGCCTGCGCCTCCCGGAGTTCAGAATTTGCTTCCCGTAGCGTTGTCAACGCGCCCTGTTGAGCCGTGCGCAATGCGTCAAGTCATCAAACTTCATTCAGCTATTTCATTTTGTCGCTGTTGTGCATCCTGCCAACTTGTGACTGCCAAAGGATCAAAAGTCAAAAAACGATTTGCTATCGAGTCAGAGCTGAAGTTGGACCACCTATCAAAGTGCGGGATGAAACCGACTTCTTTATCTTGAGAACGATTTTCAGTCATGTCTGAAGGATCCATGGATCAGAAGTCAGTGAGATGGACTCTGGGATGAACCTAGCACATCCTTGGACAACCACTGTGATATTAAAATAAGATCATTCTATGCGGTTTCATGATGTTTCATGAATGTTTGTTCTACTATATATCCTATACTTTTCCAATGGCAGGTTCAAGCAACGCTTCCAGCCTCCAGCCGCCGCCGTGCACAAGACACGATCTCGGGGGCGGAGCGGTTCAGCACCACGCCAGTGGATTCCTGAAGCCACAACCCCACTGGACCCACTCAAACTACTTAAACATATGTCAACACATCGCGTGACATACTCAAAGTATGTCGATGATGTCGTCTGGTGTTCCATGTTCCTGCCCTGAAACGTCCTCCCCCCAACCCCCCAACCCCCCCAGCCAACCCCACCTCACCACAGCGTCAGCTGCAAAACAGGAGAACCATGGAGAAACCATGTGTGCGACGGTCTAAACATGGTGCTGATTCCGCTGCCATCCGTTTAGGGGGGCATCGCTCTTCAAGGTTCCCTATCGCCTCACACAGTGGGAACTCACTTTTTGTAAAATGATGAAACATGACTGTTCAGGCGGGTCCTCATGGCCCATGATTCCCATTATTCTCTGTCAATCAGATTTATAGACTATCTATACTGTAGCGACTGGTTTCGTAGCCATCGGTCCGGCTGGCAATTTCCCCCTCGACTCAAACTTAAACTGCCCAGCCGTTTTCAAACCCGCTTGCAACGGAAACTGCTCACTCAGGTTTCGCCACTGCTGGGAATCAAGCTGGAACTAAACCCTGATGTAGATGAAACCCGCCACTTGGCTTGAGGGACACATTTGCGAGCAGAAGCGGCAGCCTTTTGCCGCAACTGTTTTAATGCTTTCTGCCACGCTCTNTGTAGATGAAACCCGCCACTTGGCTTGAGGGACACATTTGCGAGCAGAAGCGGCAGCCTTTTGCCGCAACTGTTTTAATGCTTTCTGCCACGCTCTTCAAAGTTTGCAAGCAGCTGCCGTCTTCTCGTCAATTCTGGGGGCCTGTTACTTCTGCTGATTTGGGGTATCGCTCCAGGTATCGAACTGCATCGCTTTAGGCATCGCTCCGAAAAGCTTTTTTGCCAGAGGCACCCGGGACTTTAGTCATCACCTGATTTGCTGTTGCAGCTTTCCTGCGTTTGCAAACTGAAGACGGTAATTTGAAGAAGAAAGCATGTGCAATTGCTTCTTGCCAGCCCTCAAGTCATGCGAGCGCGTGCGCCAATGTGTGCATGTGACTGCATGTGCACTTGCATGCATGCATGTGAGNAAGCATGTGCAATTGCTTCTTGCCAGCCCTCAAGTCATGCGAGCGCGTGCGCCAATGTGTGCATGTGACTGCATGTGCACTTGCATGCATGCATGTGAGCGCGTGAGAGGGGGAGGAAGAGGGAGATGATGGAGAGGGAGCGGGAGCGAGATAGGAAGAGAGTGGGGTAGAGGGAAAGGGAAAGGGAGGGAGAGGGAGCGAGAGAGAGAGAGAGAGGATAAGAGAGCGAGAGAGAGACTGTCTGGGAGGGTGTGTGGATGTTGCCATGACAACATATTTGCATTGCTTAAAGGGGGTATCGCTCTTCAAGGTTCCCTATCGCTCCCCACAGGAAATCACAATTTCTTGAAGATGACGGCGTTCGAATACAACATCTCCACATACCATCTTTTGACCCTTGCTCATGTGTGCCCGTTTGGTGTGAACACGTTGAAAACAATGAACACAGGACCATGTGTAATATAAGCATGCAAAATATAGATAGAGGATGATAGAGGGAAGACAATCACAAGGTAACTGTGTATAATTGTGTGTAATAGTAATTATCATATATAGGATTATATATAGGCATATACAATGTCATAGGTATGAATAACAATCATGCAAAGGTGGATGAGTTCCATCTGGCCAAGCATCTCTAGTGTTGACGAAGAACTGCGATGCTCTTCGAAACTGTTTCTTTGCCTCCTCAGCCTTTCAAACACCCAAGGTGGATGGCCACACCAAAAGTCACATTGACATTTGCAGCTAGAATGTCTTTTCCTCCGACGTGGGGCTACATCAAAATATGCCTTGGCGCACGACCTTGAAATCCAGCGCTTTCTGGCAAGACTGCGCCTGCTAGCGATTGCTAGCATGAATTCTGTACACATTGCAATCCATACCGTCAAATGATGTCAAATGCCATATCAATTTTGAACGGCCCCACTTCCAGCAGGGTCGTCTATATAGGTAGGGAGCACGGGAACTGAAAACCACATTGTTTCATACAGTTTCTTATATGAAGATCTTGACCACAGGGGCAGCACACAGTGCATCATTGACTGTATCATAGTGTTTCTTGATAAGTCAAGTCCGTGTCCCCTACATATGCACCATCCAATGGCCTCAAGACACTGCGGATCTTGCATATGGCAAAATTCCCCAATGCCAGGGCCATTGAAAACTTGTTAAACTTAGTTTGATAAATTTCAAATCTTGCATTCGACAAGTAGCTCGGCCCAACCTAGACCAAAAGTAGACTGAAGATCTTGACAGTGACGATTTTCATGTCAGTGATGTCTTAAAAAGGTCTGCAAATTGCATTGGTTGGATCTTGATGGATCTTGCATGTATATTCAGACAATATCTGTTTGAGGATGTTTGAGGAAAGGCTTTGAACATCTCCATTAGCTGGGCCAGCTATCCTTGGGCCCAGCCGTTGAACCTGTGCCATTCCATCAGCCAAAACAAGCTGGCGCTCATGCTTTGCCACAGGATCACCTTCTGGGTCCGCAGCCTTAGTTCGGAAACTCCTGCGTAGCATGGAGCCAAAAAGGACATCCAGCGACTCAAGAAAACAACTGCTGGATAGTAAATGAATGGAAATGATCCGTGTTCATCCATTACACCACAATAATAATTGACTCAATCGCTATCAATTCATTGTAGTTGCCGTCCTTATTATCCATCCTTACTTCCTCAAAGACTGACTGGCACAGGATTTTTCCCGCTACATACCCAATGAATCCCAATGATCTGACAAGACACTCAGCTACGCTTTTCAAAGGCAGCCAGTCGCGCTTCCATGTCCTTGAGATCCGGATCTGCCTTCATATCTTTGTTGCCTCGGTACTGTAAACACACTCATTGAGAGCACATACTTCAGAAGCTGAAGGACGTAACATGTGCCATCGTTGTTGGCGCGTTTCTGTTCAAGAAAATGTCTAACCTGCAACCCTGCCCACATCTGCCCACCCATGTAGGGAGGACTTTCAGTCCAGGGTCTGTAGCCAAATTCGCTTCTCAGCTTGGCCTTGTACACTTCAATCTCGTTCTGGAGCTGCGCATATTCCTTTTGCTCCTCGGCGCTCAGTGGCGTCTTCTTCTTGGAGTCCTTCTTGGCATCTTTCTCTTTCTTGGTGCTGCCTGGGTCCTTGAAACATTGACTGGCTCAATTGCAGCTGCGCGTGGTCTATAGTTAGCCTATGTCTACACTCAATATTACTGACATTTGACAACATCAGCAACTTCTTGGCGGGCAAAGTCCATATAATAATCGAATGCTCTCTCTCTCTCTCTCTCTCCGGCATAAAGTCTCTCATTGGTTTTTGGTCCTCCACTGACACATACAGACCAGACGAACTGACCCAGTTTGATCGTCAGTCCAAATAGTCCAATTGTCCAACTCAGTCCTGCTTCTCCTTAAGCTCATTCATGCGGGCTACCATTTTCACCACCTCATCATCCTTGTTCTGCTGACCGCCACTCAGTCCTTGCTCCTTCAAGATGGCCTTCCTTTCAACAATGGCTTGCTTCAAGTCCTCCAATTCCTTTGTCTCAGCCGGGCTCAGTCCAGCCGATTCCTTTTTGATCTCTTTCTTGTTATCCTCTCATGCAACTGACAGGAAGTTCCATATGAATCAGAATATGCGATTGGCGAAGGCATACAAGCAAGCAATGACATTTTTCACAGAACCATCTGTAACGGCAAACCATTAATACACGCACACACAGATGCGCACACAAATGCAAACAAGCATATTGTGAATATGCTTGTGAAATCTTGTGAATATGCGTGTCTATCTTTGTGTGTACTGTATGTGTGTCTGTTGTGTACGCATGTACAAGGTTTGTATACAAGGTTTGTATTCTCCTGTGCCCACGCGCTTCTTCGTGAGTCCTTCTTGGCTTTGTCCGGCTTTGCCTGTGCCTCTTCGATGACTTCAGGCTTTTCTGCCACAGGAACTTCTGCTGCTTTCGTGATGAAATTGCCAAACTTGGGATCCAGCCCCTTCACGATCTTGCAAGCATCTACGTATCGCCTGAGTTTGGTTTCATGCTTGAAATCAACATCTTTCTAGCATTCATCTCATCCGCACAAACCATCACAAACAGATTGCTGTAGGCACTCTCCCCCTCTCTTCAGACATGTTCAAGATTATTTAAGCATCAACATCAACAAGCTGTATGCATTTTCTATGTGCATGCAACCATGGATAACCATGGTACTGCTCAGCTTTCAATTCGGCAACTTCTTTGCCCTTGGCAGCTCTTTCCTTCTTGTTGTCCTTGCCGGTCAAAAGGGCGGCTGCAGCTTCCAATGTTGAGATACCTGAGACAACGGACTGGAGATTTTGGAGAAATCATGTTGCTTTCTCGATCTTTCTCGACTCTATATACTCTACTCTAATCATTTAGACCGACATAGACTGATTTCTCTCTCTCTCTCTCTCCCTCTGCCTCACTGAGGCGCCTCTGATCATTGCAAGGGTGGAGAATGAAAGAAGAAAATTGCATCAACCTGTGAATACCTATAGCATTCTATAGCTACGAAGCAAAGTGCCCAAATCCCGGAGACGAAGCACAAAAATCCATCCATACCAGAGTCAAAGGTGCGAGATTCAATGTCGGCCTTGTACGCCTCAGCTGCTGCCTTGTCAATTTCTGCAGCAGCACCGTTCTGTGCGGCAAAAAGCTTCATGCCCTCCTCAGCCTGGGTGAGCATACCACCTGCGTCGTGGACTCATGGCTGGTCTGTTGCTCGATATGCTCCATGAATTCACCAGTTCCAACTGCGGAATTTCGAAATTTGGAAGGTATTACGCACATCATCTTGGCTTCCAGGCAGCAAAACATCACTAAACATCTCGGCAGTTAGCTACTGCCAGGAGTATGCACAATGATGCAACCTCCTGGTAGAAGCACCGTTTGAATCCGTTTGATACTGTGGACTGCAACATAGCTCTGAAGGCAAGCAACACTTGCATTGTAACAGTCGTAGTATGCAATAGTATGTGCTAGCTACCCAGTAGCTTAGTTCTTTCTCCATTTTTTCCCTGAAATATCTTAAAATCTCGAGATCATCTCACAGGTGCACCTGTGCCGCGAACCTCAGTCATTCTCCTCACGAAATATCGAGAAAGATCGAGAAGGCGAAAATGTCGAGTAGCTTGAGCTGAAATGCTATGGAAAACAGTAGCACAAAGTCTGCTGAACTACAGTAAGGGGAGGGACCAAAACATCCAACGGTCCCAGTTCGCAAACTTCGAGGCTAAAATCATGTAAGACTCATGGGCAACAGTCTTGAAGGCTGGTTGCACTGTGAAGATGTGGTGGATTTTGGCAAGAGGATGCAAGAGGTAATTTATGGTAATTCTGTCTCTGTGCCGAGAGTGGGGTGAATGACCCAAAGAAACTTCCAAGACACAAACTCACAATGAGAGTAGTGGTATCATTAATGGAGTTTGTATTCTAGACACATGTCGAGGTTGCTTTGTCAAAGGAGCGAATGTGGAGGTGCAGATGCTTGCAGCTTGTAGCCAGGAATTGCTGGGCCTCCTCTTGCGCTCTTTTCTGCCTTCTCACTAGTGCTTCTGTTGGCCCTGGTGCAGTCTTTGGCTTGCGGGCCCTCTCAGCACAAGAAGATGCAGGGACAACGAGCACAAAAAAATCCGAGGAACCCTGAAATGTGAGCCCAGGGCTCAGCAAGTAAAGACCAACCTGCTGACTAGAACACTGTTACAAGATATTACAAGAGATATGCGAGACTATGCATGTTGGGGGCAAAACACAAAATGTAAGTAACTGATGAAGATCAGATCAATCAAACTCAAAAAAACTGCACTTCCAACGCAATGCTATGACCATGGGCGGTCCAGTTGAAGAAGTTTGCCAGCCAATGCGCAAGGCCGCCTACAATCCTTAGCAAAGATGGGAAGGCTGAACTCACTGGTTTGAGCCATCTCCAAATTATCCATCTATCCATCCTCCATACATTCACCCATTCACCCCTCTATCTGTCCATTTATCTACCTATCTGTTCATTCATCCGTCTATTCATGATACCATATATCTCAATCATATACATATATACTTTACATGACATATCATATTACAATAATATATTAACAATCATACATGTAAGGTAGGGTACTGTATGTTGTGACTTGTTTGAAAAGGCCTTCAAGCCTGTTCCAACTTGTTTCCTCAGCAATCCAAATTGCACAGTGAGTGGCGCGAACTTGACAAAGGAGAAGCCGGACATCCCTCTTCTCACCGTGTTGGTCGCACGAGGAGGCGGTCGCAGCGGTCGCAACGGCGGCACGAGCCATCCATGCGGTGAGCTGCGCCTGGCATGTCACATCCTCTTCAGGATCTTTCAATTCAAAGATGTTTCAAAAATATGTTAGACAAAATGAACTACTTGCCAGCTTTCTTCCGTTTGCGTAAGCTCTGGAACACTCCTACAGAAAGCTACAAGTATCATGCCATGTTTTCATGCCATCAGCGAGCTGCTGGCCATCAGTCAACGCCCTCATCAAGTTTTCACATCGAATCTAGCAAACTCATGTCAAAACAAGCATTCCTGGACAATCATGGCATCCCATATCTCCCCAGAGCCTAGACAGCGCCGGCACGCCACTCACAATGCTCGGCGCTGCCAAGGCCATGGCCATTCGACAGTTTTCTGGAAACAGTTGCGGCGTTGCGGTCGGAAGCAGCGAGTGATTTAACCATAAAACCAGAAATCATTCGATATCATTGCCTTTCAAAGCTGATGCGTCTTCACATGAGACATGTCTTCACATGCCTTCACACACACACACACACCTTTCACACAGCTCATGATGTCAGCACAACAGCAGCACATTTTTTGGTTGTCTCCAGACTTTTCGCGCTGTGCAACGCTGTATAAAATATCAAAATGGTCCTGAGATATCCTGTCATGGTCCACCACCTGTTAGTGGACACACGGAGAACTGAGCGGTCAGTGGCTGCTACCAGTACTGGATGAAAAGCACTTGCCTTCACATGCAATTGGCCAAATGACAACCATGGTTTAGGGCCTGTTCCCTCCACATGTATCAACATAATAAATAAATATAAATAATAACATCTGATAATCACAATATAATGAAATAATTCCAACCTACAGGGACTGCCGATGAATACCGGATATTGTGTGACTTCGGCTTGTGGGCACTCAGCTTTGACCGCGCGGCTCCTGGGAGACCTGCTTCAGGTGCATTGACTGATGTTCAAAGGTCCTACACGACGGAACCTGAAGACTATTGAAGATTTGCAACGGCCAGGATGAAAAGAAGAGTAATCATGAGATAGACAAAATAACTCAGAACCCCAAGAAAATAGAATAGAATCTTACATCAGGAAAAAACAAGCAAAATGTGCTTGGAGCGTCAGACTTTGTTTCATCCAACCAACAGTTTGCACTCCTTGGGCCTTTGCAAATCTTCTGGAAAATCTAGTTGAATCTATCTTGACATAAGCAGCTGCAGCTGTAGCACATGGTAGCACCATTGACCCTTATAATTATAATATATAAAACATGACATGACGTTACCCGTCGCAAACAAAAAACCGACTACAGTGATTTTTGCGGAAAGTGGATTGCAAATTTGAGATTAAGGAGCCATCTTGGCGGTACAGCTGCAGCACATTAAAGACAGGCAAAGGGCAAGCCCCAAGTGCTTCCCTCAGTTGCCGAGTGACACTTCGCGGATGGCATTTTGATCCTGTAAATATCATTAAGCAATGACATTTATATATAACATATATATATATAATATTATATCATCATTGTTCAATCCTTCTGCACGTGTCGGAGATTCAAAGGATCATCGACTCATCGAGGCCACAGATTCAGAGCTACTGCATGGTTCTGCAAAGTGCAACTGTTCACCTGCGCGGTTCCGCTGCTCTGGGCCTGCGGGGGTTTGCGGACTTCCGCCTTGGCCTTCCTGCGGCGGGGGTCTGCCGTCTCTCACCAGCACGAATTTGACGCCTTTCAGTGCCAGACTCTGGCAACTTCTCTGCACGAGTCGGCATCTCACTTCCAACTGATTTCGGCCTTTGACGAGGAAGGGCCTGGGGCTTTTTAGCCGCAGATTTCTGGAGCTCCTGTGCAGGCTTTGGAGGCTTTCCAGCTACAGGTTTCTTCAGCTCTGCAACTGCAGGCTTTGGAGGCCTTTCAGCCACAGACTTCAGGAGGTCCTCTGGAGGCTTTGCCACTTTTTCAGCCACCTTTTCAGCCACAGGATTCTGGAGCGCATCTGCATGCTTGGGAGGCTTTACAGCTATGGGTTTCTTGAGTTCTCCAACTGCAGGCTTCGGAGTTCTTTCAGCCGCAGACTTCGGGAGCCCAGGCTTCGCCGGCTCATCTTGAGGCTTAGGTGATCTTTCAGCCACCTTTTCATCCACGTACTGTCGGAGCACTTCATCCGCAAGCTGCGCTGGCATTTCCGCAACAGACTTCTGGAGCTCATCAGAAAGTTTTGGAGTCTCTTCAGCCACAGGCTTCTGGAGCTCTGCATCTGCATGCTTCGGCTTTTCAGCGCCAGATTTCTCAAGCTCATCTGCAGGCTCCACAGGCCTTTCAGCCACCTTTTCAGCTGCAGACTTCTGGAGCTCATCTGCGGGCTTTGAGGTCCTTTCAGCCACAGGCTTCTGGATCTCTGCATCTGCATGCTTCGGCTTTTCAGCGCCAGATTTCTCAAGCTCGTCTGCAGGCTCCACAGGCCTTTCAGCCACCTTTTCAGCTGCAGACTTCTGNCAGATTTCTCAAGCTCGTCTGCAGGCTCCACAGGCCTTTCAGCCACCTTTTCAGCTGCAGACTTCTGGAGCTCATCTGCGGGCTTTGAGGTCCTTTCAGTCACAGACTTCTGGAGCTCTTTCTCGGAGGAAGTATCTTGCTTCTTTTCAGAGGCTGGGCTTGCCAATGGCTGCCACACGGTACTTGTCCGCCAGCCACCTTCATAATCTGCACTGCTTGGCTCTGCATGGTTTTGATCTGCTTCATTGGTTCTTGGAGTAAGTGCCTTCAGCTCTGCATGTGTGGCCTCCTGCTCTTCCACCGGTCCCGGCATGTCTCCACGCACGCTGGGTATGCACCGCATGTGGATGGTCTTCCTGAGGTCGTCGTCTAAGGCAGGCCAGTCAAACCTTGGGAAGGCAAAGTTAAGAAATGAGAAGACAACACATGACAACAGGAGAGCAAAACAAAGAGCTCCACCTTGCAAGCCAGGCAATCAAGGTCTCTTCTTTTCGACTCGCCGGAGCGACAGCTGTTGTGAGCACCAAGACAAGGATAGAAAAGGACCATTTTTGCACAAGACGGACAACATCTGAACACAACCAGGACGTATAAGGGCCAACACACCAATGATAAGAGTGCAGTTAAGAACAAAACGCATCTCTGGCAACGTATAAAATCGACGTGGAGGGTTCATAGGTATTCCAGCTCGTATCAACAATCTATACAAACAGTGCTTGTGCTGGTCTTGGTCCAAAAGGACTGCGCCTTTTGACAGATCTGAAGCTGTGACCTCAGTCTTCTTTAACTTTCACCCGATTGTGGGGCTTGCCTGCACTGCCCTCCACATCTGTACAAGGTTGGGTGGGTAACAAAAATGTCCAAACATCCTTCAAGAGTTGAGTCACCTCATGGAGAAAAAGGCGGCCCAGCTGGTTCTTGTGCCAAACACGCACCAACTGAATGTTGCAGGGCTCTGCAACGCAACCTTCTTCGAGCTGTGACTGTACCATTGAACAATTCGCCGGTACCCAGGCAGTGTCGAACAATTTGTGCCAGCTCTTTTGGCTAGAGTGGCCCTGCCGGTCTATGGTGCAAACTGTGCCTACCTCCACTTTCAGCTCGAGTATCACTCCAAGGCCTCGGTACCACTTGCTGTACCGTTGTGCTTTGTTCAAATCGCGGGAAATGTAAACACCAGGTCCAAGCATTCCTCCCGAGGATGGTCGAAAGCCAAACTTGCGGATGCTTTCGACGTTCTTGTGATGTGTGCCGTGGTATGCCCGGATCTGCATCATGTCACAGGGTGGTTTGCGATATCTGAGGCAAAACCTGGAAAGCATTTGCACCAAAAGCAGCGCAAAACAGTGGCTTCTGATGAACATGACAAGTGCCAAGCACAGGCATGTTTTCAGGGGGATCCAAAGAAAGAGTCTCCACATACACCAGTGTATCCATATCACCCATCTCCAGCAGCTAACAACAAGCTGCGAGTGGTAGAGGGCATGACAGCAGCACAAGTAGAAGGCCAAATCCAACACCTTCACAAACCAACTCCGCGTCCCTTTGATACATCGAAATCTTTGAAGCAAGGTAGACGCAGTCAAGCACGTCAGGGTGGCCCAAGTCAGCCGCCAAGGTGATGTCATCACCATCAATGCATAGCAGCAACACTTTCCCAAACTGAAGGCATTAGGGGCCTTCCTGGGTGCCATCCTTTTGTCCCTCAATGTTGCCACCAACAGCTCGTGGGGTAAATGCACTCCTGAAGCCAAAACGGCAACTGCTGTTTACACCAAGTACTGTGAGTCCTATTAGTAGTCCTATCCAAGCACGAGACTCCAGACCTCTAGACCGTTTCGCAAGATGACAAGGAACACATTTAGCCTGGACATGCCCCAATCATCCTTTGAAACGTGTCACTTGCGGCAATGATAGTTTGCGAAGACGCGCAAGGAAAATAAAAGCACACCATCATAATGCTCACATTATTACAGTATATAAACCAGCCCAGCGAGCCCGACCCAAATCTCACAGGATCTTGTCACATCAGGGCTGAGAAGAAGCGACTCCCCACAACCCTTTAATTTCCGCATAAAAGAGTCAAGGAACAACTGCTGATACTCACCCTTCGTGGAAATGCAATAGACGCCTTGGACAAAGTAGTGTCGGTTTATGAGCGTGGATTGCCACTTGACCCAAAAATACGGCTGAGCACATCTTGGCCATCCAGTTCTGATTGATCCACAGCTGAGGGACACTCAATCCGGCACATGTCAATGGTCTTTGTGGCAATCAAAGATGTGCAAGTGTCTGAGGCCGGCTCTTTTCACTGCACAAAGATCGACAAGGTCTTCCTTGACAGTCGTCAGGGTGTCCGTCAGGATTTCAGCCCGGACACCATCATCCAGCCCATCCTTCACACCTCCCAGGGCAACCCATTCGTTGGCAAAATGCCAGAAAGAAGCAATTTCAGCACTACAGTACAGGAACCAGCCACCAAAAAAACAACTCAGCTGCTTGAACGCATAAGCTACTTTCAATCACAGCTTTTCTTTTAGATACAGTGTCTTATATATTTATTATATATATATAATAAAGAAATATATATATATATATAAATATATATATATATATATAAATTATATATATAATGAATAAATATATATATATATACATATATAATAAATATATATAATAAATATATATATATATATTATAAATATATATATTATAAATATATATATATTATAAATATAATATATATAATATATATATATATATTATAAATATAATATATATATATATATTGTTATATGATACCTTGCAGTATCTTGCATCTTGACCATCCCAACAGTGCGCAAGAGCGCTGTGGGCACCTCGAAAATCCCACACCAACTGCTCGTTCCTGAACTCACGCCTTGGACAAATACAGCGACACAGCATAGTTTTGTGACATTCAGGCTTGAAGCTTTTTGCGGAACCCTCCTGTGACCCAAAACAACATGCGCAGGGCAAAGCGCCCGTGAAAGGACAAATCAGTTTGATGGATTAATCATGCAACAGTTAGTTGTGCCTTCATGGCGTCCAAAGTGTCAGAAACGTATAGTATTAGTATAAAAAAAAACAATACTGGATATATATATATATATATATATGTATGTATATATATATATATACATACATATACACATATATATATATATATACACTACGTATATAGCTTATATCTACCATGTACATTGGATTTTCTGGGAGTTTCTGGGAGTTTGTGCATGTTTGTGCAAAGATACTCGATATCCACATCCAGCTTGTTCCTGACCAGTACATGCGGCACCTGGGGGAGCATCCGAATTGAAGTGATATGAGTGATCAAAGGCACAATGCATGTCCGTCTGGAGTCTGGAAAATACTTGAGCACAGGAGCCAGGATTTTTTAATAAACATTCAGATAAACAAAAAAATAAGACACATGCACAAATAACTGTCGTATTGTCAACTCGCAACGCCCTCTGCAAGCCTTCCAGTTCTTCAACTCATCTAGTAGAAGAAGCTCTGTCTCAGAGAACTTATTGTCCATCATCCTGTCTTGCATTTGCTTGCTCACGGAGCTGAACATCGTCAGTCTCTCTAGCCCCTGATTCTGGAGCCACGGCATATGTGCCATGGATTTGTAGCCCCCATTAAGATATACCAGAAGATGATTCAAAGAAAGATCCAGAAGGTATTTGAGGGCGGAGGGCTGCAAGGATAATAAATCACACGACACAATGGCAAAGCTTTCAATGAGATGACAGCTATCGCTACGATCTATGGAGGTATCTTATTATGCGGCAACAGCTGTGCCCAACCTTGCCTGCCTAGAATTATGTTATTGCGTTTCTATGTGATATATATATATATATAATCTATATATATATACATATAATATTATATCTGTGTGTGTGCGCTCCTATATCATAGACATGCAAGAAATGATCTAGAATGCGCTTCCAAGGAACACAATCACGAGGTCAAAGTGCCGCAGTCCCACCATTGCCATATATTGGTCTCTAGCTGCGCCCAATGGCATTGGTGGCAAGTCCTGCCAGTGGTGAACTCTCTGCAGCCAAATTCAGGTTTTTGCATATCTACCAGGCTGGCTGCCCCAATCTCCAATAAAACTGGTCCAAAAAAAATGACAGGTCATGCCAAGAGGCCCAAAGCATGCAGGGGACATCAGACCTTGGCACCAGCATGCATCAACTAGGAAAAAACCAAGCCAACATCATGTACAATTAAGGACTTCTTAGTTTTGTTCCCGCATTTGCACACATTTGTAGTCAAAGTGGCTCTACAGGGAAGAGGTATGGTACAGGTTCTGTCGTGGTCGTGGGTGCAGTCACCTTTTCATAGCCAAGAAAGGCTCGCAAAAAGGAGGACTTTCCCACACCTGGGCAATCAATCTGCATGGATCTTGCGAAACGTGCCTTCAATCTCGGATTCAATTCATATGTGACAGGACTAGATGAGAAAAAGGGCTTCATAATTCCTACGGATTCAAATTCAAATTACTTACGGCAACGCACGCCCCAGTACTTGAAGTATCAACACCCTCCTCACAGTACAAGGGAGGGGGAGCGGTGAAGGCAGCACTGATTGCAATCAATGGTCTGCATGTCTGAGTTCCAATTCTAGTAGTTTCTAGCCCCTGGATGGCTGCAAGCTCAAGGAAACCTTTGAACGTCAGAAAGCAACTCAATCAATATCAAAGGCACTTTGGTTGCCTGCCACTGCGATCATAAATGCACCTTGTTCTTTCCCGTTCCGCAAATATTCGGGTACCTTGGTAAAGCAGGAAAATTGATCAAACACCTAGACACAGGTAAATATTGCAGTGGCCAATGTATACAAACATCTGCATGGGAGATCATACTTACTTTTGGTGCAGGATACATCACATGTCCCTTCTTCAAAACCATTGTCTGTCTTGCCACCATGCACAAAGGTTCATTTACTCGTCAACCGCGAAGTGCCACAATAACATGCAATCTTCGACAGGGTAGTACACCGTACCAGTTTTGCCACCCCATGCCATCTGTGTGCACTAAACTTAAGCCCTCTTTGGAACAAGATACCAAGTAGGCCTTTACTTCTTGCTCCCCTTGCGCAATTTCTTGCTCTCGCCAGCTCTGTTGAAGTGTCTTTATCGCACCCTAGCTGAAGCAATGTCAACGACCCAAAATGAAATGGATGTCAAAGCATGCCAGGACGTTTCATGCAGCTTCGAGTATCACGACTTGCCGAAGCTGCCAACTAAATCGCAAACTTTCCTCTATCCAGTGGGTGCATCCCTTTTTGCAAGTGCCTCCAGCCGCTGCTTGGCAACCTGCACTATTTCGGGCGCCATGCGATTCAGCAGCACGCCTGTGCTTTCCTTGGTGTTGTGAGACATGTTTAGCTTTGTGGCGTTTCAAATTAGACGGCGGAGTCGCATGTTGATTAAATAGAAAATACCGATCCTTTGATGCCAGAAAAAAGCAGCTGCATAGTGCTGCAAGTGTACTGCTATGTTTGCCACACCTGAGGCATCCTGAGGCTCTCCTTTTCACAACCTATTAGTACATTGTTGGGCAGTACATTAGGCATCATTTTATGAATCTCAGGCACTCGTGAGTCTGCGTAGTTCTCAGCTGCTCTGAAAAACATCTGCCGCGCCACTTGGACCTTTTGACATGGCAAGTGGGTCCAATTTTGCAGAGCTGTCTGAAAAGAGAAAAAGATGCCACACGCAGGAAGAGTGCGGTCGGGCGTTCCATGCCCTGCCCATAAGCCATAGTGCGACACTCCGACTGAAGAGTTCAGTGAGAACGGGGCGCGCCTCTTTCTCTGCCATGTCTTGACGTTTCAAACTTCTGCCGCCACCAAGGCCAAGCAAGTTGCCAGGATTTCCGCCGGTAGCGACCCATGTGACAATGCCAGCAGAGGCCGCTAGCCTGGTCCAAAGCATCTAGCGAAAGGAGAAGGTTCCAAGAATGAAACCAATATTGACACATATATATTGACTAGTCGGTGACTGGTCGATTCTGTCAAAATGGATATTTGGATGATATTCTTTGTGTTGCGTGATGGTATATAGATGCATAAAATAGTATATATATGTTCAGATCATGGCAAAAGAAAGCGCTCCCACACTTCCACACGTTCAACTCAAAAAAATGGAGCATGTCAAATGTGGAGTCAGAACTTTCCTGAAGTATCCCCAATGTACAGTACCTGGGCCATAATGGGCCAAGACACACAATCTCTGCTGAGGAAAATTCATTGCCCCTGCGCGCCACTCGCCCAATTCGAGCTCTTGGCAAAAGGCTGGGCGCGCAAGGCCTGCCAGCAAAAAGGCTTTGCCTGTGGCATTTGAGAATAGATTCGCAAATGATGTATATGCACATCGAGTATATATACATATGCACATGTGCAGTAGTACATTGACATCGCAATAATTTTAAAGAAACACACAGGAGTACGTTTCACTCGAACCTGTGAATATGCAAGATGGACAGAGTCAAAGCATTCAGAACGATGTGCGGCTTCATGGGAAGCAAAACGCGGCAGAAATCATTTCCAAAGGCAACATGTCTGCGTTCGCAGTCACTGAATGTATCCGAGTGTGAGACCTCTACGGCTTCAGCTAATTGAATTCATCAGGACCACAGTTTAGGGCATCCCGACACATGCATTCTGAAGTTTGCATCTTGTCAGCATACTTTCAGAAGAACTTCGCACGCGAAGTGTCCATCTATTTGAAATTTCGCACCACACTTCCAGTCAGCATCTAAAGCTGCCGAAACATCTCCTCGCAATATGAATATATACAATTTATATATGCATGAATATATATGATATATGTCACAATGGTGCTTTCCTTTCCTCTTCTGATTGAACAAATTTATCTCAAGCTAGTCCGCATTTGCAGGTCCCATCCTGAGAGTCTTCAGAGATGTTTCGTCATGATCAAAGACAGATTGTATCCATTCTACTGGAGCCCACATCACAAAGGATTGAGCTCAGGGACAGTGCCGGATTGGGCCTTGAGCCTCACTACCTCTGCCACCTGCAAAATGGATGCAAAGCTTTGCCTCAGAAGCTCCTGTGTTGACTGTTGGGAAGACCCGCAGCGCTGCATTCACATGCCCTGCTTGGCAGCCGGTTCGTGCTTCTGGAGGAAAGCAGTGGGGGGCAAAGCTGGTGGTAGCACCGGTCCTTTCACTTTCAAAGGACGCAATGATCCAACGGAAGAGCAGCGAGAATTGACACGTCGCAAACCTACTTTGGCACGGCTCAAGCCCAAAGAAATCGCTGAAGCAGAACCCATCAATCGCGGCTGCCCAGCCAAATGATCTGCTGATCTGCAAGGTGCGCCAATGGGCTCCGAATCTCTCTTGTCCTCTGCTTGCACATGTTCAACAAATGGATATGCTTGGAGGCTTGGCCTACAAAAGCGTTCACTTTGCAAAGCCTTTCGGGCTTCCTTCTGTCGAAGGCTACGTGCTGGCGAGCCAGCCATGCACCAAGCAAGCTTCAGAGCCCGCGCCGTACTTTGGGAAAAATCCTCTTGACCTGGGCCCTTTGGAATGGCTGCTTTTGTGTTGAACACCTCAGACACTGACACTTCCTTAGCGTCTGCCTGGGGTTCTTCCGCAGCGGGCACAGCCAGTTTTGCCTCAGGAAGAGCTTTGCGCATCTGCTTCAAAGCTTGGGCCAAGCGACCATTGCCAGCAGCTTTCAGCATTGCATTCCGGGCTTCCAGGCGCAAGGACTCAACTTGCATGGCCTCATCAACCTGAGGCACCACAGCTGCCTTCAACGCCATGGCCAGGCTTCCATCACCAGCTGCACTGAGCAAGGTCTGCTTGGCTTTTTGACGCAACAAGTCCAGCCCTTCCAGGTCCTGAATGACTTGGGTTGGAAAAGAGAGCAACTGATACTAGATATAATCACAACACCATCAGCCTAAAAGAAAGTCGGGTCGATACGGTGTGCTAATAGCTCCAACCGCCGGATTCAAAAGAGATGAACTACGTAGAAGGGAACACATAAAAAGGCACAGATCTATCCCCAAAACGTCTCCTGAGCTGCCGCGTCTTCCAATTCAAGCTCTTCGCCTGCTGCTGCTCCCTCACGTCCGGAGACAGCGGCTTCACTCACGCGCAAATCCTCTACATCCTCAGCCTCACTCAGCTCTGAGATATCAACAAAGTCCTTGCAGGTAGCAATCTCTGATGATGCATCATCGATTGCCTTGGCAAAGTCAATGTCAACTCCTTGCCCGACAGCACCTTTTGCAAAGTTGTATGCCAAATGAGCCAAGTCTTCCTCCTCCTCCTCCTCAGATTCACTCTGACCACCCAAGCTCAGCACTTCATCATCCATTTCATCAAGGCTATCATCACCAGACTCATAGAACAAGTAGTCTTCTCCTGCTGATTGTGCTTCTTCTGCCAAGGCATGCTTCATCAACTGAAAGGCCAAGAGGTTCGCATCAATCTCGGGCTTGTGCAAGGCCGACCTCTCCGCTTTAATGTCCTTTGCCTTGCTGCGCAGCGGCCTTTGCACACCGGGGCCAACGGGAGCTGCCTTGAAGCTCTCCTGATTCATCCCGATGGGGGAAGTGTAGTACGCTAAGTCTGCCGCTAAGTCCACTAAAAAGCGCTAAACCAATCTATAAAGCTTGAGCCAAACATTGTCGAGCAACATTCGCAAAACAGCAAGGAAAACACACAAATGACTGCAGCAAAATTAAAGAATGAAATGCTACTTGTGAACACTTGATCAGCAAACACTAGCACTAGCAATTCTGAAAGTAACTGGACTCAACCAAACTTACATAAACTTTGCTATGCTGACTGGACCATACCGGACCGGACCTGTGTCTTCTTGGAGCACTGAGCAAAGGCTCAGCTGCAGCAAAAACAGCAGGCTGCAGCATTGCTCGTGCAGGGACTGGTCAGCTGAGGGAACAACAAAATAAACCAACATACCTACTAAACTAAATGACAAGTGATGACATACGATGACATAACATAACGTGACACAACAACATAATTCAAACACAAACAAACCATGTCAGAACTTAAGTCATGAATGCAATCTCAAGGTTTGTCAAGAGGACGCCTTGGGGGATCTGCCAGTGAACATGACGTAACAACATGTCACCACTGCTACCATGCTGGAGCAATTATATATATATATATATGTGTATAGAAAATTATAGAAATCTTCTTTGAAAGTGCAGAAGTGCCTTCTTTTACCATGTACGAAGCTCCGAGCTCCGAGCCAGAACAGGGAAAACCGGCGGGCAGTGAAGATGCAAAATGGCCAGCGTGAAAATCGAGCTTCCTGGTCCTGGCCTGCTCTGCACAACCTTAGTAAGCCTTAATACCAAAAAACATCCCTTGAAACTCTTGAACGATGAAAATGTCCATTCCTGTGTGGTTGAGAAGTGCAAGTGGCGCTACAAATTTTCGCTGCACCTTGTCAAGTGCTGCAATCAGCGTATTCAACACGAGGATGTTGGGAGTCACCTGGCAGTAAATGAGTTGCTGCATGTTGCTGCCAAACAGTATCACAGCATCCATGTCAGAAACGGCAAGGTATAGCACCGTGTTCGATGGGCTTTGGATCCTAGGAAGCTTCGTGAAATAGGCTGTGTAAATTTGAAGATCAATCAAATCAATAAAAACTTCCTGAAATCAGTTGTAATGTAAATTGGGAGATCAATCAAACCAAAGATATCCAGTCACTTTGATCATTGCAGTCAATTACTGCAGCTTCAACGAACCCAAGAAAAACAACAAGTCCTATGGAGTTGGGTATTTCTAAGCCGCTGACAGACTCTGCCCAATCACCTTGGAAATCTGACGGCTCACTGATCGCTTATCATTTACCAACGGGCAAAGTATTACCTCGGCGCATACATATATATATATATATACATATGTGTGTGTGCCTTTTATAGCATTATGTAATGTTGTTGTACTGTATTGTCCCATGATAAATTAAATAGTGTATTGTACTACCTTACTATCTTTATGTTTATATTATATGCGTGTGTGTGTGTATCATATGAAAGGGCAGGCAACAACAAGAAAAAAATATAATCTTTACATATCTTTACCTCGTGTGACCCCCCACCGTGGCATATGTCCTAACGTAATAAGTTATTACAAGTGTTATTACATTCTATCCGACATCTTATCTGAATTTAGCTGACATATATTCTGACATACTTTCTGACATACTTTCTGACATACTCTCTGACATTTTATCTGACGTTATATCTGGCATTCTATCATATTCTATCTAATATTTCATCTGGCGTTCTATCCGGCCTATAATCTGGCATTCTATCTGACCTATTCTCTGGAATTCTATCTGACGTTTGATCTGACAGTCTCTGGCATCACTATCTAACATTCTATCTGACAGTCTATCTGACATTCTTTCTGGCATAAGGTTCGGATCCGTCGGGGCCCACAGTGCTGGCAAGCACCTTCCGTAGAGGCCCAGAGAGCTGGCGAATCTAGAGACCCTCACCTGGCAGGTGGGGAACAAACGCTGCAAGTTGTTCTGAGAAGCACTTCACGGCGCAGCCTGCAGCTACAGGTGCCAAAGAAGTCTGCCTTAGCCCGCTCCTTTGAAGCCAAGCAGTCCAATAGTCAATATATAGTCTATTTCCTCTGCTGACAAGTCGCTAAGAAGCGCAATTGCAGCTTCCCACTGGGTGGCCTGATCGCCACATTGGCAGCATTGCTAGCAGAATTGGGGCAGGTTGCCAAAGGCAATGTCACTCAAATCAAACCTTGCTGTCAAACATAGCACAGCATGGGCCTGTGCGGAATAGTGGTGAATTGGCCTGTTATCCGATTCTAATATAAAATAAACATACTGTGTGCATCGTAGCAGGCACCTTGGCGATGGAAGCCATCGTGGCACCCAAATGCACCACATTTACCTGGACACCTTACTCGAAGCTCACATGCCCGTCTCATTGAAGGAAGTCCATCAACAACTTCCCAACTCTATGCTGGGAATAATGGCTGTTCGACCATGGGCAATGTTTTTGAGTGTGCAACGCCTTAATTATAAGAACATGTATGCATGCATTTATACATAAATGATGATACATAATTAGAAAGATATAGAAAGATTCTACGTTTGTGTATGCACACGCATGTATATACCTATATGATATGTACATTATATAAGTTATCTATGTGTGTATGTGTGTCACTTCTACAACCGCAGACCTTCCTCGTTACCCACAAGAAACCAACACAGAGCACTTGCCAGCATCATACGATGACGCTCTGCAGATATACAAGCAAGGGGCAGTGCTAGCTACAATGTAATAATAGCCTGAATCACCTGCATACTTGCGGCCCAACTGGTTTCCGCGACTTGTTGGGTTCTTCTCCCTGAAATCTGGTTGGCCTACTGTAGACGTATTGTGGCGTATTCATGAGCTTTTTATGCCTGCGTCTTGGGCTTCACGAAGCGTTGTGAGGCTCTTGTGCCATGGTGACTGGCCTGGGAAGCATCAACACACTGACCCGCGTGCATATTCAGAGGATTCTTCAGGCTACAGTAAACAGGCTAAACAACTTCCAAGTGTGCACTGTTAGAGCCACAGCCAATGCTGTTCTGCGGGGTGAAATTGTCGCAGGTCCCACTGGAGCATATGGAATGAAAGAAATCCTTCCAAGGAGTCTGCTAGAGGCTCTGTTGCTGTTTCTGTTGTTCTGCATAGATTCCTGACTCTATCTCAATGACTAGGATCCTTGCCCAAAGCAGCTGTGAGAGCAGCACCAGCACAAGGCACCTTCAACATTGGGCACCCTTAAAACGGGGAGAATCTGTCCCAATCTCAACTTTTATTGCTCCTCACATCTACTCACATTGAATTGCGGCATCCAGCCCAAAATGCCCACTAATGTCTTTGGACCATGCCTGCAAAGATGTGCTCAGTGGGAGCTGCAGTTGCTAGTCTGAAAAATCTCAAAGAGTTGATCCGGCAACAAAACCAGGCACCGACAATGCATCTCCCAATCCAACCTCTTGGCAGCCATGAATAGCGCGCATAATGAGTCACCAGCATGACATTGCTGATATATTATGATGATCGTGTGTCAAAAGAATCATAGTTCTTCATACTTGCAAGCAGCAACACCTTCAGCTATCCATCTCTCTCTCTCTCTCTCTCCATCGCCATCCCACTTATTCTAACCACTCCACAACACACAACTTGGAATAAATAAATATATAAATATATATATATATAAATATATAAATATCAAATATCCCAAAAGGCTATTGACGCTGCTGCATCCTCTAGCATGGTCTTTGAATGCCTCCTGAATCCAGAATCTTTGCTGCCGGGATTGACGGGCATTTGCATATGCAGTTGTTCTTCAAGTGTGCCCCACTCCAACACCATGTCTTGATATGTCTTGATCAACATCTACACAGCCAGTGCAGGCACGGATTAGAAATTAAATCTACTGTAACCAAACAGTAAACAGCAATTAAACTGGAAGACTTTAGCAAAACACTGGCGAGTCAGTTAATTGTGGTCAATCATGAGCGCTTCCTTGATCATGCTTACTTGCATCCATCTCATACATTCGAATGTGTATCTTCCTCCCATCTCCGGAGATCTCCAGAACGATCGCTGAAATGTGTGAGGCTATTTAAAGGATTTTAAAGGAACAAATCAGACTGCCAGCAAGGGAGCAGCACGCTGCTGCTCAAACCGTGACAATGAAAACTGACAAACAATTGACCGGCAAGCGCGAGAAAGGCCCTGCACAGCGACTTAAGGCGGGCCAAAACTTGGGAGCGCTAGACATCGCTAGACTCTAGCCGCTAGACACAATGAGGCTCGAGTCCTCACATGTCATCACAAGCACTTCGCCGCGTTATGGCCGCAGCAAGTCCAAGGTTTGCATCAAGGCGTTGCCACCAACTCCCAAATACGTTTTGGCAGCATCGTACCTTGGTGAACGTGAATTGGCCAATGACTCCACGGCGATTTATTTGCTCTAATTCCTGTTTGTCAATGTATGATTCTGTATGTCCAGCAGTGGGCAAAAGCAATCTGCTTGTATGCAAGAGTAAGGACATGCACTCAACATCATTCAACGTATTTATACAATTTATACGACTTAGTTAATGTGGCATATAAACATACAGAAAGAACTCTTTTGTTTATCTATGTGGTAATCTATGCGCTTATGAATGATTATGAATGTATTTATACATGTCCATTCGTATGTATACGCAGCTGTATGCAAGCACTTGCTTGCAACGTACCATGGTGTACTGTACTGGACTGGAACGGAACGCAGTGTACGGACAGTGCGCTGCAAGTATCAAGTAAAATGCAATGCTGGATCCAAGCTGCACTAAAAAGGTCAATGCAATGCCAGGTGAATAAATGAGCACTCTGGCCCCGACTCCTCACACTAAGACGCAAGAAGCGCAGCCACTGCATACGCATCAAGCATCCTACAAGTTCTTTTTTGACTTTCTAAATTCCCGAATTCTATTGATGAGAAATCCAGCAAGAAGAACAAGAAAAGTCAATGACAGAATCATCACCTTCAGTCAAATGCATTAGTGCAATAAAGTGCAATACACGCCAAAGTTGCTGATATTCTCACGTGTCGGAAATGTATTGGTCGTCAACGAGTCCTCGAAACAGCTTGTCAAGGCTTGGGATTTCTTTGCCGCCACCTCTGACTTCAGGTGGTCAATTCAGGTCTCTATTCGCAGCAATTTTATGCAAGCTGGGCACCTTTCACTGTCACAGGACATTTGGATCATTTTGATCATTATGATCATTTTGCATGTGCGACATGCATCGACATGTGCTTGTTCAAACATGTTCAAATATGTTCAAACTCATTGATCCTTAGGGTATCTTAGGGTGTGATTTGAAGTTGATCCCGAGGCCGGGGACGAAAACAACTTGCATCTCGTGCCAACATGTTCCACACGCATCACCATGTGCAAGCTTTAACCTCTCAACATCAGTATTTCATATATTATTTCATCATATAAAATAAGACATCTTAACACCAAAACCTTGTCACAACATGTCACAACAAACGTAATCCTTGCATGGAGTGACGAAATTCAGTGACGAACCTGTTGTTCGGAGCGCAAAGAGTGTGTCAATGGGATGCGATGTGATCGCTCCACAGGCTCCAGCTAAAGCACCACAAAGGCAAGCAATCAACAACGGCTGCGCCTCACAGCAATGCACAATTCGATCGGGATCAAACATCAATTCAACAAACATCAACATTGATCAATCCACGAATGCCAAGAATTCGATGCAATTCGACCAATAGGCGGGTAAATATTCTGCATATGGGCAAATGACATCAACAATCATCAACATACGTCAACTAACAGTGTCACCAACAGTCTCACTGTCGCATTTGGCAGCTTTGCAAACTGCACAAGACCTCTGGCTGTCTCAATGGTTGGTTTGTTCGGCCACCACCGGTGTGATTAAAAGTGTTGTGTGAATGTTGCTAGCTACAGTATTCAGCGTGAACTGGCAACACTTCCACCTCAACAAAGGCTGGGACGAAGAATAGCAACGCTTCCTGACGGTGCCGAATTGGCTGTCCACAGAAATAAGCCGTGAATTTGATTGATTTTGCTTCTGCTGTAGGATTTCAAGCGTGTAAGGAATGTAACATCAGCCTCAGCAAACCCTCATAGATGACGGATCCATTTCAAGTATATATCACCAAGAGACGCGCAAGGAGTCGAAGATTAAGAACTTGGTCGTCACAAAGGCAAGCTCCTTGCCTCAAGGCCAAAGATTGTGTGTTTTCTCGTTACCGTGACATCTCAATCCCTTTTGTCTTGCTTCCTTGATGCTTTCTCTCTTTTCTCAATTTCTCTTTCTCGCTCTCCATTGTCATCTCCGTTGCACTGCTGCCTTCTCTTTAATGCACGTATATTCTTTGACCGTTTTATTCCAATGAAACCTGTCTAGACTGCAGGACAAGGACGAGAGATACTAGGTTTTGTGTTCTTTTGTATACTTGAAATTACTTGAAGACCTAAGACTAGATTTCTGTGTCTCATGCACATAAGTCCAAGAAAATGCACCGATCACCACCGCGGCCACCGCGAATGATGGGTCCACTGTACACTTGGTAGAACCGTTGAATATGAAAAGACTTTGTGAGGGCTATTTGCAAAGCTTGATTGTCTTTCGTTACTTCCCCATCTGCGAACTTGACACCATTCTTCGTCCCATTCTTCGTCAATCAGAGTGCATCTGCTGATCATTAAATGTTTTTGAAACCACTGACCATTGAGCTGGGAAAACAATTCTATTGAAAACAATTAATCATTCACTGACACCTCTAGAATACCACGGTGAATTATGATGAAGTATGCGTGCGACAATTGGAAACACTACATCTCTCAATCGCCGTCCAAGCCGTCCAAGCATCCGGTCAAAAGCCAATATTCCTCATACAGCTCCTGGGCGGCCTCATTTTGATTTAGTCCCGTAGCATATAGCAGCTATAGCAGCTTGATGCAGCTTGGAAGCACCAACAAGACAGAAATTTGGGCTTCCCTTGCTTCGCTTCAGGAGTGCTCTATGCTCTCTGATTTAATTACTTCCATTGCACAAGTAGCACGTCTCGACATGCCAAATCCGCCGACCCCAGCCAATGGCAAGGGGGAGCGCGCCCGAGAAAAAGTGTTGTCCGCAGGTGGCCAACAAAGCACCCCCTTCTGTGGCTTGCTGGT
>BGPT01000458.1:303565-323196 GCA_003297045.1 Symbiodinium sp. clade C Y103 | reverse complement strand
ATTTGGCGGAGGCCCCGCCGGTATCTCTGTCCCATTTGGGGTATACCTCTTTCCCATCATTGAAGGGGACATAGGGGTCATCATTGGTGGTGTCCTCTCAGGTGTCATTGGGGGTGGATATGACGGCGGCTGAGGAGTTGTCACTTCCGAGGTACTTGAGTCCGACGACGACCAAGGAGGCGACCAAGGACTGGTGCGCAACCTCCTCAGCTCTTCCTTCAACTTCTCATTTTCATCTTTCAAGGTATCCACCATTTCCCTTTCTAACAACCTTTCTAGGGACTCCTCTTTGTCTCTACCCCTATCTCCTCCAACACCCTTTCCACGTTTCGTGCCAGAAAACCCGTTGCCCTCACTGCTATTACTCCTTTCCCTTCCAACTAACATCCTCTTTTGGCCCCCAACAGGACTCCTTGATCGTCTCGATGCCGTCCTCAGTTGACCATTTTCCTCAAGAGGTAGATCGAGTGGCCTCATGCTCTGCAAGGTGTGTTCTTGTAGGGCTCGATCTGACCAGAAGGGATTCCCAGGCACCATAGCCGCAGTAGGCACAGAGCGCGACCTCAAAGCAGCTGCCATTGCCTAGAGCCTTGGGCTCATAACCTGTCAGCAGAGCGGCGCACTCAAAAGGCCTGTTCGCTCGGCCAGTCTATGTTGTGTCATCCTTGCGCAGGGGTCATGCACAGCTATGCACACACTTCTCGATTTGTGCAATGACAGAAACAAACAACACTGGCAAGAATGGGGATTTGATCCACCGAACCTCAGTGGTACCGACCAAAACGGGCAGGTTCAATCCCAAAGGTTCAGCTTGGCCAAATTCGTTTCTCGCAAAAAGCAACTGCAACTTCATCCCTTCCGAAATGGCGCTAGAGACGCCTTCACAGATATATACAACGCCTTCCCGTAGAATTCAATACAACATAATACAACAATGAATCTGCCCGGATAGCTAAGGCTGGAGGTCACCAGTGTTTTTCGGGGCCTCCAGCAACCTTCACTGTTTTCATATGTAAAAATTCATCAAGGTTCACATTGGTTCGTCCAAAATCATCCTGTGACCAGCAAGGTGGGTGAACCCTCGACAGAGGCTGAATTGAACTGCCCTCTGTCCGAGGTCCTTGGCACAACGCGGCAGCTCTGGGTTTGTTGCAGGCTCCCTCCCCCGCAGCGCCGGGCGCCGCTGCATCGCCCACTGCGCCAGTGCCCATGGCCATGGCACCGGTGCCCGCGCCCATGGTGGCAGTGCCGGTGCCGGCGCCGGCTCCAGCGCCACCACCCTTTGAGGCGGAAGGAAAGCCAGGAGAGATGTTGGGCACTCAGATGGACGTTAAGCTGTGAGCTAGAGGTAGATGCTAGCTGGGTCAGCTGCCAAACAGAATTTGGATGGATTTCGGATCAAAACCATTCAAAGAGTGCAGTGACTCCTTGAAAATCTTGAAAATATTTGAACATTTACATAAACATACTGCCTTTTGCATTGTGAGGCTGTTGAATGCGGGAGGTCACTGCGTGGAGGTCTTGGTGCGCGCTGCCTTTTGATTGCAAGCAGCAAATGTGTGTGTGTCTAGGACTGTCTTGCTTTGACAATCTGTTACATCCGCCCACTTGTTTTGCTGCTAATAGTCAGCCCTAAGGATTCAAACAGCCGCTCAATCCAGCTTTCGTGCCTTGCCACGATACATCTATCCTCGTGGATGCAAAGCGTCTTCACCCAACTGAGGTTAGTGGGAGACGAGTTTTACTTTTCTTAGTGTTTGCAAAGACTCACGTGTACGTAGAATGGATTTTTCACGCTTTTTCCATTGACCGGACAACAGCACATAGTTGTGGGTATGACTCAAACACCTCAAGACTTTGCCCATAGTAGTCAGAATGATATTTTTTGTGGGTTGACTGATGCCTCTTTTGGGATCGCAATACCTGCCATACCTACATCATGATGCGTGGAATGCGTAGCAGTTGGCTTAAGATCTGGTCCAAGCTGGCCTGAAGGGGTCGGCTGGGCTGGTGAGTTGTGAGAGAGCAGGCATTTGTGCGGTGTTCTCTTTATGCTAGATTGCTGCCTTCAAGAGGACCTGGGGCTGGATTTTTTGGTGATTGAGTGGAGGTTGAACCAACCAAAATTGAAGATTCAACCGATTCAAACCGTCTTCTTTTTCTCCATTTTACGGAGGGTCAAATGCTGCCCGAGGGAACCCTGAGAGGAATCGACCATCTACAAGGAAGTTCCAACACAATTTGTCCTTGACGACAAGGAGATGAAAAGCAGTGATCCGGTCCCTGAGGAAAAACGATTGTCTGTGACAATTATCACAGATGTGCCTGAGGTGATACCAAAGAAAACGCCGCCCACCTCCCCCGATGAGATTGCAACCTTTTCGCGCCAAAGCAGTACGACCTTCAGGCTTGGTAGTGAAGGAATGAAATCCCCGGGCGAAGGTTCGCAAGGGACCTTTCAACTCTCGCCAAAGAGTATCTGATTGCTGGTTTCAAATATGTGTTATTTTCCCGATTTTCTCTTCGACTGAGGATGATCATCATGACATCCCAACTCACAAATGAATGAATATGAACAAAAATAAATAGATAGATAAATGCCTAACAAAATCTAATACATAGATACATCAATAAATACATGTTCCATAGATCAATCAGTAACAGATAAAGAGATAGATAAATAGATAGGTAGAATAAAATCGAATAAATAATGTATGTCTTTTCTATACAAATGGATCAGAGGGGTTGAAGCCACCAAGGTATCTACTCCGAAGGCAGTTCCAGAAGTAATTTGGAGAAGTTGAAGGTGCCTTGGGAGGCGCGGAGTGGCACTTCTGTGGCCGACTTCGACGACTTGGCTCCCACAAATGACTACACCATGGATGAAGAGCTCGGAGTGGGTGGCTTTGGGACCGTCTACAGGGGCACAAAGAAGACCAGTGGGAAAGAGGTTTCAATCGGTGAAAATCAAAACCAGTCAAAGCGTTCAAAAGTATATTTTTTTAAAAAACTAAAACTAAAATTCATAATAACTTTTATTCTTTCCGGAACATGGGTGAACCATCCAGAACTACCAAGTATTTTGGTATATGAACAGCAGGGGTGAGAAGACGGTGAAGTGACCCGGACCCACAGGTGGCCATCAAAATTATCAAGCGAGAACGCTTGCATTCAGAAGACAACTTCAAGGAGGAGCTAAAGGTGGCAAGAAAGCTGCAGCATCCCAACATTGTGTTACTGCATGCTTCTTACCAGGACCGACAAGTGCTGAGTACACCCACTCGTGAAAGGTTGTTTACAATGGTTGAGTTTTCTGCCAGAAATGGCGATGTTAATAATACCAACCGATTTGCTATTTTTTGTGGGCATCTGACATCAGTCATGATAGAAGACCTATCATGTTCATATCCGATTAGTAGACGGAACTGAACCTAAATTAAGTGCACCAAAATCCCAAATGGAGTATATAGTAAACCACCTCCTCAACAAAGTAGGCCAACTTCTTTTGGGTGGTTTTTGTTTTGCTTCATTGTTTGCATCCTTTTTCCTTGTTTGCCATCGTTTCTTTGCGTTTGACCTCAAAAAACTCCAGTTCCTGAAGTTGCATTTTCTTTCTGACAGCTTCCCCACAATAAAGGTCTTAATTTTGGGGAACCTTCCTAAAAATCCAAAGAAAAGTCACTTCAAATTAAAATTCAATCAAGTTTTGATTTCACGTCAATGTCACGTCGAAGTGCTTGGAGTCAACTCTAGTAAAAAATCAATTCCAAATGCTTAAACTCAGTTTGAATCAAATTGACTTTAACGCCAAGTTGAATTCAATTTCAGGTAAGTCAGTTCAAATGCAAACCAAAACAAACCAAGTTGAAAATCTGAATTGAAATTGAAAATCTGAAGCCCCGATCCCGAATAATTTCCAATATAAACCACAAAACCCTGTCCATGAATACATTTCTCAATTACCGAGAACGCTTCACCTCACCGCGTGTTTGGCGTCCCCGGGAGCCAGCCTCTACTTAGATATTCATAATGAAAAGATTATGAAAAGGTGGGGTTACTGATCCCGCATCAACACTACTAGGAGACCTTTGCGGAGACTGACTTTGCAGATGTTACCTCCAGAAATCTCTGTGGATGTGTTTGCAACAGGGGAAAAACTTGCGATAAAGACAAAGATCTCAAAAGTATTACTACTGTACCAGTAGTACCGCACAAGGCGGTGGCGGAAATTTCAGAATAGGAAACCTATAGGAGAGGTTCGTTGTTGTGTCAGTACCTACCGTCTCGTCTAGGTGTGATGGATCAAAAGGTGGTTGGAGCGTCGGCCTATCTATCTGTCTATCTATCTGCCTGCCTAACGAACTGACTAACTGACTAACTGACTGACTGACTAACTAACAAACTAACTAACAAACTAACTAACTGACTAACTGACTAACTGACTAACTGACTAACTGACTAACTGACTAACCGACTAACCGACTAACCGACTAACCGACTAACCGACTAACTGACTAACGGAGTAACTGACTAACTGACTAACTGACTAACTGACTAACTGACCAACAAACAAACAAACAAACAAACAAACAAACCAACTAACTAACTAACTAACTAACTAACTAACTAACTAACTAACTAACTAACTGACAAACTAACTAACTAACTAGCTAGCTAGCTAACTAACTAACTAACTAACTAACTAGCTGACTAACAAACTAGCTAACTGACTAACTGACTAACTGACTAACAGACTAACTGAGTAACTGACTAACTGATTGAGTAACTGACTGACTCACTGACTAACTAACTGACAAACTAACTAACTAAGTTGTTAAGTGGTTAAGTGGTTAAGTTGTTAAGTTGCTAAGTTGTTAAGTTGTTCAAGTGTTAAGCGGTTAAGTTGTTAAGTTGTTAGTTCAGTTAGTTAACTGACATCTCCAATTTTGCTTAAAACCCTCAGTTTTTGACACTTTTGACTTCCAAATGTGCTTGGCGCCACAACGGCGTGCACTTTTTCGACATCGGATGGCCATCGAATNAACCCTCAGTTTTTGACACTTTTGACTTCCAAATGTGCTTGGCGCCACAACGGCGTGCACTTTTTCGACATCGGATGGCCATCGAATCGTCCAAAAGCGCTCCGAACCCCTCACGTTTTTACGATTTTCACTTCCAAATGTGCTTCGCGCCACAGCGCCGTGCACTTTTTCGACATCACAACGTGTTTTGTACATTTTCACTTCCAAATGTGCTTCGCGCCACAGCGCCGTGCACTTTTTCCACATCTCATCTTCCAAAAGTTGTCCGGCCGTGACAGTTTTTAACACTTTTTACTTCCAAATGTGCTTCGCGCCACAGCGCCGTGCACCTTTTCGACATCTCAACTTCCAAAAGTGCTCCGAACCCGACAGTTTTTAACACGTTTTACTTCCAAATGTGCTTCGCGCCACAGCGCCGTGCCCTTTTTCCACATCTGAACTTCCAAAAGTGGTCCGAAGCTGAGGTGTTTTCACACTTTTTANTTCCAAATGTGTTTCGCGCCACAACGGCGTGCAATTTTTCATCTCTCATCTGCCCAGATGGCTCCGCACCCGCCGCTTTAGCGAGCCTCCTTCTCGACCGTCCGGAGCCACAAAACATTGGGAAAACACAGTGTTTCGCGACTTTCTTACCTTTTCGCGCACCTGCATCTCTTCTCTTCTGACTTTCTTCATCTTCTGACTTTCTTCATGGCTGTGCTTTTCCATCTGTCCATATCGTCGGAAGGTTTAGCTTCGAAACTTCCTTCAACTAGAGATGATCTTGTTGGAATCGTTGCTGTGGTCAGCATCTTTTGGGCAGACCTGTCCTCCATAGTCATGGTAGCTCTGAAGCTGCCCTTGGTTCAACCTTCCACAGACTTTTCTTTGCCCCATGTTATGCCGAATAGGCACCGGGCACAAGCTTTAGCTAGCCTCTGTTTCATTCCGCTGTTTGCATGCCCGGTTCACAAGGATACATCCATTTCGGATGCATCCATCGGTGCCATGGCCTACTCGCGAACAATTGCATCCTCCTCCGTCCAGTACTACCTTCTCCGGCTTGGTCACACTTCGCTCCTTTTGGCATTACCAGCCGATTTTCTCCCAATCTACATCGTCTTCAACTACTTCTTCTGCTTTTCCAAATTCAACTCCGATCTGTGGACTATGGGGTAAGTCTACCACATCTTCATCTACATCATTTTTTCCGTATTTTTGCTGGTACAAGTTCAACCTTCAGCACTGTCCTTACTGGACATCTTTCGCGAGTTCGGAGGAGGGGATTTGGAGGGGGGCGCCTAACAACCGGTGCGGTGGCTCATGCGCGGTGGCCTCCAAAAACATTATCCCGGCAAGAGACCCCAAACAGTGTGGGGGGCGTGAGGATAATGTATGATAATGTATGATAGTGCGTGACAATGTATGATAATGTTGAGGATGAGGATGACGACTATGATGATGATGATGATGATGATGATGATGATGATGATGATGATAATGATGATGATGATGATGATGATGATGATGATGATGATTATGAAGACGATACTGTTGTGGACGATGATTTTGAGGACGATGATGTTGAGGATGATGAAGTGCAGGAGGATTATGTTGTGGATGATGAGGTGGAAGATGATGATGTTGAGGATGATGATGTTGAGGAGGATGAGGATGAGGATGATAATGCGGAAGATGAGGTTGAGGATGATGATGGTATCCTAGCAAAATTTCTGTACAAGGTGTCTTTGAGGGGTCTTTTGGCAAGATCTCTTTATGAGATCTCTATAGAAGCTCTCTAAGCAGGTTTCCTGCAAAGATCCCTGTAAGAGACCTCTTGGCAAGATCTCTGCAACAGATCTATATGCGTCTCTGTACAAGATCTCCAAAAGAAGTGTCCTGGCAAGATCTCTTCACAAGATCTCTGAAAGAGGTCTTGGCAAGATCTCTCTATGAGATCTCTTGGCCAGATCTCTCTATGATCTCTGTAGAAGCTCTCTTGGGAAGATCTATGCAAGAAACCTCTTGGCGAGATCCCTGCAATAGAGATCTATGCAATGTCTTGGTACAAGATCTCCAAAAGAGGTGTCTTGGCAAGACCTCTGTACACGATCTCTATAGTAGCTCTCTTGGCAAGATCTATGCAAGGGATTTCTTGGCAAGATATCTGTAGAAGATCTCTATAAGAGGTCTCTTGGCAAGATCTCTGTACAAGCTCTCTGTAAGAGGTCTCTTGGCAAGATCTCTGTACAAGCTCTCTCTATGAGATCTCTGTAGAAGCTCTCTTGGGAAGATCTATGCAAGAGACCTCTTGGCGAGATCCCTGCAATAGAGATCTATGCAATGTCTCTGTACAAGATCTCCAAAAGAGGTGTCTTGGCNGGCGAGATCCCTGCAATAGAGATCTATGCAATGTCTCTGTACAAGATCTCCAAAAGAGGTGTCTTGGCAAGACCTCTGTACAGGATCTCTATAGTAGCTCTCTTGGATCTCTTCATGAAATCTCTGTAAAACTCTCTATAGTAGCTCTTTTGGCAAGATCTATGCAAGGGATTTCTTGGCAAGATATCTGTAGAAGATCTCTACAGGAGGTCTCTTGGCAAGATATCTGTAGAAGTTCTCTATAGGAGGTCTCTTGGCAAGATCTCTGTACAAGCTCTCTGTAAGAGGTCTCTGTAGAAGCTCTCTTGGGAAGATCTATGCAAGAGACCTCTTGGCATGATCCCTGCACTAGAGATCTATGCAATGTCTCTGTACAAGATCTCCACAAGAGGTGTCCTGGCAAGATCTCTTTGCAAGATCTCTCTAAGAGATCTGTCCGCAAGAAGTTGCGAAATCGCAATTTCACACCATTTTTTGCAACTCGAACCTCATTTCGTGCGAAAGGGTTGCATCTGAAGTTGTGAAATCGCAATTTTACACCAGTTTTCGAAGGTCGAACCTGATTTCGTGCGAAAGGGTTGCAGCTGAAGTTGCAAAATTCGCACCGTGCCACAGCGAGAGCGATCCGATGCGCACAAAGTGACGAGAGGGTCGCGCGAGCACATGTTNTTGCAAAATTCGCACCGTGCCACAGCGAGAGCGATCCGATGCGCACAAAGTGACGAGAGGGTCGCGCGAGCACATGTTAGATTTTCACAAAACATGGCGCGCACCACGAAAAACGAACATTGAAAATGTCAAAAACGACGTTTCACCTATAGGTCTCAGCCACTTTTTTGTCGAGGTCCACGAAGTCCTGCGCCTGCCACGAAAAACGAGCCCGAGGTCATCCAAGTACTGTGCCAGCCACGCGAAAGCATCATCATGCCCAAAATCAAAACCGATGACAGTTTCACAAAACGCAACTTTCGAACCCTTTCAAAACGTCCTCCAAGCTCACCAAATTAAATACTGCGCCTGCCACGAAAAATGAGCTCCAAGAGCACCTCTCATTTTGAGCCACGCCTGCCAACGTTTTAGGAACGCGCAGAATGTCCCACGCCTGCCACACTTTTTCAAAAGTGCCATTTGTCCTGCACCTGCCACACAAAACGACGCTTCGGACCTCCAAATGTCCCGGATGTCCCACGCCTGCCACACGAAATCGATTTAGCTCCAAAAACGAGCACGGCACGCAGGTAAAACGACACCTTTCGACATGGCCACCGTCGCGCCGCAAATCCGTGCCAGCCTGCGCAGTCGAAACGCACAAGGACATCTCAGAGAGGAACTGCCACACGAGAATTTACAGGAAATATGCGCGCCCCAGATCCGCCCCCGAAATGCGGACAGCACTTTGTGCGAGCCCACGCAGTCGAAACGAAGCGATGAAACACATGTTATGGGAATTACAGGAAAAATGGCGCGCACCTCGACCACACCAGGCCTTTACACTTACCGTAAGAACCCCTCAGTGTGGACACACTGTTTGGGGAACTACAGAGTCACATCTCCTGTTCACGTTTCCAGCCGATCTCGTATTCATAGACATCATCTACAACCACTTCTCTCTGTCTTGGCCACATTCAACGTGGACTATGGGGGAAGTCTATTACATTTTCTTTTACATTGAGGTCTCCTTTTTCTTGCTGGAACAATTTTTCACCAAGAGCTGAGGGCCAGGCCCGACGGACTCCAACTACAGCCATCGCCTAATTCAGTCTTATTCGCTAAGGCGAGTTCTGCGCACATGAATTCTCTTTTTTTGTTCGTTTCTCACTGGACAGAATGTCTTTTTATAAAGACTTATTGAAGTTACATCCATTGAAGTTGGACCACAGGTCCTACTTCCCTGGGCTCAGACAGTGTTTTTCTTTCAAGTCACATGATTTCCTTATACCAATACCTAAAGCTAGCAGGGGCCGCCAGAGGCGTGCCGGGAGACCACGGTCACTCCACTGTGTCCATTTTCTCCTTTTTTGCTCATTATTCTCCAAAGCGAGAGACAAGTGGTCACGAACCCTGCTGTGCGGCACGGGACCGATGTTTTTTGTTTTGGTGTTCTTTCCCATTTTCATTGGTTCTTTTTGTCGGTGGTCTGGGCTCCACCTTGCGTAGTCCACTGGGTCCCGTGTATAAGGTGCACGTTAGCAGCATACTGGTACCCCGAAGCTCAATGATTCGCTTTTGTTGTGTCATTTTTTCCGTTTGGTTCTCCTATACTTGCTGACGGAACGCTGCTGCTGACGTGCGGTTTCGTCGTGAACTGAATATCGCTGCGGAAAAAAATGTTACGCCGAATATCCTGAATAGCATGTATGAGACCTTCATTTCAGAGTTGCTGCTCCTTGCGCTTATGGTTCCTCTTCAACCATTCTTTCATGCATCAGTGTCCGCTGTACTGCCCATGAACATAATTGTTGTTTGCTTGTTTGTGCGAAAGGCGGGGCATTGAAGGTTTCCAGAAGCCTTGAATTCTTGAAGTCTTGTTGCCATTCAGGACGAGACCAACTATTACTTGGTCATGGAGTTTTGCCCTGGTGGCACTTTGGCGAAGTTTGTTGGCACCAAAACCATGCAGAAGGAGACTGGTCCTCAAGTTTTCACTAGAAACCCTAGGGTTACATAAACATCGCTTTTGGAGGTCAAGCAATGGCTAACCTCCCAATCTAGACGCACTCATGGAAACATAAGGATTCCGAAGACTCCCCTGTTCAGGACGATTTGGGTTTGTGGACCGTTGGCTTGGAAACGGACCTCTTTGCCAAATATGCATGGCAAATGCTCTCCGGCACCGCCTATCTTCATCATTGCAAAATCGTGCACAGGGACATCAAATTGGAGAACTACATGCGAGTAGGAGATGAGGAGGACGCGCAACTGAAGCTCATTGACATGGGTCTCTGGTTGCTGGTTTCAGAATTTTTTTTGGTTTCTGTTCCCAAAATATTTGATGATGTTTATTCGCACTGGAGACTTGTTTTTTTTTGGGAACGAAACACTCTCACCAGGTTCCCAGAGTTGCTTGATCAAAAAAACATGCCGCATCCCATGAATTTTACAACAAAACCAGAGTTTTTTGCATTTTTAGTACAGCCAATGACAACATATGACAACCAGGTCTGGCTTGCAGGCTCAACAATAAGAAACGGATTCAGGACGTGGTGGGCACAGTGTTGACCATGGCCCCAGAGGTGCGTAGTAAGGACTATGACGAGAAGGTGGATGTGTGGGGCGTGGGCATGTGCTTGTACATGTCAGCCGTTTGCATGGATCCCTGGTACAACCCCGACGACTATGCAGCCATGGAGGAGGATCAGATTTTGTCCGCTTTGGATGATCCCGAACTCAAGTTGAACTATCATGAGAAACGCTGGAATTTAAAGCCAGAGGAAGTCAGGGACTTGGTGGAAAGTCTTTTGGTGGTGGATCCAGCACAACGTCCAAGGGCAAGGAAAGTCATGACCAACAACAAGTGGCTCATTGTCAATGGAAGCACGTCTTTGAAGCAGCACATTTTTATGGTATTTTATGGTGCAAGATCTTTATTCGACTATGCTGTACCCATAGATAGTTAGAAACTAGTTTGGCTGTGGTGTTAGCTGCAACTCTTTTTGGCAGCTCAGGAAGAGACGAGGGTGGTGGATGCTGCTGTGCCATCTCCTGAGAGGAGCTGGAAGTAGTCGGAGTAGTGAGTAGTCGTTCTATTCTAGCCAACTAATTCCTGTTAGATGGTTTGCTGTACAGTTGCGAGCTTTTCGTCCCATAATACATCATAAAGTTGTATATAATATAATATATAGTTATATAGTATATATATATATATGTACATATGTATAAATATACACATATAATTTATATATATAGTACATATATACACAAAGCAGACATACTTTGTAGATCTCGCAAATTTCTTGGGGCTTAGCCTGGACTTGGTCACAGGTCCAAGGCATCTCGCAGCTGTTGGGCTTGGAGTGTGTAGTGCACGATCAGTGGAACGGCCGAGGTGAGACGCTGTTCACAGACCGAGCAAAGAAGTTCTCCACAGCCCGCACATTATTTTGCAATGCAGAGCTTGGTGGTTTCATTTCTATTCATGTCATTTCATTTCTTATTTTCGGCATCGACATTCCGACAATGAGATTGATGATCCCAGGTGACCATATTTTGATACAGGATGGAGTGAAACCACCAACCAGACAAGGGTGTGTTTGAGAATGGGGTGCCCAGTTCCAAAGGATATCATCGTTTTTCCCATGTAAATGGCAATGCTGGAGATGCCCTACTTGGACAAACCCACAAGACCCGCCTTGCAGCACCACTATTGACCAAAGGTCAGTAGTGGCGTTAAACGCTCGTCAAACGTCGAGCCTCAGAACTATTTTGCTTCAACGGAAGAAAACAGCCGGCAGCGGGAGACGGGTCAGGGACTGGCAGATGGAAATGCAAGATTCATGGACCAGCTGAATTGTTGTTGCGTTCTACAACAATGAATCCTACAATGAATCCTTCGGTCCAAAAATAGTTCAAGCATCCAATTTTCGATGCTGCAGGACCCAATGACTTAATCCACCGCCTGGACCCACCTGGTGACCCCGTAAACCAAGGTACAATGGTCCTGACACAGGGCATGTGAAGACTGTGGTGCCTGGGCAGGCCGAATTCCTGCGAACATGGGGTGAACATATGTGAAAGTCATAGAAATTTAGGGAACATCCTTGATAGAAAACATGAAACCGATTAAAAAAAAGGGGCCGTCATGTTTGTTGAGGTTGTAAAGCCCCATGCCATAAATATTTGGAGCTTCAAATTCCAACCATGTCCGGTGCCCTCCGGTGCCTGATGGCAGGTGCTGTTTTGTGACCCAGTGGTGCCCGCCTGCGTTTCCCCAGAGCTCAGCAGCTGCAAATCTTCGACTTGTGGAAGCGCTGACATGTTGCGGGCTGGGGGCCATGAGACAAAATCAGGGGACCAATTGTCTCACAAAATGCTGGACACGTTTTCTGTATCCATTTTGTTTTTACTTTTTATGTATATATATATATATACGCATATATATATATACATACATTGTGGCCGCTGTATATATATTTTTAGATATATACAACCATATGTTTTCTGGCTGAAACTTAGGCTGAAGCCGTTGAGTTGACGATGTTTGAGGGGGTAGCTGTTGCTGCTCAAGGTATGCCCCCAGGTGCGCTCTGTGTGAAGTGCCGCCAATTGTCACCTGCTGAGGGAGATACCTGGTGTACTGGCTGCTCCAGCTGGGAGTTCTTGGGGCGTGAACTTTGCGCCTCGTGGGATTCAGCTGGAGCCAGACTGCTTGCAGGGGACATTGCCTTGAACGCAGCCCGGCAGGTTAAAGCCTTGCGTTCATTGAGCGCTGGCCTGACCAGGAAGGCTGCTCAAGGAGACGCTGGCGCAAGCCGTGCGGATCCCCCCAGAGGAGACCGAGATCGAGGAGCGCACCTGAGGGAGAGGGAATCTTTGCCAAGGAGAAGGTCATCAGCTGCCCGACACTCAGCTGCCAAAGAAGAGGAAACTGACGGCCCAGAGGAATCAGAAGAAGAGGAGGAAGACCGTAGGAGAAGCAAGTCACCAGACCATAGACCTATCAAGGAATCTCATCGCAGACCACCAGAGCCGGACGAGCCCCCACCTAAGCACAGGGACTCTGGCAGTGGCCGTGAGACCCATCGTTCGTGGAAGGAGTCTGAGGGTAGGCGTAGTGAGAAAGCCAGTGGCGGAGGCTACAAGAGAAGGAGGAGTACAAGGGCAACTACCACTCGACGAGGTGGACGAAAGCATCAGCGCTTGAAGCGCCTTGCCAACAACCCCTTGTTGGTTGTACATCGAAAGCCAGGACCAGATCTTTGGGAACTCAACTCAACTAGGGAACGTCCCTTTGAGTTGGGAAATCTTTGCAAGTGAGATGGGGGCCTACAACCCCGGACAGGAAGTTGACTGTGACGATCCTGAAATATGGAGTTCATTGCAACCTGCCCCGGGATCTATATTGGAGGCTCATCTGCAAAGCTCATCCTTGGCCACTACAGGGGACGAATGGGCAGCTTTCTTCATCAGGGCAGTGGAGACACGGCTGGATGGAAGCATCCTTCTCACGGTTCACTTCATGGGAGCCACCGACCCTTCTGTGGCCGACACCATTGCGACCATGGTCAATCGAGGTGCCCGCATTCACCTTTGCCTGTCCAGGCCCTGTATTACGGTGGATGCAGAAGATCACATCGAGGCCATTCATGTGAGCCACTTGAGGATGTGGCCCCGAGAGGGTTTCGAGGCCGAGTACTTGGTGCGAGGCATCACAGGGGCTATGAAAAAGTGGGTCAAGGAGCTAGAAGAGGAGAGTGGGCCCAAGAAGAGGCCTGCAGCGCGTACTCCAAGACCCAGAAAGCCTCCAGGTGCTGGCAAGGCAGCCGATGCACCAGGTGCTGGAAGACGAAAGACCTCCACCGGGTCTGGACTGCCCGCAAACTTGCGCGCCGAGCTGAAGAAGAAGCTAGAGGCGGCCAAGAAGCACACCAAGAAACCCAGTGGGGGAGATGGAGACGACCCTCCTGACGACGACGAGGAGGAGGATTCCACTGTGGAGGAAGTCACCTCATCACCAGAGCCTGGAGAGCTGGGCACTGGAACCACTTTGGAGGAGCCGAGACAGAAGCACAAAGCCAGAGTTCGAGATCACAGGAAGCGCAGACCTCCTCCACTGGAGGATACAAAAGACATTACTACGAGCAGCTTGAGCAACCAGCTGACTCGTCAAGCAGTGGCATTGGCCGCACAACGCAAGAAAGAGAAGAAGAAGAAGAACAAAAAGAAGAAGAGCTCAGGATCAAAGCTGGCCGAGGCCTTGACTCAGATCCTTACTGGCTCTACCCCGGAGGACCAGAAGAAGAAAAAGAAGAAGAAAAAGAGGAAGAGGAGAGTGACGAAGGATGGGACTGTAGTGAGCTACAGCTCCACCTGCAGCAGTTCCTCGGGGGACGACATGGAGCCGAAGGACAACAGCGACTCGGACTTGGAAGCTCCAATCCGGAAACGGAGCAGAGACCAGCCAGGGTCAGTACTTGCGCTGTTGACCTCTCACGTGCGCGAGATCATGGACCAGGCGTCTCTGACAGAACTCCCGGCTGGCTCAGCAGCCCTGACCGGAGGAGTGAAGATTGCCACCTACTTTGCCCTCCACGTGAAACCTCAGTTCCAAAGTCATCAGAGGGAAATGAGGGAGATGTTCTCGCTGGCAGCCACCATGGACCTGCTACGTCGAGGAGACGTGGCCAGAGTTGGCGACAGCCTGGCCGCCCGATTCATGGCGCTCCATCAGGCGCTCATCGATCAGAACTGGTCGACTGCCCGTCACATGGAGCTGCACTCCATGGAGGACACAAGCGCCGGCTCAAGCGCCCCATCCTGGCCAGCAGGAAACACAGCAGGCTGGTGGACAAGGTGCAGGGCCGCCCCACCGGAGGTTGGGGAGCCTGGCAGTCAGGTGGCCGCGGACGTGGCAAAGGAGGCTGGAAAGGATCCGGAGAGACCCCGGCAGCAGGAAAGGGGGAGAAAGGAAAAGGCAAAGACAAGAATCGGAAAGGCAAAGGAAAGACCTCCAACTGGGAAGGCCGAGTGACCGAGTGGGAGAAGAGCAAAGAAAAGGCAGAGGACAAATGATGGAGGAGCTGGCAACTGCCGTGCCCCTCGCAGAGCGTGTTGGCACCACGGGGTGGCAAGAGGTGCTCCTTTTGTGCACCACTCTGGATAGGAGTGCTTGCGCCCTTACATGGTGTTTTTTCAATGCGCTGGATGTGTCAAAGGTGCAAGGAAATTCATCCTTTTGGGCCACAATCTTTACTTCTGGTATGGAGCTCAGGGCAGCGCGAACCCGTGCTGCTTTTCCTATCAGCGAGGGAGATTTTCTTTCGACCGAGAGGGAGTTTGTTTCAAGAAGCCTGCAAGATTCAGTCACTGAAGACTTTGTGAGGCTATGGGCTGAAAAAGCTTGGGCGGTGCTCGCCTGTTTTGCCTGTAATGTACTCTGGCATGGGCCAAGGCCATTTCCTACAGGGCCTTGGAACAAGCAGGAGAAGTTGCTGGTAAAAGCCGTAGGCGCTTCAATCGTGAGGATGAGAAGCCACGGCCAGGCCGAATGCAACGACTTTGCCAGCCTAGATAAAGAGTTGCGCAGCCGCAGAGTGGACTACACAGGGGATGAAGTGGGGGTCTGTCACAAACTTACATTTGAGCAAGTTTTACCGGCGTTACCCCCGAAAGAACATGGTGGAGCTGTAAGAGTTGTTGACTTTGTTTCTGAGAGCACTAGGAGTTTTCTTGAAAACCCTGACAAGTTGGTGAAAGCAGATGTAGGGCAGGAACTTCCTAGGCTTCAAGGGCGAGTGCATATGGAAAAGGGAGATGTTGAGAAAATTGCTGATGAGTTGGTAGACAGGGGAGTATGTTCTTGGATTCCATTGTCGGAAGTTGCAACCTATCGTGGACAGCGGGTGAGAAACGGATTGTTTGGAGTGCCCAAATCGGGCCTGGTGGATGGCTCAAAGCCCATCCTGCGGCTTATCATGAACTTAGTACCATCCAACTCAATTTTACATCAATTTCAAGGTGCTACTAAAAACTTGCCGCACATTACTGCTTGGTTATCCACATATATCGAAGATGGGGAAGAATTACGAATTTGGCAATCAGATATGGCAAGCGCGTTTTATTTATTCAGGCTGCCTGAGGTATGGTACAAGTATTTAAGTTTCAACGTGACGCGGCGCATGCATGGCGATGAATCTTCTGGAGAAGATGGCCTTTACAGCTTAGCCTGCAACGTGCTGCCTATGGGATGGGGATCCTCTGTCTCAATAATGCAAGAACTGAGTGAAAAGCTATTGGACATCCCTTCCATCCCAAAAGAATCCCAGATAGTACGAGGGAAGCCCCTGCCGGTTTGGATGGTGGGCCTGTTGCGAGATTCAGCTGCTTCAAACAGATGTTGGTGGCACATATATCTAGACAACTATGCCTCAGCTCAAGTTGCAGTGTCTGGTTCCTCATTTGAAGAGGGAGATGCCTTACATGCTGAAGCCGAGTCGGCTTGGGAGAGAGCCAATGTGATTTCATCAGCCAAGAAGCGGAAGGCGAAAGAGCTCACTGGAGAAGAGCTGGGAGCGTTTATAGCAGGGGACGAGCGGACCATAGGGCCATCAGCAGACCGCATGCTCAAACTGGTTCAGAGTACGGTGTGGCTGTTGGCGCGCCCTCGACTTTCGAGGCGTTTGGTACAAGTGGTAGCAGGACGATGGGTGCATGTTTTTCAATACAGAAGACCTGCCATGAGTTTTCTTGAAGCGATCTGGGAATATACTGCAAGCTCAGGGATACGCATGGAACTTCGAGTGAAAGTCAGACGGGAACTGTTTGCCTGTTTAGCAGCTCTTCCTTTCATCCACACCTTTTTGGGAGCCAAGGTTAGTGAGTGTACTACTGCATCAGACGCCTCCCACTGGGGGGGGGCAGTAGGAGTGGCGCGAGAACTGCAGAGCTCTGGAGAAGACTTTGTGCGTCATTCCCTTGCAACCCCACAGGTCAGACCCAGTGGATGCCTAGTGATTTCTTTATTTAATGGAGTTGGTGGGTCCTTTAGGGCCTACGATATCCTAGGCATTAAGCCGTTGGGGCTAGTGGCATTTGATACACATGGGCCTGCCAACAGAGTGACATCGCGGCGGTGGCCCTCGGCAGAACTACATGGTGATGTACGCAGCCTGGATGCAGCACTTATAGACCAGTGGCTTTTGAAGTTTGTTGGACTTCAGGAAATCCACGTGTGGGGAGGTTTTCCTTGTGTGGATTTGTCTTCTGTTAAAAAGGGAGGCAAAGGACTACAAGGACCCCAATCCTCATTATTCTATGAGCTGCCTCGCATTTTGAAGCTCCTTAGGAAGAGGGTGCCTCGCCATGTGAAAATCAAGTTTGTAGCGGAAAACGTAGCATCCATGGCAAAAACTGAGTGCGACAAAATCTCGCAAGAGATGGAAGTGCATCCTTATCATTTTAACTGCGTTCACGCGGTTCCTATGCAACGGCCTAGACTGTGTTGGACCTCGGAAACATTGGAGGACTGTTTGGATGGACTTTCATTTGTAGAGCAAGAGCACTGGATTGAAGTCATTGCTGAAGCGCCCTATCCCGTAGCAGAGGACTGGATAGAGGAAGGGTACACTTGGCCTGGAGGGGAAGAAGGGTACACTCTTCCCACCGCCCTGAAATCTATTGTGCGGTCAAGGCCGCCTCCGGCCCCAGCGGGGTTGGCCAGGTGCGATGAAGACTGTTTAGCTAGATACCAGGCTGACCAATTTCGTTTTCCTCCCTACCATTATTTACCTCGCTTCTTATTTTGGAAGAACGACAAATGGCGACTGGCAAACAGCAGCGAAAAAGAACTATTGTTGGGCTATGGTTATGGTCACACATCTCTATGTTACAGTGCGTCGAAGATTAAGCAGTCAAAGGTGAAATACGAAGATGAGCGACTTTCTTTATTGGGAGACTCATTTAGCGTTTATTCCTTTGTGATTGCAGCAGCAGGTCTTTGCAAGTCGTTTATACCTAAGATGGATTACAAACTGCTGGCCAAGCGAATGGGTCTAGCCCCGGGGTTTCTATGGCGGTGAGGGTTCAGGCTCCCCTGAAAAGATGTCTGCAGTACGGGCATGCCATGGGAAAGCTGTCATGTTCAGTGCAACAACTCAATCATTTGCTTTTGTCGAAAACCAACCATACTGGATCGGATGTCAGGATTGCCACCGGGGAACTTCTAAACCCTAAAGCAGCAGTTAGGCAAAGCATTCAGGCGGACTGGTGGCGTTGGGAGCACTTATTCAAGTTCAGGTGGAAGGTTGATGAGCATATTAATGCCCTAGAACTGCGTACCATACTGCAAGCTGTGAAGTTTTATACATCTCATTTCCGGGTCACACACACTCGCATTTTCCACGTGACCGACAGCTATATCTGCATGAGTATCATTGCCAAAGGGAGAACTGGAAGTCGCATGTTGGCTCAAATCTTGAAGAAGATCAATGCGTATTTACTGGGGCATGGGCTTTACTGCATATTAGCTCATGTAGAGAGCACGGAAAACCCTACAGATGAAGCCAGCCGGGTATAAATTCTGTGCCCGGCGCAGTAGAGAGCAAAGAGTTTTGGACCGGAAAAATGTTCTACTTTGGGATGCGGCTATTACAAAACGAACCCAAGAGCGCTACTCCGAAGGGCTTCAGAAGCTTTTGCCATACCTCAACAAGATTAGGTGTAGCAAAGACCTTGATGAGGCCGTATCTGACTGGATCCAAATAGCATGGGAGCGAGGAGACTCTTTGCACGTTGTCAACGACGGCCTGTGTGGCCTACAGCACTACCATCCATGGGTCAAGAACAGAATCCCTCTGTCCTGGCGTCTCTTCCGAGTATGGAGGAAGGTGGAGGCGCCAAACAGAGCACCTCCACTGACAAAGCAGATTGTGGATTGTTTCATCATGTATGCAATCAGTCATAGAGACCTGGAATTTGCAGCAATAGTTGTTCTTGGTTTTTACGGACTGTTGCGGACTGGAGAGCTGTTACAGATACGAGCATGTGACATCCTTGTTGGCTCCTCGTCTGCAATAGTAAGTCTTAAGGACACCAAGACTGGACTTCGTAATGCTGCACATGCCGCCATGGAAGACAGTGCCAATGCACACATGACCAAGGTACCCCTGTGGACCAAATCCGCTCAGAGCTTTAGAAATTGTTTCCGTCACCACTGTAAAATATTTCACGTGACAGAACAGGGGTTTAGGCCTTATAGTTTACGGCGCGGAGGCGCCACGCTCCTCTTTCAAAGGAGTGGCAGCATGGAGTTGGCGCTCCTGAAAGGGCGCTGGTCATCCACCAAGGTAGCAAAGATTTACCTGGCTGACGGTCTCTCATTTTTGCCAGGACTCACTTTCACACCAGCAGCAAAGGCGCAGCTCCATAAGTGGTCTTTAAACAATCAGTTGAAAACTGATCGTGAAGGGGACCGTGGATAGCTGAGGTCACCATGTTTTATTTTCTCTCTTTGTCATGAAAATTTTCTATTCCTGCCATGGAAGTATCTCAAATCAATGGTGCTTTCGCTGTGCT
>BGPT01000458.1:281482-303556 GCA_003297045.1 Symbiodinium sp. clade C Y103 | reverse complement strand
CAATGAGAGATGGCACACATTTCCCAAAGGGGACCATTGAAGATCAATGGTTCTAAAACCTTTAGCTCCATATCGGAAAACGACCGAGCTGAAGCCTATGTTTTCTGGCTGAAACTTAGGCTGAAGCCGTTGAGTTGACGATGTTTGAGGGGGTAGCTGTTGCTGCTCCCTCCCACAACCTCCCTCGCTGAAAGCGATAGCTGAGGTCACCATGTTTTATTTTCTCTCTTTGTCATGAAAATTTTCTATTCCTGCCATGGAAGTATCTCAAATCAATGGTGCTTTCGCTGTGCTNGATAGCTGAGGTCACCATGTTTTATTTTCTCTCTTTGTCATGAAAATTTTCTATTCCTGCCATGGAAGTATCTCAAATCAATGGTGCTTTCGCTGTGCTCCTTCCATGGGGCGGTGTTTGACAAGTTCCTTCCATGGAACTTCAAAACAAGAGAGAGAAAGCCAATGAGAGATGGCACACATTTCCCAAAGGGGACCATTGAAGATCAATGGTTCTAAAACCTTTAGCTCCATATCGGAAAACGACCGAGCTGAAGCCTATNCAATGAGAGATGGCACACATTTCCCAAAGGGGACCATTGAAGATCAATGGTTCTAAAACCTTTAGCTCCATATCGGAAAACGACCGAGCTGAAGCCTATATATAATATATTCTATATAATTGCATATACGTATATACTATATACATATGTATATATATTATATATGTATACATGGTAACTATTAAAACATCCAGGTAACAACCAATCCAACTGGTACTAACCCATCCAGTTTAGGGCTTAATCATGAACGATAGCCACTGATGGTTAGTGGAATCTCTAGACACTATGAATGACTGCGGTATTGCAGAGGCCTGGAAAGGCTTTTGCAAGGAAAACACCAATGTATATAATACATTGTAGTACTAAAGACTTACATTGTTATTTTTTGCCATAACGTGTTGTGGCACATGTCTTTCTTGGGGTTCCTGCCAAGCTCAGCCCAAGCCAGATTCTGCACCAGCACCAGCACCTGCACCAGCCCCTGATGTCTTGGTTTCCGTGGCAGATACGACAGAACCAAGGATTCCAGCAGGCTGGAATTGGTGGCAGAAATTCTTACCTCATGCCTTTGTCCTGCACTAGAGCTAGTCTTGGCTAAAGACTAAAGGGAACAAAAGGGAAAAAAAAGGTAGATGCTAAAAACAAAACTTAGTGGTACCCCTCCATCAAATGTGAGAACTCCAAAGCTCGCAGTAGTCCTTTCTGAAAGACCAAAGCAAGCGAGAAAAGAAGGAACCACGATAGAGATCGAAAAGACAAAGGAGGAATGGGTTCGCTCCCTTGTGTACATGTGAAGGGATCTTTCCTTTTCCTTGTATGACGCTGCTCTTGTCTTCCTGTTGTCCTTTCTGTTGAGATTTCTGTTCTTCTGTAGATTTTTGCGTTTTGTTTGCTTTGATTGCTGATTCGGCGTTTTTCCTTGATCTTTCGACAGCAATGTGTGTTTTCTTAGTCTCCGACTCCGACTTTTCTTCGCATTGGTTTCTCCAGTTATGTGTTCCCCCTTTAAGATCCTGTAAGTCTGTCACTGTTTTGTTTTGTTTACTTGTTCCTCTTCTGCATGCTGTTTGTTTCGATGTTTTGTTTGTTGCTTGGATAGCTCGAATAGTTCTTACATGAACAATATAGTTGGCTGTTTGTGTTTTTTGGGATTGATCGTTTTCTCTCCTCTATCTTTGATTTGCTTGTCTCTGTCGAAGAAATGGAGTTGTCTCACTCAGACAGCCACCTGTCCTGGCGGATTATGTGTTCGAGAGTAATCATGATAGCTTTGGCCAAGAGAGTTCCTCTTCAAATCGGAAGGAATCTCCATGCGCCCGAGAATCGAAAAACCGATTTCTCTTTTTTGTTGTTTCTGCTTTGATCCCTTGTTTCTTGCGCTTCTGTTGCTTGTTTTCCTGCCTCGATAAATATCCCGTCGAAGCTGGAAACATATCATGAAGTGGATTGAATTTGTCCTTTGTTCTGGATGGGGGTAAAAGGCCACTTAAATTGTATAGTGTAGGGCGCATGGCCACAAAGTTTCCAGTCGCAATGGTGCTTTCATGACATTGAGATGGTCCTAGTTGCATGAACGTATGATTTCAACGGCAAACAGGTTGGAGCGTGCCATCCATGCTGGAGGCAAGGCTAGATGAATCCAAAGTTTTCTATGATTTGGACCTGCAAGAAGATGCCAAATTGTGCTGATCCGCTCAAATGGGAGAAGCTCATTCGCCCTAACTATGAACAAATGTTGTAAGGAGACAGCTTGTTCAGGGCTAATTTGATGCAGAAGCCCTGCTTAGGGTGAGGTTCAATTGCTGCAGTTGCCACAACAGATTGGGCGTGATCAAAACCATCTCAGCAGCCATTGCTCGTTGAATAGTTGAATACATCCCAAGCCAGCCAAAGTTTCTAAATGCTAAAGATACTTATAAAAGGTTATAAATCATAATGCTAAAGATAGTTCACATAGTTCACACTTGATTTTCGGAGCAAACCCTAGGGACCCGTTGTAAGCCCGTGAACCTCAGCTTCTTCCAGGCAGTCCAGAGGTGAGCAGCGGCTCGCAGGATGCTTTTAGGTCTCAACTGTACATAGCCCAGACACAGGAACTTTGGTAACATTTTCCCAGCAGTGGTTTGCCTACCATCTTCAGAGATCTTTAGGATTCTCAGATGTGTGCAATTCCAATCAATTCCTAGCAGGCTGACTGGAGGCTATTGATGTTGGCTCGCCAAACTGGTGAACACCAAAACGGCCAAGTGTTGTGGATGCTGATACCCCCATCAACCAATGGTGCTGTAGGTATTGATATTGGCTCATCCCCATGTTTTTTCGACCATGTCTGTGTTCTGTAAAGTCAAAACTCAGCGATCAGCTGAAGGGCCACTTGACTAGCGACCGTGGCCAGACAAAAATGGTGTCGCCTCAATGGGCTCTTGTGGGACTGGCTGGAGATGATCATAAGTAGCTGGATGCTTCGCACCCATTTGTCAAGTTGAATATCCCCTGAAACTATGCTGCTTAGAGGGCGTTGAACCCCCCAAAAAGGCTATTGTTTACAAGGCGAAAATGTCAAATCCAAAACAAAAAGGAGGCGATAGGCGACATTGCATTGCCACCTGCATCACCTGCCCGACGACTTTCAGCATGTGAAGTTTTGTTCACGCGTGAATGACCATTCCACGTTTATGCAGTGAATGGAAGGAATCCAATACGATCGGTACATGGTGCGAAATATCCTTGTCGCGCAAAAACTGCTAGAGTTGTGAGAGCACACTGAGCACTGTCAGGGAAAGGAAGCCACTCAACAGTTGCAGCGCAACAACAGTGCTCCTGTCCTGTCCCAAGAAGACAGCTGGGAACAAAGGGCTTGTTTGTTTTTTTTCAATTAGAGAGCCTGGGATGGCCCGTGGTTTGTTCTCAAAGTATGCAGTTGTTCAAGAGTTAGTTCAAATCTCAAGACTAATGATGCTCAGCAGGGCCTGAATCATTGCATCTCCGCCTTATTTTTCACCTGGCCTCATCCCTGCCCTGATGCACTTCTTAAGACTGCTGCAGACTTGGACTTTTCCATACATGACAAGTGGGTTACTTGTAAAATCTTACAAACATCCATGATGGGCAGAAGCTTTAGGTGTGTTTCTTCTCGGTTTCAATGTTCAATGATGTTCAATGAGTTTTTTCCAAACGTGAACTTCCCAAGGCTCTGGTGGTGAAGGACCGGGTGGCCGAGTGTCATTGGGATGTAGTTGTACAATGTTGTACAACTTTGGAGTTTGTCAGTTTTGGTTAGTTTGCTACCTCAGGCTTTTCTTGAAAGGAGCTGTTGAAACGTCATGATCACTTCCAGGACCTGCCGAGACATCCTCGAATAGCCTGGCAAGAAGACAGAGGCGCTACAATGATAAGTGAAGCATTGTAAAAGGTCGGCCTGCGATAAAAAAAATCAAAAAGTATGTGCAAGTTGCCAATCTAACTAGCTGCTCTATCTGCTGCACCGTTAGTATTCTCGGTGTTCAAGTTCTATTTTCCGCAGCATTTGAGGCGTTCCAAGCCCTCCCTTCCTTCGCTGCTTCGCCGCACCGCGCCAGGTTTGGACTCTACGCCCGAATTGAAAGAGACGCCAAAAGAGAAGCCCAAAACGCATGGCTTCGTGCCGGTATGGGGTCCACAAGCAGGCCATGCCACGAGGGCGGGTGGTTCAATCAGACCTCCATGTTTTTCCAGCATTGGATGAATGGCAACAAGTACAGGAAAGTCATGGAAAGTCCAGACTTGCCCACGAAAAAAACATGGTCTCCTGTAAATGTTGCAATATGTTACAATCCAATGCATGTTGAGCCATTGTTGCTCCACTGGAGGATATTACCAGCAGTGACTGTTGGGTTCGAATCTCTGGGCCTGGGAGCGGTGCATCATTTGTTTGCCGAACCCCCAAAACCAAAACGGAACCGGAAGACATTGGAAGACTGGAACCTTGGAACATCTTGGAACTCTGCAACCCTGGAACCTGCTGTTGGGTTGCAAAGCTGGGTTAGTGTTGGTAAGCTGGAGTGTCCGGTCAATCAAGTAGCATGGTCACAGGTTCAGAGGAGGTTTCCTGTTGAGCCTGTTCAAATCAATAGAGCGACAGGTGGATGGTTCTTATCACAAAAGGGTACTCGTACACTATCTCAATAGTTTTTGATAGTTTTTGGGTAACTAGGGCCTGTCAGTGTGTTGAGTCTATTTAATTCGATAGGTTTGTCGCTACTTCCCCAAGTAGCCAGCTCAGGAAAAGCTGGTGTGTTTAGGCACGTCATATTGACAAGGACCTTGAACGGCGGCATAAGAGAGTTTGAAATTGCAAGACTGATAGTTTTCGGCGCTGTGTTCTTGAAACGCTTTCCAGCTAGTAGATTCAAAAATGTTTGCCAAAGAAAAACATAGAAAAGCCAAAAAATAGACGGATGTAACCAGCTCTGTTTGCTCCTCAGGCCTTGAAAAGTTGACCCCTCCAAAGGTTGTGCAGCATCACATCCAGGTCCGCTTGCTGAGCTCACATTTTTCAGTAACCTTAATTTGCTTTCCACGGATCAAGATTGTTGACCCCACAACTGGATGGTTGAATACTGAACCAAACGAAATGTTGCAAAACCCCATGTTTGAACCATCCGTCCCATTGAATACAACTTTTTGGTGATGGTTTTGCTCCTTTTCAGACTCGTTGCTTACAATAATGTTTGAATATGGTTGTGCATGAACAGATGTGGATGCGGTACTGAGGGGAGTCCGCTAGAAGGCCAGGTTTCAGTTGGGGTGTAACGAGTGCAGAAGTTGCTGGGACCATCAACAGCTCCCAGGGTGGAAGTGCAGAAGGTGATGCTCCTGGCATGCTTGGAACTCGTTGGAACTCTGTCCTGTTTGATGTTGTGATCGGATTGTTCACACAGAGATCCAATTTCCATGTGCCAACAGCTACTGCAACCTACAGTACAGTGTCTGTCACTGTCGAGGTGACACTAGTGATGTTGCTCCTCAATTGCGTTGGAGTGTTGGATGTTGTCGGGGCTGTGCATTGTTATATAAGGCACGGACATTGCAAAGATCAAGATGTCCAAGACGGACTTGAACGTGGAATTGGAAATGGGAGGCACCAGTGGAACGGGACGTAGTGCTGGAATGTGCTGAAACCGGAGGTACCAGTACGGGGAAGTCAACCGTAGAAGGTAGAAGTTCTAGCGAAGACAATCTATTTGACCCTTGGGGCGGCATTGATGAGAACGATAGTATTCCCACGACTGAGGCTGGCCCTTTGCATTGGTACTTTGGGGCATTTCAAAAACAAGACTTCTCCATTTTAGCGCTTCCTATTCCCTGTGGTGAGGCGCTACATTGGCACACAAAGCCACTTTGTGCAGAATGCAGTGACAGCCAGTGACGGCCCTACAACGCATGGGAATGTAAAGGACGGGTGCTGCAAGCTGAACATGAGACCGAACCCAGAAAGCTCCAGATTTCCAAGAGCTCGTGTAAAGAGATTCGCTTGTTGAAGATGTCACAGATTGGCCAATGGGCCGAAGCAAAATGAGTTTGAGGTTCGCGATGATATGGACATCCGCAGCAATGATAAACGTGAGTTGATCATAGTTGATCTAGAGGCCCTTGTAGGATCTTGTCACCGTTATTTCAACATAATCCCTCGGGTTTTTTTCCAGTTCTCCACAGATCTCTAAAGATCTTTAAAGTATATAGATTGATAGTGATTGATATAGATTGTTTCTCGGCTCAAGATATAGCGAACGTTTTGTTTTTGGGTGTGATTTGTTATTGATCGTTGTTGCTGTTGTTCTTTTGCTTAAGATCAATTAATCAATTTTCCGCGATTCGCAAAGGTAGTGGAGAAAGCAAAACTGTCTCGGGAACCCATAGCCCACAAAGCACCAGGGGTTAGTCAACAAGAAAGTGGGCTACCATGTCATTCCAGGCAGTTTCCACAATCGAAGCCATGTCCATTCAGTGTTATTCATTCCCTGGAACAAGAAAGTGGGCTACTGTATCTCTGCGTAAAGGCGGAGTTTACAAAAGTTTGGCTGAGAAAACAATGTTTTGGCAGAGACATTATGGGACATTTAGCTGGAACGAATCTGTATCAAAACCCAATGATCAAGATGCTTACCCAGTGTTCCGAAATCTAAGTTCCGATGTTAAGATGTTTTTACACTGGGTTCATCCCGAGGGCCGCGGCGGATGTCCCTTCCAGGACTTGGCAAGCCACCTGGGAAGGCAACGGCGAACCGTCCAGGCTATGCCCCAGATTTTCGTCAGATTGTCTGAAAGTGTTCACAATGTTTTCTGCTATTTTAGAATCTTGGGAAAAAAAAAATGCAGATCGTGGATACATGTGATGGATCATGTCATGTCAGACATAGGAGAACGATGCCGAAGTGTGCCAATTAGATGCAGAGGTTCCCAGTCAGATCTTCGCTGGTGTGGGCGATGCTGGTGATGACATCCCTTTCGGAGAGATGGGTTGGCGGGGTGCTGAGAGATCGAATCGACTGGCAAGGTTGTGTGTTTACAGGCAGCATGGTACCAAGCACCATTCCTGGGCTGACTAAAACCGAACATAATAACGATACAACGATGTATAACATTACGGCAAGACCCTATGGTTTGCCCGTGACTCGTAATTGATGTTGTCGTCAACGTCAAGATCATGTAATATCTTGTTTGTCATGATAAGTTATATAAACCCGAAATGAAACCCTAATGGAAGTATGCGTAGTTGTTCCATGGGGCCAGGGGATTTTATAATTCATGATATGTTTGGAAGTATGCGTAGTTGTTCCATGGGGCCGGGGCATTTTATAACTTATGATAACTTATATAAACCCCAAATGAAACCCTGATTGAAGTATGCGTAGTTGTTCCATGGGGCCGGGGGATTTTATAACTTATGATAACTTATATAAACCTGAAATGAAACCCTTTGATGGTTTTCTGGTTGATGAAGAACCTCTGTTGGCAGATGTAAAACTCATCTGTTGGTTGATGGTACGAAACCCCTCTGTTGATTGATGGTTGGTTTAAAAAAAAAAACGTGGTTTGCCCTCCGGGCAAACCACGGGGGTTGCGCGTAACATTATATGGCAGATATAGTAAAATTGAATAGGAAGAGTGATCAATTCTGCGGGTCCATTGCTACCTAAATTTTGAGCCATAGCCATACACATAAGGTTTGTAGAGCATGTCAGAAAGTGGGATTCATGATGGAAGCAGAGTAATCAGAAGTATCAACTTGCGGGTGAAAGACGACAATCGCCCATGTCTCCATGAGCCCAGTCCTCAATTTGCCGCAAGAGATGGAATCGATTGGAAGCGCTTATCACAAGCAGCATGAAAACGTATATCAGAAGAGGATTCACACCTGACAGGATCCTGTGGGGATTTTTTGATCCCATCAACCCCCATTTATCTATGAGGGAAAACAACAGCACTTATGAATCTTGTGACGGATGATGACCCCAGCCATCCCCAGCCAATACTTTCAGCTGAGCTTTGTCAAAGAGCCTTTGTCAATCTTGTGGCGATCTGATAGCAAAGGCTTGGCGCTGGGAGGCGGCATTACGCAGTGAAGGACTGGGAAGCTTCAGAGGAAACGACAAAGTTCCAATGTGAAAGGACTGGTTTGACCAAGTGCCGAAAACACATCAGTTTATTGCTGAAGTCTTATGATGTTTGATGCAACATGATGCAACAAATCTGCTTTGAAGGTTTGTGATATGTGCTCGTGGGGAGGCCTGTCTAGCTGAGAATTGAATAGAATTGATGCTTTTCTACGAATGAATGGATAGATACGACGCACGGCAAGTGGACAGATGGCCGGTAGTTATACAATATTAGACACATGCTCGCTGCAAACTTAGTCACATTTGCATAAATTTGCAAGACTTCGCCACGGAAACTGAATGCATCGCTTTCTCTGCTGCAGGAAAACATTGTGGGTGGCGTCTCAGAAGATCAGGCCACTGAGCGTGATCGGACCGATCGGAACTCTTCTTGTTTTGAGATCCAGTAGTTCAGACATGTTCAGACGGGTCGCTGTCTTTCCACTCCACATCGCATTCCATCTCTTCCATCTCATTCACCATCGAGGTCACACCCACGCGCCGAGTTCCACGACAGCAACGAGACCACGTGTCCGGTAACCTGATCCATGCCACGCACATCCTCACCTGGTTAGTGGGTTGATGACATGTTTGTTTTCTTTTTTTTGACCCACATCTCTTTGACAGGTTTAGCTCATTTGTTTTTGATGTTTTTGGTGTTCATGCCTACCCATCCCTATCCCTTCTTACTTGGGATGACTTGGGGCATTTTTGGGCAAAATGACTTTCCTTTTTTCAGAAACTGGTTGAACCCCTTAGTCCCTGGCGAAGCTATCTGCAAGGCATGGTGGCAGTGGAACCGACACCCCGCCGGAAGCTCAATAGTTCCACGAGTACCCCACTTACTATTACCATGTACGGGTATAGTATGGACATTTTTTGGGGGAATATGATCAGCCAATTGATTTGGGGAGACACATTTTGCACGAAACCACCAAAACAAACACCAGATTGAACTTATGATAAGTGGTATAGCAAAATAGGCCCCTCTATCTTCGTTGTTCTTCAACTTGATTGAGGGATTTTCGTTCATCGACTTGAATCAGCTTTGTTGGTTTTCTTCCAGGATGTTTATGCTTTCCTTCGGTTGAGAAATTGGTTCCCATGCGTGTTTTGCTCGATCAGTAGCCACTGGCTCCTGCTTATAGGTGTCTTGTTGTGAAGATAGGCTGCAGCGTTGGTCACCAAAGGATCAGATCAGATATTGGTGCATGATTAGTATACTTCAGCATGCTTTACAGGAAAGACAGTGTTGCGTCGCACGCATTGCCAGTGATGAGATGCATGAGTGACAAACTATGTTTATGCTCCTTTGACCTTATTTTTTTCACGCAGGTCATTTTCAGGCAAGGTGGACAGGTCACCCATGAGTATGTCAGTTTAAACCTTTTTCCAAGACTGTGCACAAGACCGACAGTTGACATGCCCCGACAATTTACAGTCGGTGCCAATGTGGACAAGGAAGGCCATGCCTGTTGCGACTTGAAGCTGGCTTGTGTTTTATTCACATTTTTTTTCGCATCCACAACTGGGATCATTAGGGGCCCTTGTGACTTGATTATTTTCAGGGCTGGCTTCACAACACCAACGGGCCAAGCTTGTTGATTAAATCTCCACTTCTGTCAGTTGTAGTATAAATTTAAAGTCAGAAGCTGTCATGATATTTTCCTTTTTTGGTTGTCTAAAGCCCGCGTTGGATGGGAAACTCAAATACCGACCAGATGGTGATTCTGGATTTACTATTGTTGTTGGCCAAGAGCTATCCCCTATGCCCTATGCTCCCATCTTTCGGGCTTCTTAGCCACCAACAACTCAGTCACTATTGGCAAATATCCCTATGTTTATTGGTTTATGTCCCTATGATGTCCCGTTGATGACTTTATCCCCATTTTTGGCAAGTAGCCCCAAGCAAAGTTGGTCTTGGTTTTCTGGTTAATGTTCTCATGTTTGCCATGATTTCCCTGTGACTACCCTGTGGATGGAGGGCTCAACCACCAGTTCATAGTTAAGATCCCCATTTCAAATCTGCCCACATTTTAGATATTTTAGATCTCCATCAAAACCTCATCTTGGGGTGGCACAGCCACTAGGAAATGGGTTCAGCCAGAGATCTTCGGCTCCAGAGCCTCTGCCACGGCCACTCTAAGTTCAACCGCCACCACAGCGCGCGAATTTTCGCTGCGCCTGAGCTCCCCAGTGTGGCGCGCTTGGTCCGGGGATCTGGAGGTGTCCCGAAAAAAGCGGGAAGAAACGGCCTCCGGATATTCCAGCATTTGCACCCAGGGCCTTTTTCGACTGGGTGGTGGTCTGAATCAACTGGGCTCCTGGCGGCTGGATGCAGATTGGTCGCTGAGGGATTTGGACCCTAAAGGAGCTCCACAGCATTATCCATCAATGCAACTGCAACAAGAGCAACTGAGCTCAATGAAGACCAGCCTGAAATATACCACCAGTCGATATGCCGAAGTGTTTTCTGGCCTCCTGAATGCCAAAATTGCAATGGAGGTGGCTGGGCCGCCGGGGAACGTGTCATTCCTGCGGGGTGAGGCAACAGTGAAAGCTGGGGTTCCTTTCAATGCCTTGGGGAGACTCTGGCACGGCCACCTTTCCATGGGTTGCGGCTTGATGTTGTCAGCAGGCAGAAGTTGCCTACAGGATCGGTTCCATCTGGGTGGTGCTTCGGGTGCTTCCTCACTGAAAGGCTTCAAAGAGCGGGGCGCAGAGCCACGAGAGCTTTGCGCGCGAAGGACCTTGGAGGAGCTCAAGGAATCCGATCGACACCAAGATGCTCAGGGAGGTGAAGCAGTGGCCTCTCTCTTTACAGCAGTGTCCACTCCGTGCCACTTCTTGCGATTGGAAGGTGCTCAACTCTTGGGTTTCCTGGGCTTCGGAGTTTTGCAGCCGTCCTTGCATTCCCGACGAGAAATCGTTCGAGTGTCTGCCGGCTGTGGCATCACTCTGCCGTTGGGACCGGGGAGTTTGGAACTCACCTTTGCGCAGCCATTGCGGAGTGGTGCAGCAGATGTGTTGCAGAGGTGGCAGCTTGGCCTCAGGCTTCATATCGAGGATTGAAGTGGGAGCTTGGAAGATTAGCCAACATGATTTTCATGCCAATACCCAGGAAAAAGTTGCGAACCGCTCGCTGAAAAGGGCACACATTGAGGAGACTCACAATCGCCTGTGAAAACATTGTTCACTGAATTCGGTAGTACGGTTTCCTCAAAAGTAAAATCCACCAGCCAGACTACACCCTGTCCCACAAAAAGCAGAAGGATGTACTAGCTATAGCCTGGGCATGGCCACACATCCCGGCAAGATCCGGCAAGTACATTAGCAAATCCTTCAATGAATAACAAAAAGATCAACCACCACTCTTCAAAGCAAAGTAATTACTTGTATGTACTTGTATTGTTTGCATGTACATGGCGTATTGTGATGCCAGTATTTATTTTGTATCTCACACATACGACACATACACAAGCAGACATGAAGCCATTTGGCATGTGCTGTTTGAGGCCAGAAAGCGAGGTTCGCTATGGCCGACCACGTGAGGTGCCGTCGTCACAAACTTTGATGGCCCGTGATGGCCTGTTTGTAGATGATTTTCCGACTAGTCATTGATGATATTGGAATGACCTGGAATGTGAATATCATGGAAATGTTAGGTATGAACTTCGAATAGTCAGCTTTGATGAGTGGAGGATACAATGATTGGCTCCTGTTCCCACGCAGTCTAGATATAAGTACTCATAGCTAGCAAGCGAGCTTTGCGCGTCTATCAGATTTTGTCCTGGTCCTTCGACACGTCTTTTGACGTTTCAAGCCAAGTCAAGGCTGAATGAATGGCAACAAATCCATTGGTGTGTGGGAAAATGTCATGTTCTAGCTGGATTTGAACATCCCCTTAGGATGGTTTGTGGAGATGATAGACCCAAGAGTTGGGTGATGTTTGAATGGTGCGCTTCTCCCTGTGGAAGAGTTGTGAGGCTGCCTTCCAAGAGGGTCTTGAGCGCTACATTGGCCATGGACGGCGTCCTGCCCTCTGCAGTTCATGCGAGAAGTCTTGAAATCACTGGCACGTTTGCCATGCATAGGAACATGTGGAAAACACATTATGAAAACCATTTGATTTAACATGTAGCTGCGCATGTTCACGTTCATCTGGAAGCATGAGACTGTGATTTGCATCTCATGATGATAACGATGGTTGTTCACTTCGTTGTTCCCCTGAAGGGCATTGTCCGGAGTGGAGACAACAGGACAGAAATGAGTCGCGTTTACAATGTTGGTTGCTGAACAGACTCAGCTTGTGGGTTCTGCATTGGAGAACAATCATGCCTTGGTTCGAGTGACAAACAACAAACAATTCACAATTCTTTGTTTTCGACTCTTTTGTAATTAGAAATGATGAATTTCACATATAATTCCCTTTGTTTATTGGGAAGATGACGGGAAGATTCTGATTGCAGACAATTTAACTGTCATCCTGCCCAGGACCAGATTTTTCGCCCTGAGCCTGAAGCTGTTGAGTCGCACGGGAGCCCAAACTGAACCGGCTGGCCCTAACAGCCCCAACATCAAGCTTGGAGCGCACCAGTGGCCATGATCTGGCCAAATAAAAGAAGATAAAATAAGTACGTTTAGACATGTTTTAGACATGTTTAGACCATATTTCGCGGCAGTTTAGCTTGTGGTTCCAGCTGTGAGGCCAGCGCATGTGCGGCCCGTTGGAGGTGCAGACCATATTGTGCAATGCCCAGACTGTTGACCAAATGCTGTGGTTGAAAACAACACACCAAAATAGTGTTGATGATTGTTCATACTTGTCCATTTTTCATAGATGCACCGAATCATCATGAATATCTAGATAATTTATATAGACTTGCTTTGATACCTTGTTTTGGGCTGCAACTCTGGCTCGAAGATCTTTGAATTTAGAGGTCGGATTGAGGGCGTCTCAATCATATCCCATTGTTTGTACCCGGGACTCATGCAAGGGTTCCACCTTTTTGCACAAGAGCAGGAAATGTCCTGGAATTTTCCTCGTCTGAATCCGTGCTTCAACTTCGATGGTTTTGTTCTCGAGCACGCTATACTTTATAAACTGTAGAGAGGTGAAGGTGCACTAGAGGTGGTAAATCATAGTGTATAAATGTCCTATCTAAATGATTTAAAACGTCTGTAAATGTGTTGCTCTTGGAGCCAAGGTAAGAACACATGGCCAAGCAACATGTGCGGAGGACAGAAGATGCGCCAGCGCAAAATGCCAAACTACAGCCCTTTTATAGTTTGCGCTGCTGAATTGAATGAGGCAAAGAAGGTAGTCTGAGTGATCATGGAACGAACGTGCATGATGTGTAATTCAAGATTGGTTCCATGTAAATCCACAGCTGCTGGACACCATGAAGAAATGCTGGCAGATTCTTAGAAGGTGTGGATGTCTGAGGCTGCCCAAAGGCCAAGGATAAGCCAATGTTAAGCTCATGGTAAGGCAGTTTTTGGTTTTGTGGTTGAACCAGGATACGCCATCGGAGCAAGGGAAGCGACATTTTGGCGCTGGGTCACCCAGTTGGCTCCCAGCCGCTGTGGCTTCGCACCAACAGATTGAAAGGTAATTGCTTTCGTCAGTGACCTGGAAAAGGATTGCAAATGGCTTTGCAAATGGCTTTGTAATATTTTGAAATATTTTGTAATCAGCGGCAGAACCAGCCACTGAGTGCAATTCTACGTTCACTGGCTCAGCTGGAACTGCCTTGCACCAGGCACGAGATCGCATTGGGTTTGGCTGCTCTGTGCTGCCGAGTGACGGCAAGGATCGGCTTTGAGCATCTTCTGACGTTCTGGAACTGCGTTGACTCACTGTGTTGACTCTGTTCTTCCAAGTGGGCACAAAGAGATGAAAATTAACTGGGTGACTCTGTTCTTCCAACCTGTTCTTCGAACCTGCCGCATGTCCGGCCCTAAAATGAATGGATCCAAATTGAACCAATACCACCAGGGTTTCCAAGTGGTATTTAATATGACTTTATACTTTGGGATGGAATTTCCTGTTCTTATCACAGGAGGCTTCCTGCGGTGCAGGCAGCAGCCTTGTTTGACCGCATGATTTGCAGGGACATTTCTTGTTGTGGTGCTGATGTTTGTTTGTTGTTCAACAAATTAGTCGAAGTCAATTGAAAATGGGTTTGTCCAAAAATGGGGGATACCCCAGAGCGGCAATGTTGATAGAGAAAATGACGATAAACAACCGTGGCCTAGTTTCAGAAAAACTCAAATGCAGAACTTGTGATAGGTGGTTGATTTTTGCCGCAAGGAAGCATCACAACTACTTACTTTCCTGATCTTTTCCCGGCAGTTGTGGGATCGTGTGGTTCCTCACTCAATGGCTGCTGTCTTCCCCGGAAAATTGCAAGCGTGCTCTGATGCTATTCATTGCAAGCGTCTTCCCCTTATTAATTTATATTGATTTTAAATGTCTGCTTCTGCAGATTTTCACCCACCCCTTACCCCTTCGTGAGAATTATCCGACATAGTCGAAAGAGCTTACCTTGACCATTTCATCGGTGGATAAGTCATTCTCACTATTTGGATTCTTGGCTTCTTTTTGTTTGTTCAAATCTACAGCCTTGGCCATGGATACCCATAGTATCCCATAGTAGACCTTCCCCATGCTCAATTTTCAATGCTTTCATATCCAAACTGTATATCCACACTTGCTGCAGCTCAATATGCAGCCAACGTCTCCAAAGGCTATATTTGCTCCTCATGCCAGTACAAGATTCTATTGTACGATTGTCTGCATTGAGTCATGAAGATATGTGTGTGTATATATATATATATGTGTATATATATATATATTTAACTACATATATACATTTATATACTTTTTCATCCTACTTGGCCGCTCATTGACGGTAATCTACGTTAATAAGCGTTAATAACGGTAATTCCCCTTAATCAAGGCTTCCAAATGATGCAACCGAATAGGTCTCTTCTAGGAGGTTGTCAAATAGTCAAGTAGTGATCACATGATGGATGAACCTGGAGTTAGCACCCAAATAGCTTGAGGAATCGATAGCCCAAGGAGGACTATGTGCAGGGCTTGCCCCGGGGCATTGGTCAAGGGAAGCAGCGCATCTTTGAGAAGGCCAGGGCACCACAGATCTTTTTTGGTAATGTTTAGTATGGACCAACCAATTTTTGGGATATCCAAATTTGATATGTTCACAGTCACCATCTAAAGTTGGAGATACCCACCGAGATTGCCTTTTACACCTCAACAGTACCCAAAATTGTCGATTTCGTCGGAGAAGTTTTCCCACCAAATGGGACCTTTGTGCCTCAAAATCGGCTCGGTAAGGCTGAATTTGCTATCAAATGAAGACTAGTTTTTGGTCGAGGGCAGTCACAAGTGTTGCTGACACCTGATTTTGCACCAGAATGCCTTGGCCATTTGATACTTCTCATCTTTCTGAAGTGTGCTTTCCTGTCCTTCTGTGGGATGTTTGTTTCCCAACCACAAGGATTCGCATAGAGAGTGAACTTGTGATTTGTAACCTGCAAATCATGCATGTCATTGTCCGTTGCAACAGCAAAGTCTTGGGCACTAGGTCAGCACTGGGGGCAGGTAAAAGATCTACAAATCATGGCTGAGCCTCAAGGGTTGCCTGTATGTCATAATTCCGAGAGGCCAATGTGTTTTTTTGGGCAACCGGCCCATCACTTGGAGCCGAAAGATTGTTTGTACATGAATGTAGATCCAGCATCAATGCTGGGTTGTATCAGCTCGCAGTGTGCAGTGAGATCGCAGGACCACTTGATGGGTGTTTTTCGTCGCACCGAAGACAATCCTGGAAGTCATGGTCATTCCAGGTCATGGAAGCTGCTGCCCGGGAATGGCGTTTCAGAGCATTGTTGTGTTTTAGGGACTGTCAGGGTTTCTTTCTTCCGTCAGCGCCTTAAACCATCCCAATTTCGGGGGCCAGTACCAACAGTAGGAAATATAGTAATAGTTTATATCAATATATTTAGTATGAGATCATATGTAGTAGTCGGAACAAGATAGAGTAACAAGACAAAATGGTGAGGGTTGTTGGAATCCGGAGCATCACCTCCAGGGATGACGACTTCCAAGATGGATTGGAGCGTGGTATTGGACACGGGAAGCCAGGATCACAAGGGCTCGGAGGGATTGGGGGGATTGGGGGTGGGAAGGTTCCGATTACCTGGTGGATCCTTGTGGCATGCGCATTCCAGTGCTATAGTTTCAGATATTTTGCCAAAGCATCACCGCATTTACAACAGTGCACTACATCCATCTCAAGGTGCTGATATGTTCTGAGAAACTCCGTTTGTTTCTATGGGAAGCATGTGCCCTGTGCCCCGAATCACCCCAGTCGATAGATTCTCAAAGAGGAAAACAGTGATGGCCAGTTGAGGTTACTGCGCTTTATCCATCCAGACTTTCAAGTCATGGTGAGTCATGCTCGTATACAATTATTGGTATCGTTATCATTGTTATCATCATTCTTATGAAAGCCGTGAGTTTGTTGCATCATTTGCACTTGAAGTCTTTCGAGTTGAGCACATGCATTCATTGCGCATTGTTGCTCAAGCGCCTGCATCTCTCGATCTTGAACGGCCAGAAAAGGCTTGCGACCTCGGTTTCAACAGTAAGACACCAAAAGATCTTGGAGACGAGAATGGGAAATTTATATACTTTGGTTTGAAGAACGAACGATTTCCATTCACTTGTTGTGTACTTCCTCAATTTTGTCACGGAAAAAACAGAGCTGTGATGCATGAAGGAGTGTCCTGTATTGTTTTGCTGCTGTGCCATACTGTGCCTTCTGTGGCAGGAAGGTGTAGAATGTTGTAAAATGTTGCAATCAGTTGATAGCTCAACCTTGATCAAACCGGAACAAAAGAGCCTCAGAGTTTTGACGTCTCACTTTCCGGTCACTATTAGCCACTGAACAAACTCCGATTCAGAAACTATACGCGATTAGCCACTATCCACCTTCATAACTTTGATAACCTTGCCCCTCGGCTCTCCTGGCAGAACCTTTTTTGATCTTTTTTGTAATTGTCCACATTTGTGCCACTCCATGTGCAGAGGAGATGCTTTCACATATACATGATTATACATGTTGCATGTGTTTCCTGTGCTTCCATAGAGTACAACCACTGCCTGTACTACGGCATGCCGCAGGCAGAATTGGCTTTTTAAGATGGCCACCACTGATGCGCAGCTGCCCTTCATGCCTCAGGCAGCTTCCCTTCTGCATGTTGTTGCTCTTGGTTCTTCTTTTGTTTATTTTTGGATATTATTGGTTCTTCTCCAATTGGCACAGTCTTGGTTCTACTACTTGCTATCATGGTGAGTCATATTAGACCTTGTGGTCACAAGCAACAGCAGCTAGAAATAGGTTTGGGCAGTGGGAGCAGTGGCCAGTGGGCTCGAAGGTGTTTGAACCCCAGCCCGTGATTGCTGAGCAGTGCCGTGTAATTTCTCCGCTTTGCCCAGATCTGCGTTGGAACAACTAAAAGGCAACTCGGTGCAAAAAACAAACCATTGGGGTTGAGGAAGAACAAGGAAGAAAAAAGGCTGAAGAAAAAGCCAAAGAGGATCTTCTTGTGTGGTTCTCATCCGTTTAAGATGCTGATATCCCATACCATCAAACCAAGAATCTAGACTTTTCCTGAGCACAAGCAGGGACCACTGGCACCTATTTGCTCCAGGTCATTGTCCTGGTAGAAGAACTCGTCACTGTCCTACTTGTAGCATCTTGTAGCTGTATTGCAGCACAACCAATGCAGAAAAAGAGTAAAACCAGCAGTAGCTCAGATTTTGTCCCATGACAGGGCTGTGTCGTTTGGTGCCCCAAGTGTTTCTTGGAAGACGTGATTTTCACTGCTGTGCGGTCGCGAAGCAGCTAATGGTTTGCAAGGTGATTCTAGGCAAAAAGAATACAAGCGATCTTACAAGACAGCCAAAACAGGGCGTGGGGAATTTATTGCCGGATCACCCAGTTTTTCCTCGTGCTACACACTGAAAATCATTAAGCCATATTAAGCCAGTAGCCAAAGGCAGGATATTATTCTTCAACTTCTTTAACTGTACCGTTTTTATCATTTGGGAGTTTTCCACCCCTTTGAGGGACCCCAGAACTTGTACCACTGGCAGGGCAAAGTTCAGAGCAGCAAGAAGGATAAGAGTCGCAGCCTTGGATCAGCTGACGAAGCTTTCAAGATCGGCTGGTTTGCACTATAGATACATGATGATACATGCATACATTGCATCCATGTATAATTCCACATACATCCACATACTGTATATACATCGACATGGTATCTATGTATGTATGTATGTCTGGGTGTGTGTGTGTGTGTGTCTAGTATATTGATATCATATGATATTATTATGTATGTATACATGGGATACGATTAAAGTTTGAGGAAGTGAAGAGCCGTCTTCGAGAGGTCTCAACTTTTTGAAATTTGAGCTGAGGTTTGGGAAATTACAATACACTCGCCAAGGAAGCAAGGATTTGGCCCCACGTAATAAATGTTGCTCGTCCCCCATGTACACTATATTGTATCATATTATGTTGTATGGTATTATATTATATTGTATTATATTGTTTTATTCGATTACATTGTACTAAATTGTATCATATTGTATTATATTGTATCGATTTGTATCATATTATATTGTATTATAGTGTATTATATTGTATTATTGCTATGTATATATATATATACACATGAATGAAATGTGTGTATTTTTACATATACACGGCTCCATACATTCGCACATTAACCTTGCTCTGCATCACCTGCTGTTCAAACCAGAAATGTCTCCTGGACGTGGATGGCTGAGCTGTGACACGAATTCTGACAGCTCTGAGGCCCCAAGAAGGTCTTGCTGAAGATGTCTGAGGCGGTTCTCCAATCTGGTCCATTTTCCTTTAAGCCAAGGATTTTGGCGGCCAAACTCGGTAGATACCGTACGGATGGATGGGTGGATGGATGGACGGACAGATGGATGGATGGATGGATGGATGGTAGGTAGGTAGGTAGGTAGGTTGATAGGTAGGTCGGTAGGTAGGTGCCCAAAATTGCTCGATATGGTTCCGTATGTGTTTGATAGATGAGACTTGCTTTAGTGGAGGTGGTAATTCGGAATATTTCATGTTGGCACCAATCAATACCAATCATAGCTTCCCCATGCTTCCCCTGCCCGTCTTGGCAGGTTCCCGAGTCACTTGGCCTGCAGCGAAAAAAACACCAAGCCCTAACTTTGGGGAATACAAAGTTCCTTTGGGGAACAAAAGTTGAGGTGTGTAAACTTTGGTTTTTTCCTTCATTTGTTTGATCTTTTTCAATCTTTTTCGCAGGTTTCAGAGCCTGTCACTGCCTAGCAATTTTGTGTATTTTGTGTATGTATTCAATATGAAGCCATGATATTGCATGTGGCTGTCATCAATTTCTTCAAACTGTATGAAAAACCATGCCATTTTGGAGTCTCCATTAACTTCTTTTGGTAAAAACCATCGGTTCCCGGATCCCATAGGGTCCCCCTTGCTCGACCCCCCTTGCTGAGTCTGGACATGCCAGCCTATGTGGGCCGTGGGCTGGAACCAATTCAAGAGGCCTCAGAGCTGCCCTGGGGTTATCGCTCCACCAGCCAGCAGAATGGCTAATGGGCAAAAAGATAGGGAATTATAATGTAAATGCCTCGTAATGCTTTCCATACCCATTTTTGAATGGCGTCAAAAATAAATTGTCAAGTTCATCGGTCAACAGAGCTCGCCAATGTTTTTCGCCATGCGTGTATGGAGAAATGGTAAATCCGTGAGTTTGAAATTGAATCGCCTATCAATAGCCTGAGAGTGCATCATTTAAGCATGAATGTTTTCATGTGTTTTAGACAATTTCAGCCGCCCCAAAATGGTGAGTCCAATATCGAAGAGCCGGCCGTCTCTTGACATGACGGAAAATCTGACTAATTACCTCACGTGGCTACAACTTGACGGCTATATGAAATGTGCTGTTTGCTGTTGCCAGTATGACCTGCCACATGTCCACATTGTTTGTGATATTCCAATGTTCATTGATGAGTTGCGTCAGTTAAGTTGGGTGGAAAAATCAGACCCTAGAGAACCACTGATGAACTGATTGTGTTTTTTTTCTGTGGCCTATATATACTAAATTAAATCATTATAACTACATCTATAATCCCGTTATCATGTATTAAAGCTATATATCATCATATATTATACCTATTATCCTATACATATAACTATAGTTAAAGTTATTCTGAAGTATACATCTTTGAGGCTTCAACTCGACCCACAGGACATGGAGCACTTCGCAGTGATCTCTCCGCCTCCGGGATTGGACAAACGCGACGTGCCTTGCACGGCATGCTTTGTCATTGAACCGGTGATCGGCATAGGAGCCTGATTCTATGATTAGATATAGATGCAATTAGATTCAATTAGATATTTCGTACTATTTCATAACCATTGGAGAATGCAGACCTGCGGTGCCATGCTTGATGATATGAGTCTATCATCATATCGCCAACAATGTATCAAGAAGGCCATTCTTCTAGACAGATTGGCATGGCAGCTTTGCCAGAGAGATTGCCTGCTGTAGCAGTGCTGGTGGCCCTTTAAGCAATTAGGCCTGCGTCAAACATATTCGGTTTACGGCAAGTCTTTGCGATTCACGGCACTAAACCCAAGCACCGTGCACCACCAGTCTTCGTACATATACGTATAATGTATGCAATGTTGTGGTGTGGTATTGTGTGGTATGTATGGTCTGGTTTATCTGTCTATCGTCTGTCTGTTTGTCTGAATATATGCACGTATGCATGCATGGATGCATGCATGCATGTACCTGTCTGTGTGATGGAACGTGATGTCAAGTTGCTGATACGACATAATCTATATTATATAATCCAATGCGTAATGTACTGTAGATAGAGTATTTTGCCGCTGTCACAATGTTACTGTGTTTCCCAAGGATGAGTTCTCCGACAGTTTGTGGAGTCGAACCTTGCCCAGATTAGAAGTTGTTTCAAGGTTTGGATTCCATGAGGCAAAAGCTGACTCTGTTTGCGCGATTCACTGCAGTACTGTAGGTATGTTCAATTGGCAAGAGTGCTGATTCTCCACATCTTTCTTTCACCGCGCGCTGTTTCAGTCAAAGCAGCAGAAACACCTAAAATGTCCGCTCTTGCAAGCTGGTCGGGAGCAGTACTTGTGACTATGTTCAAGACTGTTTTGGTAAGTTATAAATATACTGTATATTAAACATATACAGGATAAGGCTCATTGTCACATGAACTCTTTCCCAGCCGGCCTCGACTTGGGATACGTAGCGAACTGGACACCAACTTGAATGAGTTGGTTTGACAAATCTAGCAACCACGTGACAGGAAGTGTCATCACGTAGTGTTGATGCTTTAAAAATATTGGTATTTCTTGACATAGGCTACGCGGCTACCCCATTCCATCTCATCCGATTGATCATCACATGATCTCCAGTTTTTTTGCACATAGGTTCTATTTGAATGGCCATAGAAATTCTGGGCCCATCCCCCATTTTTGGACCCTGCAAGTGAAATGCGCTCCCAAGGATCAACGACCGGTGGAAGTGGCAGCGCCTTTGAATCGCCAGACGAGGCGGTGATTTCCTTACAAAAAAAAAATGGATATATATATATATATATATATATTTATTTATTTATATATATATACATATATTTATGGGAGGGGGGTGTTGTGAGCGCCAAATTTTTGCATTTTTGGAATCTAATTTCTGAAAAAGATACTAAACATTCTTCTTTCCAAAACCAAACATTGTTG
>BGPT01000458.1:215146-269127 GCA_003297045.1 Symbiodinium sp. clade C Y103 | reverse complement strand
TGAGGAAACCTGCACAGGCACCAAAAAAAACAAAAAAAACAAAATTTTCCAGAACTATGGGTCCACTTCTGAGTAGTTGCTGAAAATTTTGTTTTTTTTTGGTTTTTTTGGTGCCTGTGCAGGTTTGGTGCATCTAGTGTTTGGTTTTTTTGTTTTTTTTGGTGCCTGCCAGTGTTTTGTGCATGTCATCCAAAGACAAAGACTCAAAATTTGCGTTTCGCCTAGGTTTCAGAGCCCTCAAGTGCATAAAACATCGGTATTTACAGTGTTTTATGATGATTTTTAATGAAAAATCACCCCCCCACGGGGTGCCGCTCTCAAAATAAAACCCACCAAACCCAGGGATTGCCTTCTGGCACTTGCGCATACGAGATCTGGGATACCAGGCCACAGCCCCGAGATGATGTCACCCTCACGATTGAAACAGCTGGAGAACAATCGCACGAGCCATGCAACGGCAAGTGCACATGAAATCTGGGTGAGTCTGCCAGTGAGTGCATGAGCTCGGACAGGATCTGCTAAGTTTTCAAAGCCTCTTGAGATATGTTCAGTGCACTCTCTGCAGAGCTACGCAAACGCCATGCCATTATCAGCTGCGCTTCACTTGCCTCAGGAGGGTGAGCACGCTTGAGTGTTCAGGAGTCATCTGGTGTGTTGGTGCTGTGGTGTACTATAATCATGGCCGGAATGGCCGGACAGAATGAAGAGCTCTGAACAACCAGGTTTTGGCAAACTTTCGCCATGATATTATCCCACTGTGCCGGATTCGACCGGAACGGAACGAAATTCATTCAGCACCAACAGTCTGGGACAAGCTTCGATGAAAGTCCTGGTGATCCCCAGCATGTAGTCTTTCTCCAACAACAAAAGCCCTCAAACTCTGGGTCCCTCAAACCTCCGGGCCCCCTCACATAGATGCGCCCATGATCGAAACAGCTCATCTACCCGCAAAAAAGCTCTTAATTTCCAATCAACTGCCCAAAAACAAGTATGAACTTTGGTGTATAGGGTCTTACTTGGAGGATCATCCCACCAAGTGGTAATCAGCCTTTTGTTCACAAGTCCCTGATGAATGGCGGATCCAATTCACAACTAGGTCATAACCACTTGCTAACCAGTGACTAAGTGGGGTGAACCAAGAAACGTGCTTTCCCTGACTATTCCGAGCTGGGTGGCCCCACTCCATCAATCCTTGGGCAAGTATCGGCGAAAATTAGATAAAAGATGAGGATATATTAGGATTTATCGGGATAAATGAGGATATCTGAGGATATTTTTGGGATAGGGATGACTTTCTGTTTGCGGTTCGATTGTCTTCAAGACAATGGGCAACATTTTGTTACCTCATTTCTGTGTGACCATGTTACCTCATTTCTGTAAACTGTTTTGGATACCATGACTTCCCATTCAAACTTCCCATCAAACACAACACCAGGTCTCGTAGACTAAAGCTCCCAACAACAAATCCCCCAAGCCCCCAACGACAAATCACCTGAACAATAAAAAATGAAGCCAAGGAAACATCATTGAGAACTGGGCCATTGCAGGGCTGTCTACATGACGTTTGATTGGATTCATAACCAGTCCATCGCTGTCAGGTTCTCAGTGGTCAGGGATCATCTCAAGTCACCAAAAACCAACGAAAAAAGCACTGGTTGAAAGGTTTGATGGTCGGATGGGAGCAATTGTTCTGTGCCAAAAACTGAGAAATACAGGGGTTTTCATGAATATGTTTGCATGGTACAGAGAGCACGGAACTGGTGTATGAATGGCCATCAGAAATTCCTGAATGGCTGCTTTTCCACAGCGACTAAATTTCCGAAGTAGTGGCTATATGCAGAAATGTTGACTAGTTTTCATGAAAGATTTGGCCCGCCGCTCATGTGATCCCTGGAAGTTCCAAAGTAAAATTGTCAGGACATCGGGAACAAAAGTGCTCAGTGCTCACGGCCACTCAAAATCGAATGGATGCACCCAATGTAAATGGCATGCAACCCACAAAACCGGAATGTGGGTTTGTCTGAAAATAGGGTATGACAAAGCTTGATGGGTGATCAGTTTTCCTCCCACTACGATGGCAATTTTCGGACAAAATGTATGCCCATGTTTTTAGAAACCCATATCACCATTTTGGCAAACCCGGTGTGGAGGTCTAATCGAATCTAATTTCCAATATGTTTTAATCTATCTATCATTATCTGTATAGTATCTACCTAGACCAAATCATCTATATCATATACATGTATAGGTGACATGTGTCTGATCTGCTTGTAGGCATAGTTACTTACATGTATTATGTATCATGAATCTGTGCGTATTGTATGTGGTGTATATATATATATATATACATATATATATATATATGACTTCTTTATCTTTTTGGTTATTTTGCTATAAACCTCACCAACAAAAGTGTTTCCAAGGTATCTGCGGGATCTCATCCAGGCTCCGCCAAAGATGGGTCGGTATACTCATAGCCCTGCATTGTGAAAAGCTGCTTGGGTTAAGATGTCCCGAGTGGCAAAAGATTCAGGTGTTATAATTTGTACCCATCCGGATGGTTTACCTTAAACAATAGAGTTGGGACGCAGCAGAGTTTCGGGTCTCTCAGGTGGGGATTGAATCAGCCATATTGAAACCAACAATAGTTGCAGGACCGACACAGCTGCGGCTCATAACGATGTGAGTGTCTGGAAATGTGGTATATCCTCCAAATGACCATTTTAGTGGGGAAAACCCATTGGAATTAGGAGTATCCTATTTTCAGACAAACGCATATTGGCAAAAACCCTTTTTGGAAGTCCCTTGCTTTGAACTGTTCAACCACAGTGACAAAATTCCATATGCAATGGTAACTCGTACAACCTCCAATGAACAGTCTTCGTCATGGGTTTGGGCCAAACGATTGTCCTGACCGCCGATTTTTTTTCATTGGATGGGATTGATATGGATTTTTAGTCATAAGAATCAGAGACACATTCGAGTTGGGTACCCCAAAATATGATGCAAGTAGGACTTGCATCAGGTTGGAAATATTGGAAAATGGGATCTACCCAAAGGGGGCATCGAAGGTTTTTGAATGATCCCAGGACGCATGATCCTAGTGGGATCGCATTTCGATCGTCGCACTGAAAAAGGGAACATTGACTTTCTCATTTCTACAGAAAGGATGGATGTGTTCAAAAATGGCATATCCCAATTTCATTGCAATTTGTATCAGGAAAACCACGGAATCGGGCTTCGTCCTCTTCAGATAAACCTCCAGGCAAATCGTGTTGGTTTCCACGTTCCAAGTCTGGCACTTCGGTAGATCTTGAGGCTCCCTACAAGTTGACGCAGGTCGATCAGGTTGACCTTGGGACCCACACCCATGCAGCCCGTATCTTCCGCCAACCCTGACACAGGAGGCCACAGGCCCAGATATTCCAGATTTGGACAAGAATGAGACGATGGTCCAATTGCTTCCAGGTTGGAAATCAAGCTTATGCCTTTCACAAGAATACAAGACTTGCTGATGGTCAGGAAAACTTTCGAAAGAAAGTTTAACTCTTGGAATCCCTCAGCCATGAAAGCACTAGAACAGGAGTTTGGAAGATAAGGAACCAAAACCAGTCCAAAGACCCGGGGCGTTGGACGAAAATGGAGACTTGGAACTTTCAGACCAATCCTGCTTGATAAGAGTACCATCTGCAAGTTTCTATCTGCTCGTCTGCTGGATTTCTCCAAAATTTTGTTTCCAGAAATAAATTTAATTCTGAGTCATTTGCGATAGTGATTGCCAAGTGCCGGAGACGCAAACGTAGCGGTTTTATGTCCACACGACGTCCACGCGATGTTCTAGGTTCCGCGCCATGAATCCGAGCCCTGGATTGTAGTTCGCCCAAATGGCTTTGCACCTTGTAGGGCTGATTTGCATGGCTCAAACTTCAGATGATATCCCGTTCATATCAGGGTCGCTGGACTCTATATAATTTATATAATCCATGTAACTAGTGGTTGACACCACAAAAAGCTCGAATCAGCAGAGGCATGGCGAAGGATCATTCTGATCATTGTTCTGGGTGGAGATGATTCTCGCTGCTATTTTAAAGGGCATCTTCTTCCAGTACATGGCCAAAATTGGCTTCCAGGAATAGCATCATCCACTTGCACTGTTCAGGTCCCATTGCTTCACACGATGTGATTCCTGGTCATCTTGCCACAGTGCTTGTGGAAAAGTCGGTTTTTTTAGGTCAGATGTCCTTGCTTGGTCGGGTCAGCTCTTATCTTGCTTGGTGAACTCCCCTCTTCTGCGGCTTGCTTTCCAGCAGCAGTTCCCGGCAACATCGTGAGGTAAATAGCCATCATTCCAAGGCTTTTTTAACCAATTGATGGGAGTTTCAATCAGAATTATGCCTATCCCAGCTGCACTCCCGCAGCATCCAAGTTCTGGATCCGTTCACTTGGACCCCGCGCTTGGGGTGCTCTGCGCCACCCTGCTGCGGGAGGATGGCATTGGTTCACAGGGTAACCATGTTATATTCCCGTAAAATACAAGTAATAGTAATATAGGGGTTCAATAGGCTTAGAAACCACTGATGCCTGGGATGCACATCCAAGGATTGTGGTAACTCTACATGAATAGATCCAAAGCTAAATCATAGTTTGCGGGGCTGTTGATTGGAAGGTAGAACGTTCCTTTTCTGGCGAATCCAAAACTCCGCCTTCCAGTTCTCACCAGGAATTCACAGCTGGCAGGCAAGCCCTAGTCAGAGGGAGACCTGATTTGATACGAAACCCTTTGCTGATGATGGCTTCTGTACACAAATGTCATTGAATTTCAACCTAGCCCCCATGTCACATCATCATTGACTCCACAGGGCTTTCGTGATTAGCTCCTTGGTAGGCCCGTAGAGTGCGCCATTCAAGCTATTGGCTTAGATGCATGACCTTTTGACACAAGTTATCTCCCCTGCACAGGAGATATGCTCCATCTGTTCCATAGTATTTGGAAACTGATTGGGAACAAAAGGTTGCAAGTACAAGAATGGCTTATATATCCAGTATGGTTCATCCAGTCCTGGCTCGATACACCGCTCTTTTCTTGGCGATTTTCAGTGACATGAGATTCCAACATATATGGGGATGGGTCAACACCCATGGAATCCCCTTCGTTCACATCAAAGTAGCTGGCTGTTATGGGTGTTCATCCTCTGAAAATGGTACAAAATAGGTATCGACCCATCCAACAATCTGGTCAAAATTCATCAAATTCGACCATGCTGAGGGCCAGACTGTCCAGCTAGCACCTGGCTGATGATGTGGATATGGATTAAATATGCTTAAATCCTTACGTCTTAGAAATGGGTACTGGACCCTATGGGGATTACATCTCTGATCCTCTGGTAAAAAGAACAATCGCAACACCCAAGAACTACACACATGTTTCGCAAAATTACGGAGATCAAACCAAAGTCCCCTGGTAATTCTACCCTGCTGGTTGTCCAACATGTTGAAGAAAATCATTGGAACAAATGGTGGATGTTACGTCGCCAGGCTTGTTTACCAAAGATAATAGAACCAGCAAACTCTGGGATATCACTCGCAAAAGTAGGAATGCCAACCTTCAAAAATGCGGGAAATATGCGTTTCAAAAAGATTTGATTTGATGGTCCTTCGGTTTGGAACATTTACCTATGTGAATGGAAGGGAACAATTATAAAGGGAACAAGTCTGAAGGGGAACACTTATTATGGAGGAGGTAATGGATAAGAGTCTAAGAAGCCGTGGCCAGTTTTCAATGACAATGTTTGCTGGTTCTCAGCCCATGCCAGTGTGGCAACTAGTGGGTGCACCCCAAGTAGTAGAACAAGGCGATATCCCACATATTAAACTGACTTTCAACATGGTTGCTGCCCACATATAACTACGGTAGCTATCAATCAGATTCCCTGACAAACATTTTGCGGAGTCATAGCTCAACCTATATATTTACACTAACACAACTGCGTATGTCCCATGTGTATACATATATAAGCAGTAAATGTAAGTGGGCTTTCACAATGCTTACACATCCAAGTGGGGAGTTTACGATCCACAAAATGGTCAAAAGGTCGGGTTTCCGCTTAGGCACAGAGTTTTCCCATGCAAAGGTTTCCAATGCATCACAGTTCGATGTCTCGATGGCTATGAGTTGCGTCCCCTTTGATTTGCATCAGCAAAACCATCGATGGATACCTCTACACACTGTGGGTGGAATAAATCCTGCACCAGTTGGTAGATGATTGATCCCCTTATAATCCCAATATTTAGAGGGGTTCATAGTTACCAAGAGTTGCCAACTGGTGCAGGATTTCTTCCATCCCCTGTATCTCTACAATATCCATCAATTGATCGGCCCAAATGGTGGGTTTGCAATGTTTTCGCTTGGATGCGAGCATTGTATTGCGACGCAAGTTGATGAAGGACTGGCGCCACCATCATCAGAAACTGCGGTGCCAAGAAACTGCAACGAAAAATGCGGCGTAACCGGATCACTCACATCGCTGGGCTCGCCGCCTGGAAAGCTGCCACTCCCAACCATGAGGCGCCGAAATGCGGATGTGCAGATGGCAGGATGTGGTGCATTTTTTGCTCACTTCTTGGAAGGTGAGCGCCGTTTGAATGGAAATGTGAAACGCAAAATAAATAAAGACACACACACAGAGGTTAGTGATACAATCATCAAGAGTTGGGGATGCCCAGCAGCTGCATTCGTAAGCCTTGGGGTGTTGGCCCCTCACCTGCTTCTGCCTATATGTCCTCCTATATTCTGTTGGTTTCGTTTCCACTGCCCAAATTTTGAAACATCCATTGGCTCCTGCAACCTGCATGGCAGCGGCAAAATACAAGTGTTGAATGCAAGCAAATTAGAATGCAACGAACTGCACACTTCACACTTGTCTGATTAGGAAACTCTTGAAGAGGCTTGCTAGTGACAAAGTTTCCTACAGCAATTCACCCAAACCACTCAACACCCATTAGGAAACACTGGGTTTGGTGGCTCTGTCATTCAACTTCCTTGTTCATCCAAGCCATGAAGCCGCCAGGCCCAAGCCCGCTGATTTCTTGTTCTGAACTTCATCCCTCCGCCATCCCCAGCTGCAGCCATGGCATTTTCTTGAGGTCTTGAAAAGTCTGTGAGCATGGCGCCGGGCTGATTGCCCGGGTGCCCTGAAACGATGCCGCAGTTACGGTAGCTGGGAGCTGGCGCGGTTGGAGCCAACCAGTTTCTGACTCTTGGAACAGCAGATGCCGGGCTGGGCCCAACCAAAAATGGGAATGCAAAATCCAAAGTCATGGATGAATGAATTTATACTGCTAGGCCGATCACCAGTGAAAACGAAGAATCCAGGTAAAGAAAACAAGTTGCACCAGTCATTTCAACCCACTCTCTATGCAAATTGGCCCAATCAAATCTCTTCTATATTACATCGCCCCTAGATTTGCATCGGCTCAGTCTTGGCTAAGAATCATCATTTTGATCACAAGAGACTGGTTTTCCGACGCCCCCAAAAGGTGTCCCTGGCCTTGGGCTCCGCAGAGCTACACCAACTACGCAATGGTATGCGATGAGCTGGGCTTCACTGGCACGCTTGAGGCTTGATGGAATCGTCTGACTGATACGTTAGTGGTGCGGTCTGCATGTATCATGGTCCGACAGAAGGAAGAGTTCTCAACAACCAGGTCTTGCCAACATGACATCATCCAAAAAATTGTCACCGCCCCACTGTGCCGGATTCTACCGGCAGGTCAGCTCTATTTTCTGATCANTCTCAACAACCAGGTCTTGCCAACATGACATCATCCAAAAAATTGTCACCGCCCCACTGTGCCGGATTCTACCGGCAGGTCAGCTCTATTTTCTGATCACCAACGGTGCCCTGAAACCATGCCGCAGTTGCGGCGGTTGGAGCTGGCCGTTGGAGCCAACCAGTTTTTGAATCTTGGAANCAGCTCTATTTTCTGATCACCAACGGTGCCCTGAAACCATGCCGCAGTTGCGGCGGTTGGAGCTGGCCGTTGGAGCCAACCAGTTTTTGAATCTTGGAAGAGAGCAGATGTGGGATGGCGCCCAACCAAAGATGGGAATCTTAAACCCAACATGATAATCAAAAAAATGATGGAACTGGTTTCAATGGTTTTACAAATCACCATCCACGTTGGAGTGTCCCCATGTATGGAAACTGCCTACATGGTAAAACTGGCTGGAGTCGAATCTATGCACAAAGCAAACAGTGCCTTCGCTTTGAAGCGCACTGCTGCGAAGTTGCCACGCACCGGGGTCAATGGATCAACCTCCTGGGGCACCTTCTGAAATATTCACCCCATGATTCCATGATACTCCTAGGGCCTAGCAATGGATACATATCATGGAAAGCATCTTCGTGTCACCCGGGCTGTCTTGCCATTCCATTTATATTGCTGGCTGGCGGATTTCCAGTGTAAGCGAAGAATCCGGGTAAAGAAACCAAGTTGCACGAGTCATTTCAACCCATTCTCTATGCAAATTGGCCTAATCAAATCTCACCTCACATCGCCCCTAGATTTGCATCGGCTCAATCTTGGCTAAGAATCATCATTTTGATCACAAGAGACCTGGTTTTTCGCCGCCCCCAAAAGGTGTCCCTGGCCTTGCGCTCCGCAGGGCTACAACAACGCAATGGTATGCGATGAGCTGGGCTTCACTGGCACGCTTCAGACTTGATGGAATCGTCTGACTGATACGTCAGTGGTCCGGTCTGCATGTATCATGGTCCGACAGAAGGAAGAGCTCTCAACAACCAGGTCTTGCCAACATGACATCATCCAAAAAATTGTCACCGCCCCACTGTGCCGGATTCTACCGGCAGGTCAGCTCTATTTTCTGATCACCAACGGTGCCCTGAAACCATGCCGCAGTTGCGGCGGTTGGAGCTGGCCGTTGGAGCCAACCAGTTTTTGAATCTTGGAACAGAGCAGATGTGGGATGGCGCCCAACCAAAAATGGGAATTTTAAATCTAACATGATAGTCAAAAAATGATGGAGCTGGTTCCACTGGTTTTTTAAAATCATCATCCATTTTGGAGTATCCCCATGTATGGAAACTGCCCACATGGTAAAACTGGCTGGGGTCGAATCTATGCACAAAGCAAACAGTGCCTTCGCTTTGAAGCGCACTGCTGCGAGGTCGCCACGCACTGGGGTCAATGGATCAACCTGCTGGGGCACCTTCTGAAATATTCACCCCATGATTCCAAAATACTCCTAGGGCCTAGCAATGGATACATATCATGGAAAGCATCTTCGTGTCACCCGGGGCTGTCTTGCCATTCCCTTCATTTATACTGCTGGATGGCGGATAACCAGTGTAAGCCTAAGCGAAGAATCCGGGTAAAGAAAACAAGTTGCATGAGTCATTTCGACCCACTCTCTCTGCAAATTGGCCCAATCAAATCTCACCTAACATCGCCCCTAGATTTGCATCTTCTTGGCCAAGAACCATCATTTTGATCACAAGAGACCTGAGCTTTTGTCGTCCCCAAAAGGGTTCCCGGACCCCGGGCTCGCTGTGGCGTTCCAGATCTAAAGCAGCCACAGCTCAGGCTCCTGACAGCCATGGCAACTGACAGCCATGGCGTGGACCAAAACGCGGACCCCAAAGTCCCTGGGGAGTTCTCATGTCTTTTAATGTTGGTAAAACAATAATAAACCACCCATTTTGGAATGGTTTATACCACCTATTTATGGTGATTTGGGGGATGGTTTATTATTGTTTTACCCACATACACACCCATTGATAGCTACAAAAAAAGGGGCACCAAAATATTGGATGGTTCCGTCCGAAGACTGAGCTAGCAGTTGCGGTTCCTAATCCGATTTTCCAGCATGCATGTCAGAAATATGTGGTCCCACTCCCACATTGACTATTTACTGTACACAAATCCAAATAAGTGTCAGATTCATAGATCTGTTCATTTACTCTTGTCTGTCCTACCGGTCCTACCTGCATATGTTGCGCAATCAGATTTTTATTCTGCCTTTCTATCTGTCCTGTTCTAATCCAGCGATCTATGTAGTTTTTTGCCCATCAATGCCCTTTGCGGAAAAGTAAAAAAAAAACACTGCAAGACCTGTCTCCCAGTGAAAGGATATCTACCAGTCCCTTAACTGGGCCCCCATGCGCAATAGGCATCTGAGTAGCTGTAATCCTCGTGCCGCAGAGTTCAACCATCGCTGGGAACCAACCAAAATCACAGGGTCCAATCATGTCTTGACTGATTGGAATGGAACAACGAGCATCCAGAGTTAAACAAGGAGATTGGAAAGTGAACCAGTACAACCAATACACCCCAGGAATTAAACGATGATCGCGTCAATGGAAACGACCCAAAAACTCGAAGTTACGAAGGTGCTTCTTGTCCACCACGACAACTGTTTCCCTTTGTTGTGGTGATTCCTTCTATGTAGTTATCTTCTCATATTGTGGGTAATTTCACCATCCTATCTTGAACAAACCCAAGAGATTCTGGTCTGCAGGGAACCCATCAGAGGCGTTGAGACTGGCCTTAAGATCAATGTACTTCGGCTGATCCTGGTGTCGACGGCGGTCCATTCAAACCCTACCTGGAGAATCATCCCAAGAATCACAAGTGGCTAGTAAGCGTAATTCTAACTTATTATAACGTATACCGAAAAACAAACTGAATCTGTATGTTTAAAATATGTTCTACATGGTCTTTATGTTTGGGATAATTCTTGAGGCAAAACAGTGTTATCACAGTCAAGTACAACTCATAAGATGATCCTCTAAGTAAGCCTGTAAGCTTGGATGATGTGGAAAATCATGCCCCAAAGAAAACCATGGTCCCATTGCCATGCGAACGTGATTCGAAAATGAATATAGGATGTCTTTCAAAAGAAAGCATCAACGATTGCTGAAACTCTGGTCTAGTATTGGATCTACTGTATATTATATTCATGTTCACTCCTTATTGGGGGGGTATTCAATAATTCGGGGAATCAGATAAGAGAACACTGTTTCTGCAGGAATACTTGATACGCACAGGACTTGGAATTCGTATGCCGTCAACCATTAGGGACAAGGATTTTTCGATATAATCTACTGAACACTCGCTAGAGATGTTTTCCACGAGTTTGGATGTTGAAGCCTCAATTTTTTCCATCCGGGTGATCGGTGAAATACAGTCTGCTGAATCTCGTGGTTTGTCAACAACTGAGTCTAAACTAAATGTTCCTTAAATGATCAAAAATGAACAATTCCGACCCATCAACCAGTGTGAAGACCAGTTGGCATATCCTTCAATAACCTCACATAGCTATGAAAATCCATGGGTTTCAGTGGATTTGCCCTATTGTTTCCACATGTTTTTTTCGATGTTTATTGGACGGTAGCCATCACCGCATCCAGCCACCTTCATGCCCGGATTGAAGCAGTAGTTCAGCACCACCGCCTCCACCGCTGGAAGGCCAGGATCCGAGCGGGGAGCGAACCCGCCGATATCATGGAGATATACTGGTGATTTTATAGACTTTTGATGGGATGTGGGGATTTTGTTGGGGATACAAATGGGATATATGACCAGCAAAATCTAATCTAATGTTTCAGTGTCTCTGAAAATGTGTATCTGTATATACTGTAAACTAGGTAGTGTGCGGCCCATGATGGGGCGGAAGTTTCGAAAGAAGATGAAAGAAGTCCAACAACTATAGGAAGAAGATGGCCAGAAAGATTTTTTTTGAGATGCAGAAGCAACTAACTGTTGAAGTTGTGAGGTGCGTCAAAGAATGAGCAAATGGTTGGTGAGATGTCAATGACATGACATGAAAGAGTCCATTCACAACTCACTGAATGAACCAGTGAACCAATGGACCGATGAATCAATGAACCCATGAAACGACGAAGCATTGGAGTGATGAAGAAACAAAGCAATGAATGAGAGAATGAAAGAAAGAAAGAAAGAATGAATCAGTGAATCAGCAAAAGCAATGAATCCATCAGTCAATGAATGAGTGAATGAACTCATCAATGAACCAATGAATCAATGAAGCAAGGAAGGAATGAGTCAGCCAATCAACGAAGCAATGAAAGTTTTCACAAGCGTGCGATACTAACACACGTGCGAAGTTGACATCAGGATGATGATCAGGATGATGATCATGATGATGATGGTGATGATGGTGATGATGATGATGATGATGATGATGATGATGATGATGATGATGGTGATTGTGATGATGATGATGATGATGATGATGATGATGATGATGATGATGATGATGATCCTGATGAGGATGACAAGACTGCCCCGGACTTTATCTTCCGAAGTGCTCCGTTCCCCTCAGATTTTTCCGGTTTTAATGTGAAATCGAGCTCTCGCTCCGTGCGGTGCGCATTTTGCCAACCTCCTCTTCCAAAAGTGCTCCGACCCCCTCAATTTCTTGCACTTTTGATGTGAAATCAAGCTCTAGCTACAGTTTGGTGCACAGTTTGCCAACCTCATCTTCCAAAAGTGTTCCGACCCCCTCAATTTGTTGCGATTTTGAAGTGAAATCGAGCTCTCGCTACAGTCATGTGCACTCTATGTCGACTACTTTCCCAGACCGAGCCCCGAAACCGCGGAAACAGAGACCCTACTTCGGCGACCACGGAAGCCACATTATCCGAAAAAACACACGGTTTCGCGCCCAAGAATGTTTTTCACCCGTGAATTCACACGTTCCTGAATTGTTACACTTCCCAACTGCTGGATGATGCACGGTTGACATGATGATGTGGTTGACATCATGATGATGTCGTTGACATGATGGTGGGAATGCTACTCATGACAATCGTCCGTAACTCGGAAGTTTTCTAACTAAACTTCCTTTGATAATTGCGCCAAAATCGTATGTTAATTGCGAGCATGTATGATTACTCACTGGATTTTAAGGTGCTGCTACTTTCAGACAAACCCGTATGAAACGTGGGGCTCATTAGCGCTCTTGTTTCCCCCGTGGGAAAACGATAGATTTAAATATTCTGATTTCGATTGCTATATATAGATTGAACCCAAAAATACGAAAAAAGGATGAGCAACACCAAAAAGAAGATTGAAACTGTAGAGTAATGTGTTGACTGTTTTGACTGATCATAGCCTCCCTGGCTATTTCAAAGGGGACCTGAGCCAACAAAACTTTGCGTTTGAACTGATATGCACAGAATCTGCAGCCAACAAGCATGACATGATAAGTGGCATAGTGCCGATAGTGGGGTCCACCAAATATGGTCGCTGAAAAACAACTTGTCGTTACAAATCTCCCCTGTTGTGGGCAAAACTCCTCTATGGCACACCAGAAAGTGTCCAAATATCCAGGCAAGGTTCCAAATAGGCCTCAAGATCGAGTCACCCAAGGCCCAAAGTTGTTCATGATCGTTTTCCTTATTAAAAATGCCCTCTTTTCATATCCCTCCATTTTGAGACCCAAACTTGTTGGATGCGACATCTTAATGAAATATTGTATCTCTCTAGCACCACAGAATCAGCCAGCGCAATATCAAAAACCATCTTGCCTCAGGCTTGAAATCACCCAGTTTCATCATCAGTCACCAACCCTTTGTTCCATTGGAGGCCATTCTAGGTCGCCATGTTGAGTTTCTTGGGAGTTGGAGCTTATGAAAGAGGCACATCTGTCCACCAAATCGGGCGCTCATTTTGTGGATTGAAAGGTCACTCAAAGTCGGGTGATCATCTGGCTACAAATGACTCCCGGCGGGAAACGGAAGATGTTTTGAACAAGGGTCATGATGCAAGCTGCACCCCCAGCTAGGTGGATACATCCGAATTTTCCAGAACTGGTAATCCACTTGTGAACCAAGAACTCCGAAATTTGGAGTTCCCCATGGGTACTTTCGGGTCATCACCGAGATGCCCAACGACAGCCCCACATCTTGCCTCAGTGCCAGCATCCAACGAATTGGCCTCGGGTGTGTCACCACGAACATCAGGAGCTGATATCATGTCCGCATATGTTCTAATCATGGCTCAAAAGTAGAATATCAAAATTCACCATCATCCATGATCATTGAAAGTAGGATAATGGTAATTTTGGGACAATTTACCACAAAAAATGTCACCATCATCCACCATAATTTACCACCAAAAAAAATCATTGAAAGTCGCCACGGCTCCATAGGAGGCCCCAATGAACTGGCTAAAGCTATGCCTTCGAAATCGCCAGCAAACACAAGGGTTGAGACGTGAGCCCAGTATTGGAACATACAAATATTTAGGCTCTACGATATACGGGTATGCCCAAAAATGATTGCTTGAATGTGGAAACTGATTTTCTTCACCATCAGATCTGAGGGGGGTACCTTATTTTCGGATAAACCCATGTCAATTGCAAGGACAGCTGGAGTCAAAACTGTTTTGGAACCCCCTCAATACTTGCGTTGGGGTGAAAAATTGACCCCTCGAGATCTACAATCGCGTTGTTGGGGTGACGTCCTCTCTATAGATACGTAGATGACTACAAATCCCTATACTTTGTGATCTGTACGTAGTGTTTTCCCCGATTGTGGTGATCTGACACTTTGGAAATCCCCTAAAATTTGGAAATTTGGGGCCAGTTACCCGCCAAAGTGAAGAAATTTGAGTCACAACAATCACAACCGCGTGGATGTGCATCCCAATCATCACAAGGGTTCATAACCTATATAAGTGGCTTGCAGTATTACTTCTTACTTGGCGGTTGATCGTACTTCATCCATGGGTTATAACTATAACCCAAGTTAAAAGTGAGCTAAGGCTGCTTGCCCCATCTATATCCAGGCTTATAAGCGTATAACTTACTTACATACATACTTCCTAAATAGGCTCAATCACCAAATCCCTACGGGATCAGCAAGCTGTTAACGCAGCACCCGCAGCGAACCCACCCCCATTTCCAATCGGGCCTCCCCGTGCTTCACAGCTGTTTTGGCCGCATTCACCTCAACCCAGCACTGGATGGCTTGGCTCGAAATTTCCACAGGAACCCCGTTTTTGATGAGACAAGTCATGGTTTCCTGTATTTAAAAAAAACATGCGAAGAATTGCCAGATGGTCGTTCCAACATAGCTTCGGTCATCTTTGCACTGGATCAGGGATTGTGTCGTTTTGGGCCATGGTGATTTCACCCAACGCAGCAGTCATGAAAGGAGACAAGGCTGAGAGACGAACATAAGAGGAAACAAACTTTCACAAACAGCAAGCGATTCATTGAAGCTACTGTATATTTAGAAAAAAAAAACTTTCACATTTTTGGGTACGTACCCACGCAAATTCAGTGAAACTGTATCCCCGAGTATAGCATCATGCAGCACCTTTTCCTCAAGGGTAGTCCGAGCCCAATATCATTCCATCAGGGAACCAGCAGAACCAACATTAGATTCCGGAATTCAGCTGTCCGAATCCCATAAGGCCACCATCCCGGTTTCACAGTCCCAGTCGCTAAGGCACTTGCCAAAAACAAATTGCCCAAGGTACGTTTGTGTCACATATACGCCCGCCCCTTCTGGCGCAGATTGCTATTACTTGTTCCCTAAACAAACTCCGGTCTTTGCGGCGGAAATATGGTGAAATCACATTCCCCCGCCTTAGTAGCTGAATCTGCAAGGGTGTGGGTCAAAATCCCATTTTGGATAATCAGTTCCCCGGAATAGTAAACAGCCCTCATTTGGGGGGTTCTTCTGATCCTAGGATAGGATCATATCCTTGTACATCTGCTATCCGGTTCAAAGATGTTAAACCCCAATTTCAGGATGTTCAAGAGTTATATGTTTGGCAGTTTAAATGCAAAACAAACATGCTGTAGTCACTTCAGAAATCATCTTGGGGGATGGAATTCTATTGTTGTGGCTAAATCTACAAATACGTTCCTGTAACACCAAGAATGGGAAGCATCCACCGCAAGCACAACCGATTTGCGCGCTTGAGGTGCCGGCACAGGGTTGGCCTCTGTTCTCCAAAGAAACCGTGACACAGTTGGCTGCGTTCAACCAGAAACACCCGGTACAGTCTGTAGGGTGGAAAATCAAACAAAAACACAAACTTTGGCAGGGCATGGTTTATACCACCCTCAACCTGTAAATCTTGGGCAATTGGGGGGATTGATAGTGATTGGAATCCAGACTTTGGATAGAATGTTATACAAAAAACATGTTATGATTGTATAATCCCGAAGCCATGAAGTCAATTTCTGCAGTTGCATGCTAGTTGATAATGACACCCAATTGTGAAATAGATTATTGCGCTTGACGACCACACTCATATGTTTTCATATATCACCATCCAACCAAACAACTTCATGTCGCGGCAAAGTTTGAACCATGTTCATGTTAAGGTTTGTTTTAGAACAATATGCATGATGTGATCTGGTCACTTTGGAAGATCATCAAAGGGCAACCTTTGTGTTGCTGCTAAGTACCTGCAATCTCCGTGGGTTACACAAGCTGTTTCCAGGCATATGTCTTGATCAAGTACGAGTTCAGTTGCCCTCACTTTCAGATGACATCTTATTATTTGCATGTCTAGACCCACCTTCAAATTTTCAAGCATCGTCTGTGTGGCCAAAATTTGCCTTGTGGCTTCATGGGTGGTGAAATGCTCGGTTCCTGAGACCTGACGAATGGCTGATTCAATCGAATTCCAATGGTGATTTCATGACGATGTATACTAATGAATTAATGATGATTTATTGAGACTTCATGGGATTTGCATGACACTTGAATCCGATCGAAATCCGATCAAACGGCGGATTATAAATGGCATGATAGAAACTATATCCCATGAAATTCCCAATAAAGTAGGTGATTCCCCACAAAAATATCATGATATTAGATATCATGATATTAAGTATTATATCCCCCATAAAATCCTCAGTCTCATTGAAAGTCCCTTAAATCCATGGCACTGTTTCCCCCCAATCGAGGCGCTGGTGAGCAGCGTGGGCTTCTCCGAGCTCGGCGAGGTCGGTGGTTTAACCACCTTGGGGGCTCCCCAGCGAAGTTGGCTTCCGCAAAAGCGAGCTGTTTTATTCGTAAAAATGGCGATTTCGTGGGATTTGATGCTTGTTTTTCAGGATCTAATGGCCATTGAATGGGATTTGATGGTGATTTGATGGTGATTTGATGGTGATTTGATGCGATTTGGTTGGCTAAGTTGGCTCAGTTCACGAGCTTAACTGGTGGATTTACGGTGACTGTATAGGACTTGAACTCGAGGGTTTGATGAGCCAAATGGATTTGTTATAAAGAAATGGTTACTACGTTGCCCATTTCATAGAAAAAAAGTGTGGAAAATGATGGAAATGTGTGATGTGTGGGATTTTGAGGTCACCGCATTCTGAAACAACCCAAATATCTGTCCAACTAGTTTCTCATATATGCATGTAACCAGCCTGATATGATTCTCTCATCCCAATGTAACCAACAAGGACAGGTGTATCCAACCTACAAATTGAATCAAATTGAGAACCTATAGAAAAGGGCTATAGATAATTGCGAAGGTATGAGGGAAAATTGAGCGCCCACGTTCTATTCATTTGACCCACAAGACCTGGGTAAAGGTAAACTCTTCTGTTGATCCTTCATACCACGCTATTTCCGTCCATATTCCATGGCTTCCACAGCCCAGTCGGCGGCTTGAAAAACACTGGTTGTGGAGGATCAAATTGTGCTGATGACCCAAACAGCATGAAGATTCAAGACATCTCACCAACAATTTCGATACCTGGCAGAATTGCGTACAACCCAAATCATTCAAGGGCTGGTCAACAAATCTCTGTGGATCTCTGTGGGAGTCCCTCGCGCTGGTTGACTGAGATGCGAATGATGGAGTGCGTGGCAAACCCCTGCACTGAATAGGAATATCATAAGTTCGAACAGACATGTCAGATATCAACAACAAACATTGAGAAATCTTCCAAGAATGCCTAGCAGCCAAATCATCAGCACCTACATGGGGATTCCATCCAATAAAGGGATGCAATACGATATGGATAAGGCTGCAAGCACTAGTCCCCTGGTTTCAAAGAATAGCTGGCAAATTCTTGTTCAACTTCATATTGAATTGGTTTCGTCCCCATCAGCGAACCACCCGTTTTGCAGGGCCAAACACGGCTGGTAAGGTCCTATTTTGGGCATGGTCAAATCATTTTTTGCGGACTAAACCCTCCTGAACTTCAACAAATACCCGCTGAGTAAAAATAGGACCAAAACTTTTGCATGGCTGCGTCTGAAAATATTGGGGGAACCCCCTGATCCACGTGTGAGTCATCATTTTTCCCATTAAAATTGCCATTTGGGTGGCATACCCCATTTTCTTCCACTCTCTGAGCCGCTGGCCTTCCTGTAGCCCAGCCACTTGCGGCCCTTGCGCACCCAAAACACCTTGCTGCGCAAACGATGGTTTGTTCTTGGCTGTACTTCACTAGATACAAAAGAATGGTCAGCTACTAGCTATGATACAGCTATAAACTCCGTTGGCGCTCATTTCTGCATCTCACATGATCCAAGTGCAAAAGGAACCTTCAAACTCCGGAACACCACATTCAACGAGGCAACGCCCGTCTCAGGTGCGCACCTGTGAATCTGCTGCGGTCATAGCTCAGATATGCTCAGATTACACTTGAGCCACAATCAAGTTCTACGGATGATGTGGATGAAATCATTCTTGCTGTGGTTCTGGATATTGCGGAGAGGTATGCTGTGAAGCACTCCAAACTTTGATGCCCTGCAGTGTTACACTGCCGTAAAACGTGGCACGTCTTCCTGGCAAAACATCAACCTAGCAGAACCCCAGGGCTGAGCACTATCGCACAGTTCTGATTTCAGGCACTCTTTTCGACATTCCCACCCAACTTAAATCTCATGTGGTAAACCAAACAATGAACCATCCCACATCATCGACCATTTGGGATCATAGCCAACCTCATCCCAGTTTTGGGGAGTATACCGAATTCAGAATTTGTAGGTTATTTTCAAACATGTCTTTACGTGTTTTCAAGTTGATAAAATAAAAATAGTAATCCGCCGACTCCGGCCGACGCAAGGGGGAGCGCGTAAGGGAAGAAGAGTTTCTCATACAAGCAACAACAACAACAACAACAACAACAACAACAACAACAACAACAACAACAACAACAACAACAACAACAGCGTCCTGGAGATGTTTTTTCTAGTCTACCTTTCTCGCCAACCAGCTCTTGACAGCTCTCTTTTTTAGCACAGTCGGCCCTGATTGTTGCAACTTTGCTTTGGGAAAGGTGTGTCTTGCCGCGTTCCAAGTTCACAATGATTGCAGACCACACAGCTTGGGGACATGCCTCTTTGTGCCCGATTCCGGCAGAAACAAGTCTGCTGTCGGCACCCTTTGAATTGACTCTTGCTGATGCGATACCGGCAATACAACTAAATCGTACTGTCCATGGCCATCAAGTCTTTTTCCACTGTATCACTGCATGTCTCTGAATCATCTGCAGGTTGTACCTGCCCCACAATTCCGTGATTCACCCTGAATGCGATGATCCGCCAGGCCGCCGTTCACGCCATACTTCCATGGCAATTTTGACCATGAAGGCAGAACCTTAGGGAACCGTGGCTTTCTCAGGCCTGTAGAAGGACACCGGCTGAACAAGAGTTGCTTTGGCAGAGGGAAAAACACCGGCGGATTTTCCTTTGAATTTTACATGAATCCTTTTTACATCCAAGCCGCATACAGCCGTGACAATGGCACCCAGGGTGACTATCATTGACATCTGTCCAATCTCTGTCTTGTCCCATTGCTCCTCATTCGAAATCCTGAGAAAAAATCAGTGGCAAAGTATGGCAAAGTACTCGCTTCATCTTGAAGGCTGGGCCAGAAGGGAAGAAAATGGAAGAAAGCCTCCATTTCTGGCCACACCAATTTCTGTGTTTACAAGGTGCAGGCCACACTAAATTCAACCAACAGATCGCAGCAAAGGAAATCTTTGGAACAACAGCCAAAGATTGCCTCAAATTGACCCCAAAAAATGATAAAATTGTGCACCTCTTGCAAAACTCAGAGTTCCTGTGCAACTTTCTCCGAGCGACACCGCGGAAGCCACCGCAATCAAAAGCTGAGCAGTCGCAAGCAGTCCCAATTCCTGAAGCAGTCGCAAGCAGTAGATGCAAGGAGTGCAAAAAAAACGGTGGTAATGTTCACCCTCCTGACCAATGCCAGCCTTAGGGATTCAGGATCCTCCTCACTGGAGGAAGCTGCGCACACCACATGAGGAGTTCATGTTTTGACTCGACCTTGCCCACCCTTGGCCCATATGTATTTCAAGGATTTCCCTTGATCAGTCAGTCTGACACCAAGTTTCGCTCCAATTCCAGATTTGTTGGCGATATGGGTGGAAGATGCCATACAAACACATTGAAGCACATGTGATGATCATCAGCCCGGTCATCTGCAGCGCTGGGAAGGTTGTGCTCGGATAAAATGCCGCTGCCGTGGCCAGAAGCACTTTCCTGGCTTGGCGCCAAACATCTTTTACACAAACTGTTGAGCTCATCACTTTAAAGCCTCTACCAGGCTTTCGAATTTGGACACGCTGCTGCAAAATGTACAAAACGGTTCGATTATGAGACATCAGGCCATCCACCATGAAAAATGCATTTGGATTTGCCGTCACTGGTTTCCTACAGGCCATCATGTTTCCTGCGCACGAGCTGTTTTCGGCCAAGTTTTACCACTGACGCGGAGCTCATCCGGCTTCGGTTTGAGACGGCATGTGTTTCTTCCAGAAACTGATTCAAACATGAAACACAAAGGCTTCGCAGATTCCCCGAGTTTACCAGAGCTCATTTTCTGAATTTATTTGTCCTCCAAATTGTTTCGCAAATTAAAAAGCACCACTTAGTTGTCATGCTTATTGCTGTCCTAACCAGCCGCTCGGCTTCAAAGTACTGCCGCCCCTGGCAAGTGTCAGGCAAGAGCGAACACGCCCGTGGGAACTCACCCTTCGAGAAAGAAAATGTGAATTTCCAAGGCCCCAAACAGACTAGACGAGGCTTCCGTATCGTTCCTTGTGACTCGGTCCCGAAGTTGAAGCGTCTTCATCTTCACGACAAATAGACAACAGTTCAGACCATCTTTGCGGTGCCATTTGCAGATTTCTCAACAATTTCCCATTTCCAGCCGCACCTCTCCGTATTTGTTGGTTAGGAAAGCCACATGGCTGGGAAGCTTCAGCTCGTCCTCCTTGGCCTCTTCGAAAACAAAACCAAACCCAACGGACGCTTCCACTGTCAACGCTTTCACAGGACTTTCAAGATTGAAACTCGCATTGAAAAATTGAAGTCTTCAAATTCTTCGTTCCAAGACACTGAAGTCGAAAGTCGGATCCACACAAGCCTCAGAGGTTTGGGTAAGTGACAAACTCTCATCGTGGCTTTGTTCTGACACAGGCCTACAGTTTCATGAGAACCAAGTGACAGAGCTGCAATGGGATTGGCTCAAATCAGCTTGGCTTGTTGGATCCCGGTTGCTTATATTAACTGCAAAAACGCAAGAAAACCGGTCGGAAAAGTAAAACCACTGTTGTTAAAAACAGTTTGGGCCAAGCATGCCCAACGTCTTGACCTCAACTTGCCGGTCATTCTTTCATTCAAACTCAAGTCCTCCACTCTTTCCCCCGAAAGCTCCTGGAAGGGCTTTTCCCAAAGAACTTCTGCCATACTTCATCTACAGAACATACACCATCCACATCACCTACATCCTTTACATCACCTACATCTTCTACACCATCTTCTCTACATCACTTTTATCTACATCACCTACATCATCTACACAATCTTTTCCATCAACCTCATCTACATTACATACATCATCTACATCACCTACAACATCATCTATATCAATATCATATACAACATCGGCAATCCACAACATGTACATCATCTACATCAGAGGCTGCAACCATACCAACTCCTTAATGGCTAGGGAAAATGATGATGAACGACCAAAGTTTGGGGGATCAACCATCTTTGATACTGCCATGTCGACAGCAGTTGACAGCTTGGTGCTGAAACCGAACACAACTTTTGAGCCGAGTCCATAGTGATCGATGGCCCAAGATTCCGTGGGCATAATAGTGAGCCGCACTCAAAAGCAGGCGCAGATGAATTGCAAAAAGGATACACTTACCCCAAAGACGTTCCAAACAGTTCCTGCCCTTTGGACAGGGTTCGTAATTTTAGAAGTCCAAGAAAGCTACCACGAGAAAGTTCTTCATGTTCTCCGGAAGTTCAATCTCCTTCTTTCAAAGGACTGACCGCAGTCTTGGACATGGCATATGGCAAAGCATGGGGAAGCACGAAATTTCGCAGGCTGGCTTTCCACCCTGTGGTTGTGTGCATGCTGCCCATGAAGGAGCTCATCTTCACTACCTGCTCTGCTGCAGGCTTCCGAGCAGCTTCATAGTTTTTCAAGGCATCAGAGTCTTGAGCAGCTAAGCAACGACCCAAACGCCAAGCATTCATGATAGCCATGTTGGCTCCCCCATGAACGGAGAGGTGGCATGAGCAGCATCTCCAATCAGGTCACTTTCTGCTTGGGAGCCATTTTGGTCGCCAACTCCTTGAGCTTTTCTCTCGCGATGGTCGAATCCAACTGGTGATGAGCTCCTCACTGCGCATCGAAGGCAGACATCATGGCGTTTCTCTCCAACGCCTGCAGTCCAATCCATAACGTGATATCCTTCTCCTTCAGCTGTGTTCCAACGGGGTATGCACCTCATCTGGATTCTTGCGAACTGGAACCCAACCGCAACTGTAGATTAGACGGAAGCCATGAACCGGCTCCCCGGAATCGAAGAGCTGCTTCTTCACCACGCTGTGAATTCCATCTGCTCCCACCACGATGTCGGCTTTCTCGACCTTGCCATTGGTGAATGTCAGGGTGGCCTCCTGACAAATCCAAATGGGTGACTTCTTGGTTATCGCTCCAATACTTGGACTGCGATGGATGATTGGCAAATCCATCAACGGTCTCCTGAAAGGAGGTCAACAAATGGGAGGTCTTCCGCTCTAAAAATTCAGATGTCCAAGACTCCCAGTGGCAAGCTGCGCTGGTTCACAGCTAAACTGGAAAATGGACTGGAAGTGCAATGCAGTTTGCAGAAATGAACTTTACTTTGCACGTTAAGTAAGTTACCCTCTCTGTCTCCTTCAAGCCGAGCTTGTCGAGAATCTCGCGGGACTGTTGGATGCTGAGAGAACCGCCACGAGTCTTCCATTCCTCCCAAGCCTCGTAAAGCTTCCTCTACATCCGCACCGTGCTGGGTGAGGGTTTTGGCCAACACCAAACCACCCAGACCCAATGATCGCAACACGTGTCGTCATCCCGGCACCAAATGGAGGGCTTCGGCCAGACAAGGCGGGTTTCTGATTGCGCTAGGAACATATCTTGCAATTGCTGGAAAAAGGCAGCAGCAGCCCAATGTTCAGTGAATACCTGCAAACACTCGTTTTGGGTGCTTTCATACCCCACTATGCTCATTCACTCAAAACATGTAATCTTCTACAAGAATTGCAGGTTAGGCTCCTGACGCGGATCCCGTTTGTTTAAATTGACTGCAAAAACGCAAGAAATCCAGTTGAAAAAATGTGATAACACTCTGATTGAAAACAGCTCGCCAAGCATGTCGCAAAGTCTGGACCTATTCATTCAAATTCTTTGCAGGGCAAGGAACAAGGACACCACAAAGACCGTGAGGAAAGAGGCCCCAACCTCAGCCAGAGCAACTGCAAACAGATTCCAAGCTGGCTACTCAGAGTCCGCTCGAACAAAAATCAAGCCAGTCGCTGACTTGTATCCGAACAAACTGCCACAGTCGCTGCATCTTGCTGGGAGACAAGTCATTGCAACTTGAACATTGAGCCCGGTGCTGCAAGGAAGCCAAGAAGATTGCCGAAAGGTAAGTGCGGCAAGTGGTTGCAAATCAGATCCTCCATTCCACCCGTTTGGTCTTCTTCCAGACTGTAGCCTGGGAACAAAACAGGCCGAGGGCAAAAGAGGCAACAGGTCATCTAGGAAGGAAGCATTGCGCATCCTCCGAAAGCAACGGCATGTATATAATGTGGGTAAAACAATAATAAACCATCCCCAAAAACACCAAAAATGGGTGGTATAAACCATTCCAAAATGGGTAGTTTATTATTGTTTTACCCACATTAATGACAATGAGATTGTCCTACAAGCTGGGTAGCGTGTTGGCTGTCTTGGCTCTCATGACCAGTTGCATTTTGCGTTGATATGGCCTTTGTGTATATCCATGTACCGGTGGTGTTTTGAATTTGGTGGCGATCTCTAGTTTCGATACATGCTGTGGATCCGCCTTTCCAATCCTTCCCAGTATGAACCTTGCACCAAGCGGCACACGGCGTATTTTGCGAAGTCCGCCAGGATGCTGGGCAAAAAGCAATTGAGGCCTCTGCCGACGGTAACCAGCTGGGTCCCATATAGACATGTGAAAGTTACCTAACCTTGCCGTATGGCGGATAAATGGGGGCCAAGAGCAGAGGCAGAGTGGAGAAGCTGCTGGTATTGTGCTTCAATAATCTTCTGAGTAGATAAATTGCTTGCCTTAAGTCTATTTCAGGGTCCCACAAAACGGCTACTAGCATCGTGCAAAATACACCTGTCCTGAGGCATCAGGATGTATTGATATGTATTGTAGGGATTTGTGGGCCATTTTCTCGCAAAAAGTTTCCAGTCTCAGAAAATGGACTTGTCAGCCCCGTGTTCAGTACGATGTGGGAGAGCGCGTAAAAAATATCCTCAAATATCTTCAACAACAGCTTCTTGCATGTCTGGGTCCAATACTTGGCACAATTCTTGCACCAATTTGAACCGTATTTCGAAGAAATCTATTCCAGCAGGATCTGGCCTGCCACCAAGGCCACATGAAAGTCCTTAAAGGACAACAGCAGGACCAAAGAAGTCGCGACCACCTCGGGTGCAAAGCCCTTGAAGTGCTGAAACGGAAACGCACGGAACTGCATGAAAGACACTGTGGCAAGTAGTGCGACATGAAACTGTGAATTTCTTTGAGACAGCATAGTCTGCCAGTACCCTGGCAGAACCTCTTTGATCATTCAAGCATGAATAGAAGCACAGCATTACAATTACAAAGCGTACAAAGTGTGTGGACACATCAAGAAGTGGAATGTTTAGCTACGCAAATTATACAGAACTGAGAACATCAAAATCCAGCTGAGCGGCCACATCCAAGCAATGCACTCCAAACAATCCTGTCGTTTCCTTAACTTTGCGCATGGCTTCACAGAAATGTCTTAGTAGCAAACATTCCGAATGACGGGTTTCATCCGCAGAAATGGGCTACCAAGCCACGAATCCCAGATAGGAAAGCAGGCAATGGGACGACTTGGATCCTGAAGAGCTACATATGAGCTACAGGTTGATACAGGTTGATACATGTTGATTCTTTGCCAAGGAAATTTGGTCGGTTTATGACACCGTTAGAACGACTCACAGCATGTCTGCATGATTAAAAAGTAAAGGCATCCCACCACTATGTTGTTGCAAGCACACTTCTTCATTTGCTCCGTTGAGTCCTTGTCCGGATCCGGCTTCAGAAAGGAATACAGCTGTGCGATAGAGATATTCAACCTCACAGAAGCGTGGGTCAAAGCTACCAGCTATCAGCATGAGGTGAACGCAACGACGTAGCCTCCTTGTAGCCTGGTGGAACCATGAAAACCGCCAAAACCATGCAAAAACACGGGTGTTTTACCCAGGCCTTGGAGAAGCGCGTACAGGCAAAACACAACAGCCGCTACAGCCTCTTCCAAAATACGCGCAAGTTGACTTCTTGTCTGAGTTTCTAATTTTGAGGGATTTTCATGGGACATCATGAGATCGAAAACAACCAGTGAACCAAGGTGATCCTTGATCTTTGTTGATCTTTGGGGCCACATAGTAGCAGCTTCTGCAGCTTCTATTTTGCCACGAGGCAGCAACATTTTTCATTGTCTGCGCAGTCTCCTTGGACACAGACTCAGGTATACTCAGGTCCAACAGAAAATACAAATAAAAACAATGAAATATCGCAAGCACAGGGATGGCCTGAAACCGCAATAGATGTTGCAAAATTTGAGAAACAACATACAACATGTTTCAATTTTTGTTTACGGCTATGGTATGCGACGGTTGAAACGGCGCCGGTTGGTTTTGGGTACAAGTCACGAAGCCAGCTGTTGTGAGGTCAAACGTAGTGCTGGCAGTTCAGAAGTAGCACAGGCAAGAGAGCAGCAAGAAACAATTTCAAACATGTTCAAAAGAACAGTTACTGAGGACACAAGCAGCGAACGAGAAAGTCTCTGCCGCTATCCTTTGGCCCCAAGTTTCAGGATGTTTCAAGTCACGCCGTGGCTCTGTCTGCATCACAGCGGTGACAACGCAGCCAGACACCGCTGCAAAGGCCATGAGTTGATTGAGGTACACTCCGCTGTTCTTCACACGGTCCGCCTTTGGAAAGCCAATGGCGGGGTCAGAAGCTTCAAGCACTGGCGTTGTGTCATCAGATAATGGCGAACAAGTATAATCAATTTCCGCACGGGCTGGGGAAAACGCACAAGCGCCTATCAGATCCCACTAGATCCTATTAGATCCTACTCGACGGAAGTTGAGCAGAAGTTTAGCAATCAAACGTCCGACAATATGGACAGATGGAAAAGCACAGGTGGGAAGACGCAGAGAAGAGAAGAAAGTCAGAAGAAAGAAGATCAGAAAAGAGAAAGGAAGAAGGTTTTAGATCAGAGAAGAGAAAAAGGAAGACAAAAAAGCAGGTGCGCAAAAAGGTAGGAAAGTTGCGAAACACTGTGTTTTTCCAATGTTTTGTGGTTCCAATGGGTCGAAAAGTAGGCTCGCTAAAGCGGCGGGTGCGGAGCCATGTGGCCAGCAGAGAGATCAAAAAGTGCATGCCATTGTGGCACGAAGCACGTTTCGAAATCAAAATGCTTAAAAACACTTCAGTTTCGGAGCACTTTTTGAAAGTTGCGAGGTTGAAAAAGTGCAAGCCGTTGTGGCACGAAGCACATTTCCAAATCAAAAGGCTAAAAACACCATTGTCGGACAACTTTTGGAGGTTGAGGTGTGGAAAAAGTGCCGGCATTGCGGCGCGACGCACATGTGGAAGTCAAAATGCTAAAAACACCGCATGTGTTCGGACCACTTTTGGACGTTCCATCGCATTTTGCGTGGCAGGCGTAAGGGATGCTGCAGCTTGTCAAAAGTGAGCCAAATGTGTGGGTTTTGTAGCATCCCAAAAAAAGATGGCAGGCGTGGGGCAATTGAAGGGGATCTGCAAATATGCATTTCGCGTGGCAGGCGCAATACAAGAGACATGTCTAGCAGATATGAAAAAGAGGTGAGGGCGCTGATTTCATGAGAGCGGTTGCATTTTGGAGCATCGGATTTTCAGGTTGGCTAAGATGATTTTGCGTGACAGGCGCAGCATTTCGTATGACGTGGCCTCACTTCTTCGTGGCGGGCGCAGTACTTTAGATAGATGGAGTGGAAAAATCGCAAAACGCAATTGTGCAAGCCCGTCAGCTGCACACTGAACTTTCCATTTTTGAAGGAAGCCTCGCAGAATTGCTTCGTTTGTGGTGCTGTCAACGTAGAAAATGGAGGAAGTGTCGCAGAATCACTTCGTTTTTGACGTTACCCATGTCAAAAAATAAAGAAGTCTCGCAGAGTAGTTTCTTTTTCAAGCTTGCAGATAGACAGATAGATGGATAGACAGGTAGACAGATAGATGGATAGACAGACAGATAGATAGAAAGACAGATAGAGAATTGGACAGATAGATAGATAGACAGACAGATAGATGGATAGAAAGACAGGTAGATAGATAGAGAGGTAGACAGATCAATGGATAGATCGATACATTGATAGACAGATCAAAAATAGACAGGTAGACGAACAGAAGCACAGATAGATAGACATATAGATAGATAGAAAACTAGACAGATAGAAAGACAGATCAATGGATAGATAATGAGACAGAAAGATAGGCAGATAGGTAGATAGAAAAACAGATAGATAGAAAGACAGATCAATGGATAGACCGATAGATTGATAGACAGGTCAGAAATAGACAGATAGATAGACAGACAGATGCATAGACAGATTGAAAGACAGAAAGGTAGATAGAAACACAAATAGGTAGATGGATAGAAAGACAGATTGATAGAAAGATAGATAGACAGATGGACAGATAGATAGATGGACAGACAGATAGACAGATAGATAGATAGAAGGACAGATAGACAAATAGATAGCAGATAGCCAGACGCCAGACACTCCAACCACCTTTCAATCCATCAGTAGGTTCGCTCTGCCATCCATGATTCACAACAACCAACCTCTCCTAGGTTTCCTATCTTTAAAACTTCCGCCACCGCCCTGTGCGGTACTACTGGTAATTGCTAATTTTGTTCGCAACATCATAACATCGTCTTCTCCGGTGTTGCCGCTGCTATGTCTGCACCGAGAGGCGTGTCCTGCTGCGAAGATGCTGGCAGCAGAGACCGCAAATAGGACGACGCGTTGACTAAGGAAAGAACACCTGAACAGAACAGGTTCAGGGGGACGCCTACCGGCCTACCATTAGCCTACCATCGGCCTACTATCGGCTCAGAATTTGTCTGACTTCCATGGACTTCAACATGGGACAGACTGGGACAAATGGAAGTGTCTTGTGTTGAAGCGTGGTCCAACGAAGACGCATGTGACGCATGTGGCGGTTGTCCGACAAGTGTCCATTGCAGAAGCTGGCTCGCAGTGTCAGGGGCGCAGGGAGTACCTTGTCGGATAGCTTGAGCAACATCCACGTGACACATGGTTTGCTGCAAATTACAAAACTATATAAAAGGCATTTTCAAGACTCTCCAATTTATTGGCAAGGCTTTCGGCCAGAGGCAGTAAAGAACATCTGCGTCATCATACTTGGAAGTTCGACACGGACATCTCTGCGATGACATATGATGACACATGATGACACATGGAGTTTCTTTTTGTTGCGCCGAACTCACTTGGCCCAAGGTGCAAGCGAGCACGCTGGAATCGGGCATTAGGTACAAGGTGCCATCGTCTCTGATGCAGCTGGCGCAGCCTTCTCCACCTGGGACACAACTTGACATGGCACCAACACTGCCGGAATGACGCGGAATGACGGGGCATGATGCGAAATGTGGAGAAATTCCCAATGACTCCGACTGCTGCGACTGTTCTGGCCACGGCACCGTAGCCCTTCTGGCACATCGGACGGTCCTCATTCGCAGGAAGCTCTCCGCCATGACACGCAGCCTGCAAGGCGGAAACTCTGACTGTGCCTCTTGTGTTACCAGATGTTACCAGCCACTGACCATGCAAAACACTGATGCAAAATTGATCAAAATTGCATTCCTACATCTGAGATCAACTGGCAAACCAGCACGACATCGCACACAAAGATTACATGCAAGAAAAACAACAAGGTATGGCAAACACTTGGGGCAGCTTCCAATCTCTCCAGGGGGTGCAAACATATTTGGGTGTTACTTCCGACCACCCAGCAAAGATAATTATAGTATTATAGTATCATCAAAGTCCAAACCTTGGTGAAATGCGAAACCCCGGAGACCCCAGGGCCGCCGGACCATATGCAAATGCATTCATGATCCCCTTCCCGAGTGCTAATCTACACCCTTTCAACAGCCTTTGTTGGACAGTGCAGTGGCCGGCTGACATTCCTTTCATGGAGCATGAAGCCATGCCTTGTTGGCACGTGCAAGGCCATCAGAGCATTGGCTTTTTATAAGTTTACCCCAAAGCCTGCGCTCAATACGGCGCAAGGTGAACACGGAACATGCAAAAAACCCTTCTATCAATCCGATTTTTGGGGGAGCCAGGAACGACAATCTCGGTTGGTCTCCGCCGACCCTGAAGTGACCCCGCCATTTCCCCTTCCATCTCCGATCTTACGCAAGGTGCATCATCTGAATCTTGGCTGCGTGGCAAAGGGATGCTCCCTTGGGGCACTGGCGGCAGGGACCATTTGTGACGTTCTCAATCTGCGTATAGCCTTCAGGGCACGCCTCAGCCGGAAACGATGGACTCTACGCATATTTTCAAATAAATCAACTGACGAATTGCAAGGTCAAACAATGTGCATCTTGCTCATGAAGTACAGCATCGTCTAGACATAGTCCAACACTTTTTTTTGGGCAGACTATTTCATCAACTGCACAAAGCAAGTTTCCCTCATGCTGCGACAAGTTTCCAAACATCCAAAAGCCGGATGTTGCGCAACGCCAGCGCCAAGGCTGCACTGAAAGCCGTCCAGTTTTGGAACTGACGTTGATGATGTTGACGTTACAATCAGACGGCACTCACGCAGCTGGCTGCAATCCACATCGGAGTCCTTGGTTTGCAGAGGACAGAACTTGGCATAGCTAAGTGATCCAAGACCGGACCCGTAGCCTAGTTCGTAGCATTTGTCTTGTGCGCTTGCAAGTCGCACCACATTTCAAATCGTTCTAAGAGCTATCAAGAATTGCTGGCAACTGACAAACGAACAAAGCTTCAAGAATGAAATGGTTTTTTATTGCTGGATTGGATGGCGTGCGGCCCCAGAAAAACTATGAAAAACTATTTCGGCCAATCTTCACTGAACTACAGCAGCTTGGGGAAGAACCGATCAACGATAATTTTGACTTTTCGGTCTCAAGTGTACAAATTGCATCCTGCAAAACGCGCGCGAAAGGCCATGTCAGGTTAGTTTGGTTACGTTCGATGGGCCAATTCTTCCGATGTTCATGGAAAACGGGTTGCACCTGTTCGTTTTGGTGGCCCAGCTCCGAGCGGTCTGCCTAAAGATTGAAGGAATGGGAATTTCAGAATCGAACCTGAGAAAAGTGCGGAGGAATTGAGAGGGACAAGCACCCCGGCGCCTCCAAAATGTCCTTTGTGCAACTGACATGCCCCACTAGCAAGCTCGTTAGCTGACACCCGCTCTTAACACTCTAAGAGCATGCTGATGAGCTCAAGGTGTCGTGTTCCCGATTTCCATCCATCACAACCTTTTCTGCAATTACTTTGCAATTTGCTTTTTCAGGTTTGCAGTTTATGCATGCGGACTCAGGCAAGCAAGCATATCCCAAGGAAATCAATATCTTAATATATTCTCTTGCAAAAGATCAAGCAAAAGACCGTACAAAAAAGGACCCCGGGAGTTCGACATCCGAAGCCCTCGGTTTGGCGTTTGGCTTCATCTCTCGCTAAGGCACGATTTGCAGATCTGCTGCCTCCATAGAGAGGGCCGGCCTTGTCCCCTCGCTGACCTGGAAACTGGCTGTGGACACCTTCAAGCCTCAGAGCCGCGCCCGGAGCAATAACACATCCATAGATCCACAGGCCAAATTGTAAGGACGCGGGTCTCTGTGGTTAAGCCATTCTCCAAACCCATCTGATATGAGCAGCGGTTTAGGGAAGGAAACTCGGCTAGTTTCGAACCCCAAGGAACCAACCTCCACAACTGTGGCACCGCGCTGACTGCGTCAACAGTCTGATTGAAAGTGTCCACCAATACCAGGCTCGTGATGGTCAAGTTCCGGGCTTGAATCCTGAGTTGGGTAAGATGCATGCAAGATATACAAGCAAAATCTCTGTAAAGTCGTCACTTGGAGTGATTCATGGGATATCTGCGGGCACCTTCTGCGATAACTCAATCTTATCAGGACCACAGCTTGAACCAAACTGCTTTTGACCTTATGCCTCACGACAATTCTCTAATTCTATTGTCGTCGTTCCGTCATGCACGCAAAACAAACCAAGGGCAAGCATTCATACACCCTCTATGCGCCCACAAATGTGTACTTTGGAAAGCTGAGACGTCCAAGTCGTTGATTAATCGCATAAAGATACTAAAATACTTCCATGCTACAAACGCAGAGAAATAATGTTTGGCTTCGTAAATCAGCACGTGCTGTAATGGGCTAGTGAGGAACCATTGCCAAAAGCAGTAATGCCTCATACTCATACTTACAGTGATTCAAAGAACAACAGCTACAGCTTGTTGCTTGGCTCTCCATCACTCTTGACGCCCCAGTGGCTAAAATTTGGCTGCTGCAGCACTGCTTTTGCCCAGGCTGGTAGTCCATAGGGTTGAAAGTTTACGCGAGTAATGCGTCGGTAATACGTCAGTAATATGTCAGTCCACGTTAGTCCGTGCGGTCTGGGCAAAAAAAAAATAGCACCGTTCCAAGGTTCGCCGAAGCGCGGCCCGCTCGACACGCTTCAAAGTGGATGTTGTCCAGCCTGGAGCCTGGTCAAAACGGATGCGCCCGAGACTGGTGACCTGGGAGCAACCAAAACAACTCCTCGGTCTACGTCCAACATGGCCAAGTCAGAAACGATACTCGAACAGAGCTGCGCTGCAGAATCTCCACACTCGAGAGGTTGCCCGTCCTTCCAGGCCGTGGATGTGGATGCCCCCACCTGAAAACCAGCAAGGCCACTCATAAGCCACTCGGGACCCATGAGGACGCACAAAGGACCCAAGATCTCTCGAAATTCGTTGACTTGAAAGACAATAAAAGCTTCAACATGTTTCAACCATTTTCAACCCATTTCAACCTTCAAAGCTGGACAGCACAAAGCGAAATAGTTCAATCATGACTTGGCTATCAAGCACACGCCGTTGCACTCCACACCAAGAACCATGCAATGCTCACATGCATTTTGTTTCACAAGTTTTTGCATTTGGCGGACGGTTGCCCTCCCTATCGATACCATTCGACACCAATGCAATCCTCTTCTGGTGGCTTAAGCGATTGACTTGCCAACGGAAAGCATGGTTTCTTGTAGTTGGGTTCTTGAATTGGGTTAGAATCCATACCCTTGTGTGTCTAGGCTCTGTTGGAGTTGCCTGGACCAACGTGCTCTTGACGATTTCGGAATTTGTTTCTGGTTTCTGTTCACGATTGGCAGTGCCCCACGCTTCCTTGACACCATTTAAGCTCGGGGTTGGAAGATCCTATTGCCAAGGCTGGAGTTGCAACGGTTCGGCGCACTAAATCAAGATGCATTTGCTGGGTAATTGCCAGATTGTCTCAGTAATCTGTGCAAGAATACGAACCGGAAACCAAATTGTGAGGTCCAAAGTTAGTTCCGATTGGGAAACAATGTAAAAAAAAGTGCCTCCGCGAAAAGAGCCTGAAAATACTCTGAAAATCGCGTGGAAAAACCGTGAAACACTTGATAAAACCAAACAAAAACATGCGTGCTTGCCATTGTTCGGTTCAAATTTATTCAAATTTGGTCCGGACTTGAGCGAATGGAGAACATATCATTCTGTAGCGCATTTACTGTCTCAAACTCTGTTTTGAAAGAATGCGTCTTGTCTTGAAAGGGTATTTCTTCCATCTTGGTGCAGACAGGAAGAGAAGAGGAGGAGGAGGAGCTGACGCAAATCTAAAGGCCCTTACCTGACAGGGTGGGGAACGATGCACAAATGCTCGCCCGCCACCTGCTCCCTGAAATAACACCTGATAGACAGGCTGACAGGCTGCAAGCCACAAGGTAAAGTGCATCAAGGCATATCCGGATTTTCCTGGCCTGCTTCCTTAGCTTGGCATTCATGGAAATGCAGGGGCTGGGTTCCGTTGACCATGTAGGCATCGAGACCACCACCAAGCGCTGCAAAGCAGTTGTTGAAGTAGACGGGGGCCTTGCACATCGAGATGGGGGAGATGGAGCAGCACTCTGATTCGTTAAAAAACAAGCGGATATCCTGCGGCGATGGTGCTTGCTGGGTCAAACATGGCGGCGCATTATTGAAACGATTGAAACAACAATGCGCGTGGGGAACCCGATTCGGCCCGCAAGGCACCTTTTGCTGGAACTCATGCACCCATAGCCCCCCACCTCAAGTGAGAAACTCACGAAAGCACGAAAGACCTGTGACAAAAAAATATAACGTCAGCGTTGGGCAAAGCTCGTTCTTGCCACCCGCAAAGAATCTAGCTGTTCAGGACAACACTTTGGCGCCGACTTCCACATGGTCAAATAGCACTTCTTGCCCCGATGAACAAAATGAACAAAGGCATAAGTGGAAAACAGGTGGAGACCCAGCTCCTGCGCATGAAAGTAGCAACGCCAGTTGGCCATATTGCCTGAGTTCGCGACCATTCTCCTTTGCCACGCAATGTTGAAAAACAGCAGCGCCGCGTCTGATGTCGTATTTTCCCGGCATGTACATGCCACCACCTGGGAAGCTATCATCATGTTGCAAAACTGCGCAAAACGCCCAAAACATCCCAGAACACACTAGAACATTCCTGTTCAATAAATTTCCCCCACCATTTCCCTAGCGCACTCCACCACAGGTGTCCTTGGGGCTGTTCTTGGGGCTCCACACCGTTCTCTGCACTGCTGCAGTTTTTGAACTCCATCCTTCCGTTGTTCTGCGTGAAGAAGGCATCGACGAACAGGCCCCCGCCTAAGCAAGGCTCGGCCATTCTTTTTGCCCTAGTTCACTGCAGCCTCCATCGCCACTTGAAATGGGTGGGGCCTGGATCCCGAACACTTCTTTCCCATGCCCCTGCACCGCAGAATGAATGGACGATATGACGATATGTGTTTCAACTGCCTTTCTCAATCCCAGCCCTTTGTAAAAACTTCAAGGCGAGATTGCAGAGAGAAGTGCGGAAGGCCCCGGTCTATTCCTGTCCTTGGGGCTCCACGCCATTCTCTTCGCTGCTGCAGTTCTTGAATTCCATCGTTCCGTTGTTCTGCGTCATGAATGACTCGACGTACAGCCCCCCGCCTGAGCAAGGCCCCGTTTTTGTTGCCCTAGTTTTGCTCTGCACAGCTGGCACGACAGGACTTATAAATTGCCCTGTGGATTGGGATTTCCTGTTTCATGTTGATGTACCCTATATAGGTGTAGGTGTAGGCGGAATCCTTTGGAAGCGGACTTGTGACAAGGTCTCACCGCGAATCATTTCCAGGCGATGCTTTCAAAGCGCTTGTTGGACCTCCTTGACAACAATGCAGTGCGCTGCACGCTGAGGTTTCTGGGTACCAGCTCGAATTGGTTTGGTGAGCACCAACAATGTAACAACCGGGCAGGTGGAAGTTTGGGCGAAATTTGGGCACCTTAGCGGGGAAGGTTGTCCCAGGGTATAACTTTTATGTGTCCCCCATCTTTGTGATGAACAGCCTCGTATCTACCAAGCTGGCGGCACATCAGGAACAGGGAGGGAGGATTGCAAAATGCTGCGGCTGCCAATGCTGCTGAAACCTGGTAATCTTCCTGGGCTCACATGTGCAGACAGCGCTTTCCCTGCTTCAGATATGTACACGCAATTTCTCGTACAAATGAAAGGTAAACTCGAAATTGTCCACCCCCTCTGGCTCTTCAACAATCTGTTGCATCGCTGACTTCCTTGCATTTTTGTTCCACCTTGTCTGACGTCAGAATGACTACTTGCATATCTTGCATTACCGGCTCCACTTGCAAGTTTTGCTCTTTCTGAATTTTCACCAAGCTGTCGTGTTGATTCATTTTCCCTCCTCACCTCTTCACAAGCTGTTCGATGGCTTCCTAGCCTCTCAACAACGAGCCCACTGGCCTCTCAACAGCCCATTGCGTTATCGTCTTTTTCCGTTAGAGCCCCCACACCTTTCAAAACCCTGCTGCATTGACGATTTCGTTATCTTAGGTTTCCCTTCTGTGGCCGACAGCTTGTTGCATTGCCGGCTATTGCTGGTATCGTCCCACCATTAAGCCTCTTAACGAGCTGTTGCACACTTCATGGTCTGGATTGTCCCCTGTGTTGCCTCTCGACAACACCCTGTAGCCTTTTAACCACCTCTTTGCCGGCTGCCGAACCAAGAATCTGAAGAAATTGCCTTGCAAAGCCTCATCAGGTTTCCCCTAAAAGTCCACAGCTTGCCGACCCAAAAATGAAATCTTGCAGTGCTTATCACTGCAGGAAAGCCAAGCGTTCGAAGGGTTTCGCTGTCTGAGCCTGTCCTTGGGGCTCCACGCCGTTCTCTGCGCTGCTGCAGTTCTTGAATTCCATCGTTCCGTTGTTCTGCGTCATGAATGACTCGATGTACAGCCCCCCGCCTGAGCAAGGCCATTGCAGACAAGGAAAATGCAAAGATGATGATACCAGGCTGTGTCACCTGTCAGTGCAACTTGAATTTCCAACACGTTCACCCTCAAATTTGCAAGCCGGCCAAAAGCAAAAGCCAACATGTAATCTTGGCTCTGGAGAATGTTGGAGTTTTTGGGTTGGGAAACATGATCAGCGTTTCAGAACTACCCCCAAAAAAGTTCCAAAAAAAAACTGACCTGGCGCCAAATGGACCCTACCACAAGGCACAGCCTGCAACATGGACATGTTTACTGGGCCCAGAAGGTGTGGTTTTCAGACGGCAGCCCACGCTTCCAGCACTACAGAAATGTACGGAAGAACTCCGGAAAGCCGAAGATTGCTGGAAGGACTGGAAGGACTGGAAGGATGATCTGACTGAACCTTCCCTGTCTTTGGGGCCATGCCTTTTTCTTCGCTGCTGCAGTCTTTGAACTTCATCGTTCCGTTGTTCTGCGTCACGCTGCCACCCCAAAGGCCTCCACCTGGGGCGGCGTTGCACAAGAGTTTCACCAGGTCACACCGGGAACACCTACGAGACAGTGCAGCGCCACAAAGTGAGTCTTGGAGTTGCTGTATGGACATAACCAAGGCATGGTACATGAAATGATCAAAGTTGGGCCATGGAGATATGCAGCAGGAACATGCAGGAACTGTAGAATCTTATAGAATATGGGACACACAAATGGCAAAGAGTATGGCTGAACGAGGGAAACGCGAGACCTGCAAGGAAAAGGCAAAACATGCACAACGCCAATGCAATCGTAAAGGTGGCAACCAGTTTCAAGATGAGGATGAGGATAATGAGGACGTTGATGGCAGCGATTGTTCAAAGGTTCAAAGAGTGTTCCCTGGATCCAAGGCCGCCTAGCGATATTTGGCCTGTTTCTGGTGTTTAAGAAACATCGCGGACTGTGGCCCGTTTCACAAGCCAAATCAAAAACACCAGATGAGCTGCGCTGAAGACCTATCTACATTTTGCATGTTAGGATCGGCTCTAGCGCTCTGAGCGCAGGTCATATTAATTGTGTGAACAGAGTCCAAAGTATAGGTGCTTACTTTACGGCAAACGCTTGCGCCCCTTATGCCTGTGGTTCTGCCTGTGCCATGGCTCTTCTGACAGGGCCCTTTCTTCGTATATGAAAAATGGGGTTTGTGGTGTCGCACGGCATCGCCACATGACACTTCAGCATCCATTCCATGGGCTTACCCTGGATGTACCATGGCAAAATATGGGAAGTAATAAGTAATAAGAAAAATATGAAATCTGAAGCATCTGAAGCATCTAAAGCATCTGGGGCATCTGTGGCTCCACGCCCGCCAGTGAGCTGCTGCAGGTGTGAAACTCGATGATTCCGTTCTTCTGCTTCACGGTGCCGGTGGCAAGGCACCCACCTGGGAGCTGGGACGCCGATAAAATTCCTCAAGTTGACCCACTGGGCACAGAGTCGATGGCACTTTTCTTCTGCTGAGACTTGGGAATGTTCATAGCTGCAACGAAATGTGGCCCTAAGAAACTGGAACCTATATGTGCAACTGGGAACTTCAGGTATGAGGATTCAGTTCTTTGTTCTTGTAGACATCGATAAGACTGAAAGACCCCCAAACAGAATGAAATATTTAATGCCCAACATGTTGCCAGTCCCCTAGTGTTTATAGCGCGGTTTCACCACAAGCACCTATAACTACTTTTGGTGTTTGCCGGGGATTAGGGTGGAAGTCACACCCATATAGCGACCAGTCGGTTGCCACTTGCCAGCAGGAAACTGAATGCTAAAAAGAAAACATGATACTTTTAAGGTTCCAATTACAGTAGACCCCACGACAGACCTGCGAATCTAGACTGTGTTGCGTTGCCTGCATATCTTGCAGGTTGGAAAGTTGCTTGCAGGGATTCATCTTAACACTTCAAAGTTGATACCATGATATGATACTAGTGATTACTAGTGGACCACATCAAGAGGCATTGTCAACGTCCGCCTGGCCTACATGTTCATCAGCACCCTCCAAACCAAATACTTTCGTGTGAACAATATTGAAATATCATGATATCAATTGATATCATGAAATATCAAAGATGTCCTGACTCTTAGAAAGGTCACCATCCTTTTGGGGCGTTTGCTCAACATGCTGAAGTTAAATACATTCCATGAAGTGTGTGAGAACTCAGGCTCTATCAGTGCACAACCCACGGTAAAAGTTCATGTTCGCAAACCGGAAAAGTTGACTCTTGGACCCAACGGTCAGGGTTTTCTGTGGAGAAAGTTGGCAGGATGCAACAACCACTTGCCGCAAACAATTGAGCCATGCGTCCCTGTCGTAAACTTCACAAATTGTGAACACAACATGCGGTGTCATGCACTTGCGCACCCTCTTGAGAAAATCATCAACGACATCAGAACATAGCAAAAACATTACTCTACCTCAACAGTTTCCAATAGTGTTTCGATCCTTTTCTTCGTGATTTGGCTCCCGAGCAATCTTTCGAACTTAACCAAATCTATTGATTTCCCAATCTGAATTTCAGAGGGCAAACTTCTTCACTGCAATCCTGACGCTTAGCAAAGAAAACCCGAACACCAAAGGACAAACAAAACAATCAAACAAAACAATCAAACAATTTCATGCGTTGCATCACGATCATCACGCTGACGTTTCAACCCCAAGAGTTTCAATGCCCGGTTTCCGCGGATCTGCAAGTCTGATCCTCTCCCTGGGGCGCCAGGCCGTTCCACTTCGCACGGCAGTTGTGGAACTTTATGGATCCGTTGTTCTGCGTCACGGTGCTGACATGAAGCCCCCCACCTGAACAAGGCGTCCTGGGAAACCTGGAACTCAGCTTCCAGAGGGGTGGACACCACCAACACTGAGCATCTGGTCGTGGGGAAACATCAAGCACGTGATGGAATCAACAAATGGATAGAGATTCTAAGATCTGCTGCTTGCAGGATTCCATCTACGATTCCATCCAAGACCTGATGAAGGTCTCAAAATGTCTCAAAACGTTTGGCAAAAATGCCGCCCGAAAGGCCCAAAATGCTTCAGGTGTTAAATGGCCCCAGCCACCACTTAAAGCAACTGAAACATTGGCAACTTAATAAGTTGGTTCAACCAGAATGACATCTCATGACATCTCACAAAACTTCGAATCTCTTGGACTCCTGTCAGTCCTGGTGCTCAGTCCTGTTCACTGTGGGGCCCCGCACCAAAGCGATTGCTGCTGCAGTCTGTGAACTCCACCGTTCCATTCTTCTGCGTCAGGTCTGCCTGGGCATAGAGCCCACCACCTCTGCACAATGCGAATCCGAGTTGAGCTGAGGCGATTTGGAGACTTGGGCTGACAGAATTGTCATCCAACAAAATATCTATTTTACTATTTTAAGAGGCGTTATAATCTATGTATTAGAATAATCTCAACAAATAGCAACATATTCTAATGGGGAACACGAACTGCTCTTGGGGCTTGACTGCGATGACCAAACGCTTCAAGGGTAGTAGGCACATGTAGGCACTTCAAGAAAAAGGAGGCTTTTGAAGCACGTCCTACCTGATGAAACGTAGACATATTTGCAGGTCCTGGGACTTTGTTGGCAAGAATTTGGGGGCTTTGAAATTTTTAGAAAACGCCGGGAGCTTTCCTGAACAAAAACAAAGGCTACCGCCCCTGCAAAAAGCAATAATTGAAAAAAAAAGAACGTTTGCAACCAAACAACTACCGGTACGACCGAGTATTCTACTCCCGAGTTGGACAGCTGGCAGCCAAATTCGTCGGTTTCAAGTTCAATGAATCATTTTCAAAAATGATTTGAAGAACCGTGAAGGAGGTTGTGTGAAGAACTGTGCAGGGGGTGGTTCCACCAGCAAAAATCCAAACGATGTTGATCTACAATCACCAAATATATCAAAATCTCACAACTCCCACTGCAGATCGCATCAAAGTCCACCCGTGAGGCTCCACGCCATGACCGTCATTGCTGCAGTTGCGGAACTGGATGATGCCCGCATGCTGTGTCAGGCTATGCCCCACTCTTAGGCCACCACCTGCGGGCAACTCGACTGGCGATCTGTGCTTTGCAAGGCAGGCGAATTTTCCAAAGCAATCCAGAGAATTACTCGATTGAAAACTGCTTTGATTGGGTGGGGAGACCGAATAGCCTGCCTTCTCTTGCAGTCCTCTTTGTATCCTGCGCGATGATACGCATTCCCCAAATTTGCGTCACTAACAACCCTCAAAACCACAGCATCAGCCACAATTAGCCCCACTCATCAACTACATGTCTGTCCGCTGACACCAGTTTCCAGCAAGGTTCCAATGTCTTTATAAATTGGTGACATTTCCTGGGGTTTCTGGTTTTTTGCCAATCTTGACCTCGCTTATTGACTCTACGCTCTTTGGGACACAATGTTGTTTTTTTGCTGAGCCATATCTTTGCGTGGCAAACTCTAGAGGTTTTGGAAGTTTGAAGAACAAAGCTGGTCTTCTGAGTCCTCATTGCGGCAGTTCTCGAAGTGGATGTTTCCAAAAATGGAGGCGTCCCCAGTGATGTCCACACAGGGTTGCTTAAAGGCTCTCGCTGCAATGAAGTAGACTTCACCATCCATCCGCAGGTCTCCTTCAAGGTTTGCCTTTTGCTCCAAATTCCAGGAAGGAAAATTTCATGACTAGCATCTTGCACTGGGAAACCTACTGAAAAACAACATACAAAAGACATTGAACTGCAAATTTTCAAAAAAAAATGGTGCGTTCGGCACTTGACGTGCCCCAATAGAATTGACCAATAGTTGGCACAGACCAAACGCCAGCATAGCAAATGCACTCTTTTCATCGGCGGTGAGTTGTCATGTGTTCCAGCTGTCTGTGCTGCTGGCCACAGTCATAGAAATCTAAACACCACAGCCACCTCGCCAGTCATTTACCTTTGTTGCTTTGCGCGAGGTCCCAGCATTTGCGGCAAAGGTGATGACCTTTCACCTTGGTGATGAAAACAGAGTCAGATCGTAATGCCATCCGCAAAGTGTTTTCCAAGCAAAAGAAGGGCTGCACGTGGCCATCTCCATGTTGTAATGCACAACTTTGCTGGCTACTTCCTGCACCACTGGAGGCAGTTTGTCACCGAACTTCATGTCCCGGCCCTTGAGCTCCGAAACTTCTTTGTCTAGAGCTGCCGTGACTTTGAGATGATCCGCCTTCGCCGCCTCGAGCTCCGCTAGCAAAGAAAGTTTGATCTGCTCCAACCTATCCTTCTAATCCTGCCTGAGTCTTCCCTTCTCCATCAAAGCCGGCACCAGTGAGCTCTGTGCCCTTGAGGAACGTGTTGCTGGCACTCACCGGTAGTGACTCGAGTGCTTCCCTCATACTCATAGATCACCACCGACTTCCAGCAACCGAGGTAGGCCACCTGAGCAATGGCCCACCTCTGTCGAATGTACGCCTGGCCTTCGCGCCGAACAGCTTCTTCCAGTCTTCGATGAGCTGGGCCTTGGTGGCCAATATTCCGGCATTGGTGACGCCTGCATCGTCCCCAAGTTGAAGGCAACCATGCCGTCCAACAGCCTCACAGCTACGAAAAAGGGGCATGACACATCGCATAGTCGATTTCCACACAGGCATTGCAAAATCCTTCTTATGGACAGCCCCTCTTGATATCGTTCTTGGATACCGGCAGCGTCAATCGAACCACCTTCGCGCCGAAGTCAAGCTTGATGTGATCTCTCCTCAAAGCTGCTAGCTCGATCTCTCTCATGACTCATCATCCAAATCATTGCGAAGTCAAATATTCGGCGGATACGGGAATAAGCTTTCCTATCAATTCGTGGCCACTTCCGCCGCTCCCTGCCCACGGATCGTTTGCAGAGCTATTGAGGGTCCGCTCAAGCTGATCCGACCAAGTCCAACCCATCTCTACCACCATGATTGTACTCGCTCAGATAGTTTGCAGCCGCCTTGTACTTGGCTGCTTTGAAGACACCAGCAAGCAGCTTGATCTTATCTGGAGTTGGTGGAATCCCAGAGGAGTTTCTCGCCTCCCTGAAGAATCCGGGTAGTGTGCTTCTGATGGCTTTCTTGCTTGCTTGGAAGTGTTCGAGCAGAAACCATCTTCCAGATTTCTTAGAGAGACCCTTCGAGCAATGGCCAGGATGTTGCATGATTTCGATTTTCTGTACCTCCCCTGCTGTGGGGGGGTCTCAGGAGTAGCAGTGAGTGGCAGGCGCCTTGGATGTGGGATCTGCTAATTTAACCTTCTTGGGGCCCAGCTTCTCCTTCGTCTTGTGAGCGGGTTGTGATGTGAGCCTCAATACTGCCAAGAATGCCGTCTGGCTCTGTCCAACCTTCGTGTGCTCCGGGAGCGTTGCCTCTGGCAATCCGCCCGCAAACTCCAGGTATCTCCATCCCCGAGTTATGATCTGCAGGAAAAATTCCGTATCTCTAAACGAGACCTCGTTGCGCGCCAAAGCCTCACTTGAGCGCTGTGAGGGACCTTAATAGTTGGCCCGGACAGTTCTGATGCGGGTGCTTTTTGGTTTCCAGCTTCGTCAGCTCCCGATGGTCTTGCTCTGGCGCCGCCACGGGCCGTCGTGGGAGGAGGGTGAGGGTTGAGCGTGAGGATGCATCTGTTCCCACCACAGGAAAAAACGGCTTCGATTCTTGCGCACGGGCCTTACAAGGGACAGCCGAAGCCTTGGCATTGGTGGCAGCCCCCAAGCAAAGATGGCTGGAATGTCCGCGCACTTGTGGCGGCGCTGGCTTTGAATTTCCTGGGAGCATGCTTGGGGTGCCCGAGCTGTTTAAAGTTGAGGACATCCGCCTGGTCCACGTGATCGCCAACAAGGTGGCGGACTTTTTGAATCGCCCATCCAAATGGAAGGGGCGCCCCAACCCCCAGAACTAGGGGATGTCAAGGCTTCCGACAATGCACTTTTACCAGGTCGACAGCCTGACCTATGGAGGGTCCCTGACGACCTGCAGGGTGTGGGAGTAGTGCCTGTGGAAGTGAAAAGGTTGTGAAGCTCTTCACACGTTGAGTTGGTGTTCCTGTAGCTTCGGTTCAACCATACACCCATCCCAACCCCGCTCGCTCCAGCCGTGCAATGGACAGCCATGGTTGGGCTCCTATAGTTCATCTCGCGGCCTTGGTATGGAACCCAACTCAAAGCCGACGCCCTTAGCATCCTTCGCACCTTACCCGCCAGCACGGCGATCTCAGTGTCCGGATCAGCAGCCTTACTTGCCCGGCGACCTGCAGGTTCACCGTCACTTGACATCGGCTTTCAGCTTCTGCAAAGATCCCACCAACTTTTCGAGCTCTGCCCTTTGACGCTTCCACGACCCTCGTGTCCAACTCGCAGTCAGTGGTGCCCTAGTTTACTGCTGTTTCGGTGGGTATCGGGTTGCTCCTCGCTCTCCCAGGCCGCAAAACTCTATATGCCCAAAGTCTGAGCGTTCGGCATCCCGTTCACTGTGTTGGCAGGATTGCGCATTCCTCCCTCGTAGTTCAGGTTTGCAGGGTCCGACCCTCTGGACTTTGGATCCTTCAACAAGCCGAACTTTCCACTGCCCCCCTTCCATTCCAAAGGGTTGAGCTCCTCCTGTTGCTCTTCCTTCACCGCCTCTTCAGACTTTGTCTCCAGGCCGACAGCCTCCTCATCAGTGTTATAGTCGTAGGTGTATTCATCGTCCTTCTCTTGTTTGACCCCAGCTGGTGCGCCTTTGCGTTTGCGGTCTGAGCTCACTCTAGCTGTGGTCGCCTTGGGCTGAGCTTGTGTCCTCCTCCTCGGCAAGGGCGTCCTGCTCGCTGCTTTCTCTGCTTGTCACTTCTCGCCCTGAATTCGGCCACTTCGACTCCCAGGTCTTCTTATTGTCTCCTCTTGTAAAACTCCTCCTGCGCGGTGCGCTTGAACTGCGCAATGAGAAGTCGTGCTTAGGCATCGCACAGTTCATCTGGGTATACCTTGCTGACTTGGAGGACCTGTGCTTGCCCACAACTGGTATGCGTGCGCTCCCTTCGCATTGGCATCGCCCTCCAAGTGAAGCGAGCGCAGGCAGGCCCCCAATTATCTGGGGTTGTATGTCCTAGCCCGGGATTGGCTCTGGTACCTTCAGGTAGATTCTTGGCTACCTCCAGAAGTTCCCATGCTGACAGATGTTCCGGATGCATGGCCGAGGTTCTCGATCGTGCCCACCGGCCTGGTCTTGTCCTCCGGCCGTGATTCCAATACCGCTTCAGTGAGGTGGACAGTTCTGGATGCGTGAATCGTCCCTTCGTCTGCTTCTTCTTGTCGTGCAATGGGCTGTCCAGGAAGTGGACCCCGTCCCGTATACGTCCTCCTTCGCCTGTTTCAAGTAGGGCAGCGAAGGTTGCGCTTGGAGTGGGTCGATACCTGTGCTCTTCTCGGTGGGTGTGATCAACACTTTCAATTGTGGAGCTTTGCTTCCCTAAGTATGGCAGCTTTAATGGGTCGTTTTCGCCTGCATAAAGGTGGTGGAACTGAACACGTCTTTTCATGGCATACAGTACAACCTCAAAGTCAACAGCTTGCCACCAAAGTTGGCTCTCCTGTTCCTTCGGGCCCTCTTCCTCATTGTTGGGTTGTGTAGGAGATTGCGTTTCTTCCTCTTTCTGGGTCGGTCCCTTTCCCTTTTTCATCACTGCTGGCACTTCCATGGGACTTGACCCAAACCCGCACTGGCAAGAAACCTGAAGCCTTCGTTGCCTCGAGCTTCTCCCTCGCCTTGTTCCTTCGGTTCCTCCACTCTATCTTGAAGTCATCGATCAGGCGTCCGTTTGTGCACTGATGCGACAAGTGCCCAGGTGAACCACAAATGGCGCACCAGGTGGTAGGCCACCACATGCTCAGTTGTTGTTCCAGGCATAGCAGGCCTGAGATTTTTCTTTCCCTTTTCCTCTCCCTTTTTTCCTGTCTGATTTTGGCCCTGCGCCTCCTGCTGCGCTTTCCTCTTGTTGTCTCGTTTCCTTGCAGTCTGCGATACCTTCGATGGTGTTGAGGCCACCCTGGATGCTTGTAGATGCGATGGCTTCCGCTGGTGTAAGTAACTTCTGCTTGGTTCCATGTGCCAACCAGGCATTTGCCGGGATGTGAACCTGCTGTGACCAGAACTCCGCATCCTTGACCAGCAGCCTGAAAAGGCATTCCCAGAGGTTGCTCTCTGACCAAAGCGGTGGTGCCTTCGTGCCCCGGGCCAAGCTCATGTCGATGCTGACTTTCAACCTGAAGAGGTGTTCCAAACGAGCTAAATCGTGGGCTTGAACGATGAGGTGCCAACAGCCTGCATATGTCCTGTTGAGCCGTTCGACATGGTCTTCGTAGCTCACCGCCGTCGACATTGAATGTTTCCAGCATCAACAACGCCATCCTGTAAACTCTGAAGGCTGCCTTCCACTGGTGGTGGTTGGCGGGACCTGGAAGTTCCTTCGTGTAGAAGCCCGACGGTGTGTTGAAGTAGCAGCGGAAATTCTGGGACCGATGGCCCTTCCTCCCAAAAGGTTGGTACATTCCAAAATCCGCGTACGCAGCTTGGCCCAAAGGGGTCTTCCTGTGTAGGGCACTTATACCTGCTCCGACTCCACTGTAAGATCTTCCCGTGCCTTCAAATTGACGTAGGTTTGAAGCCAAAGATGCTTCTGCGACTCTGGGGCTACCAGGAACTCGCGGTCCCCTTGGTCCAGGATTGACATGAACTTCATCTTGCGTTGTCCAACCTTCGACGTGTCCCCCTCCTCAAAGGTTGTAGTGGGGTGAGTTGACTCCTGTTCCTGGCTCCATGGATTCGGATCCCTCCACTGTGCCATATCTAGGCCTGAATCGGAGCGCAGCTTTCGTCTTGCCAATCTGTAGACCACCCCCAACTGCACCGCCTGAATCATGGTCACTTGGTTGCCGTTGTCCAAAACTGTAGCTTCCGCACAAGCTGCAACCGGTGGTGGCGGTAACGCAGCCAGCAGTCTGTAGTCGTCCCCGGGGTCCCTGCTGCACGAGTAAACGCTTGCCACAACTCCGGTGGAACTCCGGAAAATCTGCGGCAGGCCTGTCATGACAGGGTTCGCAAGTCGAAACATGCCAGCAAAAGAAGTGGGGGTGCACCATGTATGGCCCTGGAGCCAAAATGGGCACAGGCATTGAGGGTTTCCACCCACCTCCCCATGTGTCCCATTGTTCAGCACAAAACTGCAATCCCTTCCATTTTGCTTCAACAAAACTAGATTTCTTCGAGGATTGAGAAGTTTGCAGATCTGCAGTCAGTATCCTGTCATTCCATCCTTCCCGTCCTTCAAAGACCAGCGGGTTCTCTAAGATCACCTGTCCCAATCCCCTTCAAAGGTGGGAACCGCCAAGTTCCACAGGACCAATAGCTTTGGCCTGAAACCCAACTGCCTCATAATTACTATAGTTCAACTGAACAGCTTCTCTTTGAAAAGCTTGGTAGACTAGCAAGTTCGCCCGGGGTTCAAGTAACAGCGCAATGGCTATGCGGAATGCTATGTCGAAAAAGGTTTCCCACGTTTTCAAGCAGCCTAAATCACATGAACTCAAGTTTTCGCTTCCCAGCGGTTCATCCCGACAAAACTCCAGCTGCAACCCTCACAGCATCCCCCAATACCCCACGGCACCTGCGAACCAGGATCCCCGTACAGTTCCACGCACTCCTGATGCATCTGTCAGCAAACCAGACCTTCTCCAGATGGCAGAGATGGGCTATCTTCCAAGCAACTTTCCATGAGTTGAATACTGCATAATCCCACTGATCTGCAGAACTTGGAGTCAGCTTAGGAGTTGCAATAAAACTTTCACGCACTGGAGCTAGCGGCAAGGCAGCTGCGTCGGCTGCGTCCTTCGGGAAGACCAGCGCAGTGTTGACCACGTTTTTGCCCCGCAAGTGCAACGTGCCATTGATGCAAGTCGCGAGGCTTATTGCCTCAAGCAAAAACACGGCTGGAACCCGAGAAAACATCCACCAAACAAGTAAATTATCTCTGTATGCTGTGCCCCTTGGTCTCTTTATGCTTCTTGTGGGATCGAGGTGTGCAAGTTGCCGGCACTGGATCCCTCCGACGCAAAAACGGTGGTCACTGTCTTCTAAAGAAACTACAACAATATGCTGTTGAATGCTATGTAATCAATTTGATCTGTAATCAATTTGATCGGCTGTTTTGCATTCTTGCTGAATTCGATCAAAACGCGCTTTTGTATGGAAAAGCCACCTTGACCATGTCAATTTCATCCGAGATGCGCTGCTCCTTGAGGCATGATCCACCATGTGCTCCTAACAAAACCAGGGTTTTGAGGTTTTTGTGGATGTTCTTTTGATGTTTTGCTTTTTTTCTCGAATTTGTTTCGAATGAGTTGACTCACCCTGACCAAACAGATGCACGCACAGCGTCACGCAGCGTCCAAACGTCCAAACACTGCTTCCATTGCAAGTCTGAGGGACTTCCACCAATGCGCCACCTTGCCGGGAGTGGGGATCCTTGGTTTCCAGGTCTCATAAGGCTGACGACACATGTTCAAGAATGCGAAGCCGCAGAGCATCACCCCAACCTTTCTACATATTTTGAATCACAACTCAAAATTTTGGGAGAAAAAAGAGAGAGTTGGATTGCGCGCAGCAGCATGGGTCCCCGTGCTCAAATAAAAGGTTTCAGCATGGTTTTATCTTGCACTATCTTCTACTATGTAGATCTGTGTGCTGCAGCAGTTTGTTTAGAATCGCCAATGATTCGCCAAAAAACCGGTCTCCCATGGGATGTCAACTCCATCTGCACCCTTGCCTTCCCCTGCGATGGGGGGTATAGTCCGGTATAGTCTAATAGAATCGAGATTTGGCCCAACATGCAGGATGCAATTCAAACTGATCAGAAGGGGGGAAAGTGATGGAGACGCCCGCTGGGGACGGGCTGTAGTGGGGAAGGCTGGACACCCGTTCCGCTTTGGACCTGACCCATGAAATTGGAAGAAACCATAGCCCAAGCAAGGTCTGAAAGCAACTCACAAAGGTTAGAACATATTACAACCAAACTGAGGAGAAGCATTGCCTCTGAACTTGGAACACCCAAACTGAAACATACAATTATAAAACCTTCTCTGAGATTCTGTGAGGCGCATGGCATGCATGACATGTGGACACATTTTGGATGTTTGATTTATTTTTGATGACATTTTTGATTATATTTGGAGAAATTTGGAAAGTGTCTTATCCGTTCATTTTGTGGCAGCTGATTCTCAGCTGATAGCAGCTCCGTGCCTCGCCTCGCGAGAGACCTCATCAGCCGCATCTCCCGCCTCTGTACGAGCATCATCGAGCATCGAACACCATGCGCTGTGATAGCTTCTTGATGCTTCTTGGTGAGCTTCAAACCATTGCAAGCGAATTACAAGTTGTAGATTATTTTAAAAAATGCAACAACATGTAACAACCACAATATGTAACTTATGTAACTCACTTGTACAAAAAACATCTTTACAAGCAAAATGGGAGCTTGGCAAATCGTTAGGCTCCTAGTGCTGGGTCCGGGCCCACAGCTGACAAGCGGCGCTACTCCCACATCATCCAACCTTGGCGGTCTCTTCGGTCTCTCCCCGCAGCGGCTCTAGATCCAATCTGCCACTCTCATCCCGCAAAGCAGCGCTCCGCAGCACTAGCGCAGCGGCTGCAAGGACTGCCAAGCGCATTGCATTTTGCAAACCAGAATTCTTCAAGCAACACTGAAGCCAAAAAACAAAGCGTTGGAGGGGGGCAGTTGCTGTGAGAACATTTGGAATGTACCCTTTTGTAGATTGATACAGCTTTCATCTGTCAAAGTTTTTCCAACCTCCACCCACAACCTGCGAAACTCAAACCCCGAGGCGAAGTTTGGGTCAGATGCATCTTAAAGCGTAACTTGCTAGTTGGATGCTTGGCGTTAGCAGATGGTAAATGATTGCAAGACTGTCCTCCACGCAAGTAAAGCCTGAAACGGAAACCCGTGTTAAGCAAGATCAACAGGTTGAACAAATAAATACGTCTCCCAGTGCCAATCGAAATAGAATCACGCTGATCAGCGACGCCAGTTAATCTCGCCTGCTAAAGAGTCTTGAAATGGTCTTGTCGAGTTCATACTAAAGTCATCTAAACTTACTATCTTACAATCTCTACGAGCAAAACCTTGCTGTCCAGCTCTTTTTCCACCACATCACTTGTCTCTCTGCATCATCTCCCCACAGGTTGTACCTGCCACGAACGACTTGCAACGAAGAACATTTTGACATGTTTTGACCATTGTGGCGGCTTTGACCGTGCAGTGTATATAGTCAGTCTCCTGTCCGGTGAAGCCATGTGAAGCCCTTCAATCCCACCAAATTCCCAGGATCCTCATGCTATTCTCCTGACTCTTGGGGCACTTTCGGGCTGGATGTGATGAGCTATCAGCTGGCCGCCGTTCACGCCAGACTTCCAGGGCAATTTTGACCATGAAGGCAGAACCTCAGAAAGAGTCAGAACAGGATGGCAAAAGCCACATCAGGGAAAGCACCTGCTGGTTATTTTCCTTTGACGCTAACATATTTAGAAACTGGCAGGTTCTTACAGCCAAGCCACACACGGCTGTGACGATGCCACCAACGGTAATAATCATTGACATCTGTCCAATCTGTGTCTTGTCCCATCACTCCTCATTCCAAATCCTCAGCACGAAAGGTTGCGCAGAATCAACTTCGGCCAGGGTGAAGCCTTGGGAAACAAAGCCGACCAGCGATCATTTTTCCGAATTTTTTCCTCTTTCCTCCTCTTTCCTTCTCTTTCTTCCTGTTAGCTCACAGAAATTCAGGAACGGTCGCCTTAATATCATGACCATTATCCGGGCGGCACCGCGGAAACCACTGCAATCAAAAGAAACGCAGTGGCAAGCAGCCCCAGTTCCTGAGTTTCCCATGCTTCAAAAGCCTAGACAATGCCTAATTCATTTGGAATAGCTCCGAGCATCGAGTGAAAATACGTATATTTTGCAATGTTTGCTTTTGGTGACAAAGCCTTGATCTTTGTTTTTTTTTATTCTCCAAAGCGAACGAATCAAAAGTCTGTAGAGTCTAAAGGCTGTCTTACTTTCTCCACTTAGTTGCGTCCAATCCGTCAGGGTTTGGTTGAGACAAGTTTCACTACCATTCCAAAGTTGTTGTCGGTAGGGTCGGAAGATGCCATGGACCAACATGGATGCCCCAGTGACGATCATCAGCGACGTCATCTGCAACGAGGGAATAATCGTGCTGGGATACAGCGCAGCCGCCGTGGCCAGAAGCACTCGCCTGGCCCGACACTTTGCACACATGCTTGGCAGCCCTTCAGGTCTATGGTAGGAACGTGGTAGAAAGTAGAAACAGGTAAAAATAACAAGGCGCTCCATATACTTGAAACCAGTTCTCAAGGCAGATATACGTATGCATATATAAATCCGCCCGCGCCGAAGGTGCTGAGGCGCGGTAATTTTGCAGTCGATGCATCGGTTCAACCCATGCGTCCGGCGGTGCAGCTTTAGCTGAGGGGGGGCCGTTTTCGGAACTGACAGATCGGCGCAACATCGGCCAAATGCACTCTTTCGGTCCGACATGGCCGCAACATTGGCTCCACTTGGGGTCAACTTCGGCCCAGATGGAAGTCACAACTTCCCTAAATCACTTCCCTATCACCACTTCTCTACGCCACCACTTCTCCAAGTCGCCGCTTCTTTAAGTCACCACTTCTCTAAGTCACCACATGGGCCAAAATAGGCCCAGAGCGGGCCTGTCAAGGTGCGATGCAAACAACATGCAAACCGACAAACAACACGTGGCCCGCAGTTTTATCTAAAATGCACTGGATCTGCGAGGTTCCGATTCGAGCCTTCAATGATATTGGGCGGTGTCATGATGAGCCTCTCAAACAAAGGCATACTACGACACAGCGCCTTTTGCCCAATGTCCCAAGTATGTGAAACCGCTGCCATGCTGTCCACAACAGCACCTTCAACCAGGTCCCACTTTGCTACCACGAAGACCACTCATGAAATGAGCGCGGCGCATGTTTGCCTTGCGTTATTTGCGCGCATGAATCTGAAGTGCTTTCTTTCCATCACATGCTATGGTTTTTTTGAAGGAAAATGTTGCTCAAAAAACTGAATGATAACAACAAGAGCAGCGAACTATTTGGATCACCGAAACGAATTTTGCAGTTCAAACAGTTACTACAATAATGTTCAAACAAAACGCCTCGACTCAAGCTTGAAGTTCTTCTTCGCGAAGCAAGGGCTGGCAACGCAACGCAAAACAGTCTTTCAGGTCCTGGAGGCACATTCTTTGATACAAACACCTGAAGACTACACGTCAGAATCTTTCCAAGACTGGGCTTGGTACATGAAAATGCTGGGAAAATCCACAATTTTGCTGGATCAAAGCCTTACAGTCTCTTTCCCATTACATATTGGATGGCAACGTCGGAATATCCAATTTTTTGGGAGGTCCTATCGGTTTTTGCATGTTTGTTCACAACTTTCACCACCACCTGCCAGAACTGCACAGCCATGGAGTACTGCCGCGCTGCCTGTCAAAAATAAAATTTGCAATGGGAAACACATGTTATTGAAAACAAACCATGCTCAAAGCGATGTCGAAAGGCGAATATTAAACGGAAAAGCTTTGAACAATGTCATTGGATGGTAGGATGGTTCGTCGACCAAAAGTTTGGCAGTCACTTTTCGCTTGACCCTTCACTGAAACGCCGCCTTCGCATGCACTCTCCGAATGATTCCTGGTATGTCGCGCTCCAGGAAGACGTCGTTCTCGGTCACCGCAGGATTGCAAAACTTGCAAAAACTTCCGCATTGGATGCAAAATTTGTGCGGTCAAGACCAATAAGTGTTCGACTGACATCTCGGGTGGCACGCGCAAATATTCATAGTCCCATGGGTTGGGTACGACCCCCTCCCACATTTGAAATGCGAATTGTCACTCTGCCATGGTGGGCAACTTGACCAGCAACTGAGTGTGGGCGCACTGGCCGCTTCTGAGTCTGTGCCGAGAGTGCATATAAACAGAATCCAGTGGTATCTGCTGATGGTGGCTGCAACGTGAAAAGCTGTGTCATGCTGTGTCTGCATCGGTTTGCGGCACGTTAAACATCCTTTTCCACTGCAAGAAAACTTTGACGCGGACTTGGCCGAGGTTTTGGGGCCCAGGCGGATTTGGATGGAAGTCAGATGAAGTTGGTTTGAATCTGTTCCCATTATATGTCCACTGCGGGTAACAATACAAACAACACCTAGGTTCAAAATAAGGCACAGCCGGCAAATACATATTGTTGTTGGCAAAATGGTTTGTCCACGCCTCATCTACTCAACGTTGCTGAACACATCCTAAAGAACCAACCCGCGCTGAGCCCAACTCATGAGCTTTGTCAGCTCTAGTCCACTAGAGAAGCAAACTCCGATACGGATGGTTCACTTGCAAGTTCGGAGGGCAAATCCTCTCCAGGACCACTGGCATAAGAAGCAGAGAGTCAACCACTCAAAGGTATCGGGGAGATTTGTTCAGTCTTTACTTCTGCCTTAGCTGCAATCTTAGCCCAATATTTGGAAAGATCGAGCTCGGACATTCTGACTGCACTCCGGTGCCACACAACTGTTCGCAAATAATTTCTCCATTGTGTGCACATGGGTTGGGAAGAAAGTTCCAATCGCAGAATTTGCCAAAGGACTGCCAGATGCTGAAGCACAACCGGGACTCCACAAGCAGAGTTTTTCTGAGAAGCAAAATGCTGGCACAGTTCCGTGAAGCAACCTCCAGCGATCTGTCCTCCTTTTGTTGCTAGCTGCCCTTCTGGTAAGGCGTTTGGTCCTTGCAACTGCTGCGGCTACTTAATCTTGCATGTGATGGGTTGTGTCGGTTGTGTTGTTTACTGTTTGTTTTTTGTGTTTATTGGTGCTGCTGCCAATGTTTCTGCTGGTGTTGGCGGCAGTGGTGGCGGTGACAGTGGTGTTGTTGACGTCGTTGTTTTCTTTCTTTTTGTTCTTGTTCTTGTGGTTGTGATTGTGTTTGGGGTTGTATTTGTGGTTGTGGCTGCCGTTGTTGGTGGTGGTGGTGCTGCTGCTGTCCTTTCTGTCCTTTCTGTTCTGTCTGTTCTTTTTGTTCTTGCTGTTATTGCTGTTCTTCTTCTTTGTGTTCTCAAAACAATTCTTCTTGTTCTTATTATATCTTATTATTTTCTTGTTCTTACTATGTTTTCTTCTTATTTTTTCTTCTTCTTCTTCTTCTTCTTCTTCTTCTTATTCTTCTTCTTCTTCTTCTTCTTCTTCTTCGTCTTCTTCGTCTTCTTCTTCTTCTTCTCATTATTCTTCTGTTTCTTCTTCTTTTCGTTGATATTGTTCTTCCTGTTCTTCCTGTTCTTCCTGTTCTTCTTGTTTTTCCTGTTCTTCCTGTTCTTCTGCTTGTTCTTGTGTTTGTTATTGTGCTTGTTCTTGTGTTTGTTGTTGTTCTTGTTCTTGTTATTTTCTTGTTGCTGTTGTTGTTGCTGTTGCTGTTTTTGTTGTTTTTGTTGTTTTTGCTGTTGTTGTTGTTGTTGTTGTTGTTGTTGCTGTTGCTGTTGCTGTTGCTGTTGCTGTTGCTGTTGCTGTTGTTGTTGCTGTTGTTGTTGTTGTTGTTGTTGCTGTTGCTGTTGCTGTTGCTGTTGTTGTTGTTGTTGTTGTTGTTGTTGTTGTTGTTGTTGTTGTTGTTGTTGTTGTTGTT
>BGPT01000458.1:165374-206191 GCA_003297045.1 Symbiodinium sp. clade C Y103 | reverse complement strand
GAAGAATCAAGAACATTGCCATGGTCAGCAAATGTCCTAGAACAGTTGAAACAGGGAAAGGTGGTGCTTGAAAGCAAGAGATGGCTGCGGTATTGGAGTACCTTTCAAACACACATTGAAAGTGATAAGCTGGCCATGTTCCACTTCTCAGTTGCGCGATTACACGTAACAGTGCCAACTTTGCCTCAAACTCCCAAAAACATGTCAAAGTGCCTGTCATACAGTGGAACACTGAAGCACTTGGGACGCTGCTGAGTCCAAGGGTCATCTCGTCGGTCGAATCCAACCTTTCTCGAGCAAACGAATCTTTTTGAGGATTTTGTGACGTAGGAATTCCCACAGCGAATCTACCGTGTAAACCAAATATCTGACCCTCCAGTCAGTCCCCCCCTTCTCATGTGGATCGTGATCCATTCTTTGAAACTCAAAACCAAGTATGGACTATGGATAGATATATATATATATATATCAAAGCTAACACCATGCACAGAGCGGGAAAATCAGACAGAAGCTGCACGGAGAACAGAAAACGTTGAACTAGTTTGATATTTACCCCCCAATTTCCTGAAGTGGAAAATGACTTCGTCCCCTTCTCCCCGAATGATCTGACTGGACCCACGGATCCAAAGCCTCGGCACCTTCGCAACTGGAGAATCCTCGTGGCAAGAGGTCAAAATTCAATGATCAACCGCCCATTCCTTGGTGATTTTAGGCCCCAACATCAGGTTCCACCAAAGAAATGAAAATTTTGGTTGCAGGTTCTGCTGTGAATTGGAACACTGCCAGTGTTCTTTGTGGTTGTGCTGTTCAATCGGATGCTGTGAAGAACAGCGAAGTGTGGTAAATTCTTCAAAGATTATATCGTTTCGCACTACCCCCAAACCCTGAGATTCGGAAAATTTTGGGCTTATACCAAACTTAATTTTGAAAGAGGGTAGCTGTTCTCCTTGCCGAGTGACGACACAGCAATCGACCATTTGAAAAGCGATCAAGAGTGGTGCCTGGGCGGGACATTGTTCATGGGCCACCAATGTAGCAACTAAGGCACTCGTGCAAACCAACACCTTTTTCAGAGTCCCACGGCAATGGGGAAGGGGTAACCCAAAAACAGGCGACGGGCCATCTCAAAGCTTGAAAAGGGACAATTCAGAGGATTTATTTAGGGGGAAAAAACAAAGTGTTCGCTTCAACCCAGTGGTCCCCCCATACTTGCACCACCCCGGCCTTCGCAAGAACTGCGTGCAATCAAGGATGCAAGAACACGGAATCCTCACGAATGGCGTGTAGTACTCACTTTTGGGATGGATAGCAGGAACAGTGGCATTAGAAGGCAGGTTTGCAATCATTGCCTTTTTGTATCAAGAATCATGTGCAAAACCACCAAAATCAAAATCCTGCGTCCAAGACCCACGCCCTGTAGCTTTGTCAGAACACTGACCCACGTACATCCACCAAACGAACTTCAGGATTTTTTTTTTCAATTTGTAAGAGTTGTGAATTGTAAACCGTATTTTGGTGCATTTCACACCTGAACGCATGCACCACACAGTGCTGGGCACACTAGAACAAAAATGAATCAAACTCGGACGGCCCGGGGCCTCATGGTGACCGGGTAGCGGTTTCAACTACCTCAGATGGACACACAGGGTTTGCAACTGTGGAAGTAGGGAAGTCCCAGCATCTGGTGATCCTGAACGCTCTCCCCACATTCCGGGTTTAAATCAAAAAAAATCCTTCAAATTGTTGTTTATTTCCACTGCGCTAAACAACTGCATTCACAAACAAAACTGCCAGCTGAAATTTCGAACCAAAATTGGTTAATTTTGCCAAGCTGCCAATCAGCTGAACACAGCTACTATACAAAGAAGAACTGATATAAACGAGAAACAAACGCGTTGAACTCAAAATGGCTAGGACTTGGGAACTCCAATCTCGCTGAGCATCCAAACATGCCGGGTTCAAGGATAAGAGCTCTGATGTTTGACCAGGAAGGTTCATGTCTACCAGAAGAAAAAAAATCCAAACAATCCATCAGGGTCAGGTGTCTGATGCAGCAATTTCACATCACAAAAAAAAGTGGGAACCTTCTGGGTTTTGATCTCAATCATTTTCACCTTATATTTACAAAGATGTACAAGGTATCGTTTTGGGATGTTTTGGGCAGAGTCCACACAAAACGGAAAAAACGGCCACCAACGTCCAAAATGTCCACCAAAAACATCATCTAAAGGAAAGTTTCATGTCATGTCTGGCAGTCAATAAATAGCATGCCCCCTTGAATTTGACATATTTTCTGGTTGAAAACTCGCAACAATCGACGGGAATCCAGGACCAAAGTTCGTGCACTGCCCAAGCAAGGTTCCCATCCCTCAACGTTCGCAACCAAAGTTTTCATCCAAACCCAACCAAAATGTCCAAACAAGGTGCCCAAACAATGTTCCAAGACCAAGTTCCCAAACAAGGTCTGGCAAAGTCCCGAAGCAAGGAAACCCCAAACAAGGTTCCCTGAACAATTTTCCTGTGCAACTTTGCTGCGAATTCCTAAACACAGTTCCTTTTCCAAGGGCAAAAGCCCCATCCACGCACTTGTTTCAAACATTCACAAGCTCACCAACCCCGAAAGTGATCACAACAATGGACAAACCAAAATGAAATTTTCGCATGATCTACTATGCCGGAATAGAAGCCCGAAACAGTTTCAAATAAACCCAAACAGTATCCCCAACAGCGTATTCCGACGAAGCAAGTTTGTTTCTCAAAAAAATTACTCACCTACCCGCCACTACTCCCGCTGCTAGTAGCACTACTGCTATTGCCAATGCTACTACAGCTACAGCTAAACAAAAACCACTCTTACTACTACTAGTACTAATACTACTACTGCTGCTGCTGCTGCTACTACTACTACTACTACTACTACTACTACTTCTTCTTCTACTACTACTACCACCACCACCACCACTACCACTACCACTACCACTACCACTACTACTACCACTACTTTACTACCACTACCACTACCACTACCACTACCACTACCACTACCACTACCACTACCACTGCCACTGCCACTGCCACTGCCACTGCCACTACCAGTAGTACGGCACAAGGCGGTGGCGGAAGTTTCCAAGACAGGAAACCTATAGGAGAGGTTAATGGCTGTGAATCATGGATGGCGGAGCGAAGCCACTGATGGACCGACAAGTGGTTGGAGGCACGCAGTGTAGCTGTAATGTATAGCTGTAGTTGTAGTGGTTGTTGTGGTTGTAGCTGTAGTTGTAGTGGTACTTGTGGTTGTAGCTGTAATGCATTGCAGTGTAGTGTTGTGTAGTTGTAGTGGCTGTTGTGGCAGTGGTTGTAGTAGTTGTGGTAGTAGTTGTAGTTGTAGTTGTAGTTGTTGTAGTAGTTGTAGTAGTAGTAGTAGTAGTAGTAGTAGTAGTAGTAGCAGTAGTAGTAGTAGTAGTTGTTGTTGTTGTTGTTGTTGTAATTGTAGTTGTGGTTGTGGTTGTTGTTGTTGTTGTTGTTGTTGTTGTTGTTGTTGTTGTCGTTGTCGTTGTTGCTGTTGTTGTTGTAATTGTAGTTGGAGTTGTAGTTGTAGTTGTTGTAGGTGTAGTTATAGTTGTTGTTGTAGTTGTTGTTGTTGTTGTTGTAGTTGTTGTAGTTGTAGTTGTTGTAGTTGTAGTTGTAGTTGTAGTTGTAGTTGTTGTTGTTGTTGTTGTAGGTGTAGGTGTAGGTGTAGGTGTCGTGTAGTGTAACGTTCCGAAACGAAGCAAATCTGCCAGACGTCCTGCATTTTCCAAGGTGACAACATCAAAACTTACTTCAGGCATGGAAAGTTGAGTGCAGAGCTGACGGCCTCGTACCAGTACGTTTTGCGATTTTTCCATGCCATGTCTCTAAAGTACCGCGCCTGCCACGAAAACGTAAGGCCAGGTCATACGAAGTGCTGCACCTGTCACGCAAAATCATCTTAGCAAATCTGAAGATCTTATGTTCCAAAATGACCACCATCTCAGGAAATCGATGCCCTGACCTCTTACCTTGTCTGCTTGAGGTGTCTCTTCTACTGCGCCTGCCACTAAAAATGCATCCTTGCAGATCCTGTATGGCAAACTAGTGCACGCGCTATATCTTTCACTACGCAACGCGCGAGGGAACATATTTCTTCAAACTTTGTTTTTTTAAATCATCAACATCTCGACTGCTGTTCAATCACTCGCACTTTTCCTGGGGACACATCACATTGTATCCATCATCCTTGCATCTCTGCAGCTGGGCAAAAAATTTCCACAACTTATACATCAAATCACCACACAGGTGCATCATCCGACCTGTACAAAGGAATCACATCGAACAAGTAAGAATATCAACCTGTACAGTACAGATCCAACTCTCAGACAGTTCAACTGAGAAGGCAGTGAACACGGCAGAGCACCAAAGTCGCAAAGCGAGAGCCGCACTACGGCATAATCGTCACAATACGGCAGAATCATAGACGCTGTAAAATAGGAGCCACAATACGGTAGATCGTCACAATACGACAGAAAATCAACGCCATAAAACTGTGAATACCGTAGGAAGCATCCACAACATCGCCACAGCGAAAGTGACAAATATAGAAAACATGCATTGCACCAAACTGAAACATAGATATATGTATAGATCAAGCCCATCCCGCTGCTTGTACAAAAGGATTCCAATGTTTTATAGCTATAGGGTGACCCTCAAAGAAACCGCACGCGACATATATAAATATATTTACGCATATAGGGATACACCAGATGACATATACAGCATACTATTNTTATAGCTATAGGGTGACCCTCAAAGAAACCGCACGCGACATATATAAATATATTTACGCATATAGGGATACACCAGATGACATATACAGCATACTATTCCCATACGCGCAAACACAACACAACACCCCAAAGCACTCACTCTCTCCCTCACGAAAATCACTCGACTCTCTCCCTCTNTCTTTTGCTTTCAATGCAGTCGAGGGGTTTTCAGTTCGATTTCATTTCGTTGTGCATCACCGCATTGTGTATGCACTTCATTGGTTTCATTTTGTCCACGGTCGCATGACACTTTGGACTTCATCTATGTTGTTCTCTCATTTCAACCCCCCTACACAGGAAACTCAAGGTATGAGTGTTTGCAAGGGAGGGAAACGAGGAACGAGGGGAGGGGCAAACACCAAAATTTTCTATGGGCACACCCGCCCACCCTCCGCTTCACTTTGAGGCGGCCCGGAAACATATATGAAATGCATCCGCAAGATATTCATGCCACCGCAAACATGTTTCTGACATGACATTTCCCTTCTTTTTTTTTTGAACACACAGTTCAACATGAGGACTGTATCATTCCAATTTTATCGGATGACTCAAGACCTGTGCACAAGGGTTTCATGTTCAACGCATTTNCAGGCGTAATGCCCTTTATGCCTGGAAATAATTTTTGAAACACTTCAAATTTAAAAGTTGTTTGTCGCATTTCGGTTTTCACAAGGTTGAACTTTTTTTCTGAGGGCGTTCACAAGGTTCACTTTCACCCTAAGCTATAATCGGCTATTAGCAAGCTAAACGCAACCTTATAGCTATAGGGTGACCCTCAAAGAAACCGCACGCGACATATATAAATATATTTACGCATATAGGGATACACCAGATGACATATACAGCATACTATTNACAGCATACTATTCCCATACGCGCAAACACAACACAACACCCCAAAGCACTCACTCTCTCCCTCACGAAAATCACTCGACTCTCTCCCTCTCGAAGTTCACAACTGACATGTGCTGATGAATTCACTCGCTCCTTTTTCTTTTGCTTTCAATGCAGTCGAGGGGTTTTCAGTTCGATTTCATTTCGTTGTGCATCACNTCTTTTGCTTTCAATGCAGTCGAGGGGTTTTCAGTTCGATTTCATTTCGTTGTGCATCACCGCATTGTGTATGCACTTCATTGGTTTCATTTTGTCCACTGTCGCATGACACTTTGGACTTCATCTATGTTGTTCTCTCATTTCAACCCCTCGTCCGCTTCAGCTATCCCATCTCATAGGATTTCATGCATGTCCCCGACACTGGGCATTCAGCATCAACAATGTCTATCTTACCAAGGAACGCTATGTCAGAAATGTTTCCTCTGCTGGGAGGATCTGCAGGGTTCGAAGAGGAAGGGACTCTGGCCGTCCACAAGTGCATTGGAAATTCTTCATCGACTGACTCAAGCGCAAGAAGGATCCTACGCCATTCCTTCACCGTAGCGGTGCCTTTCACCAAAACATCATAAGCTGGCCAAGAGTCTGTAAAAAGGATCACTCGGTCATTCAAAAAGGTTTTCTTCCAAGTGTTCAAACCTACAACGGCTGCATACAACTCTACCAAACCAATTACGTGTGTCCTCCCATTGGATTGCCACTGTTGCAGGAGCTGTGAGGGAACCTCACATCCAAATGCAAAATTATTCCCATCTCTGTCAATCAGCACTCCTCCAATCGTGGCAATTGGTCGACCTCCGTCGTCATATTCAAGGGCTCTGTCTGTGAAAAGCAAATGAGGCCTGTCAGGCTTTGACGCCGTGAGTTCTCTAGGTCTGCCCGATGTAAATCTTTTCAGAAGAATCTTGATCGCTTCTTCCGATTCACTCGAAACTTCAAACATTCCTGTCTTGTGCAAAGTCGCTTCACGCAAATCTGTCAAAGCAATCTTCCCAGCTCGTCCCCAAAGTTGTGCTTCTGCGTATTGAAGTTTTCCCAGGTATGAAGGAAGTTGATTTGCATCTATGATACCTCTGTCCAGTATGCCTTTCAAACAGCTGGCTATTTCTTCTACTCTTGAGGCTTTGTTCTGAATCTTCACCTTGCCATTTTGAACCTGACTCAAGTCAAGCTCTACTCCAAGCATAGTCGCAGTCTTATCAAAGGGTTCAAGTTTTTCGCTGTTGTATTTGAAGCCAAGCAGCTCGAAGATCCCCAGAGCTGTCGACAAGGTGCTTTGTCGATTCACCACATTGCTCATCAAAGGGAAATCGTCGAAGTATGCTCCCCAACACAAACCAGCGTGTAGTCCAACAGCGTGAACAAAGCTGCTGACCCTAAGGAAATGATGAACGCTTGCAGAAGCTCCAAATGGCAGGGTTCGCATCAAGAAGCAAGCAGGTCTCCTGTTGTTCACATCCCACAAACTGACAACAGTTCTGTGATACTCGCAAGGATGTAACGGTAGCTGCTTGTATGCTGACTTCATGTCAACGCAGGTAGCTTCAACACCAAAAGCTACCTTCCTCCAAGATGGATGTACATGCCCACGGAGTTCTTCTCCAGTCGTGAGGACAAACTTGACCTCGCCTGAAAACCTCAAGTATCTTACGATGGTCACCAGCATCCACAGAATGTGCTCCATTGCTCTGAGCTCCACCTTTTCAAAACACCCAAAGGTCAAATTCAACATCGACTCTTTGAAGTTATCGATCGGCCGAAGTTTATCCTTTTGGATAATGCCAAAGCGCCTCACCGGAAGCCAGTCTGCGCCCATCATGTCATGCACCGCATCAATGTCATAGGGTCCTTCTAACCACTGTTTGTCTTCGGCTTCACTCAAGGTGGTGGCATATAAGTCTTTCTGCAGATCTTCGTCATCATAGTTGCGAAGCCTACCCAAAATGGCGGGTCGCAAGAATTTTGTGTTCTTTCTCAATTCGTCTTCGCTCAAGCTGGCAATTGTCACTCCAGGTTTGAAAATGCCCGTAGCTTCAAAAGTGCCTACCAGCTTGAAGCCCTCTCTCATTTCTTGAAATAAACTCATGTCTGCCCATCCCATCTCTTTTGCAAGCTCTTCCATGATCAGTAGTCGTTTCCCTGCCATTATGTTCCTGACATGCAGTGGCATGGATTGGTGCAAAGCATTTTCAGCATGCTGAAGCTCGCTTGCTCTGTTCGTCCACCTCTTCAGAAATTCACAGCGCTGTTTCACGAGTTGTAGCGGGGAGGAAGTGAGGTTAATGAAGATGGATCGAATCACATTATCCGGCAGATTTCTTAACTCATCGTAAGGGTGCCACAAGGTTTGAGCTTGTGACACAAATTGTTCCATAGTTCTGTAAATGCCAAAAACACAAAGGATATGTTGACTCCCCTTGTCTGCTTCAGAACGTAAGAGTTTGCTGCCTGCTGGTATTGGGCCGCATGGTTGGAGCAAGGTGTGCTTGTTGTCAAGCGCTGGTATCTCAGGCAGCAATCGTGATGTCACGTGCAGAAATTCTGGAATGATCTGAGGAACCTTGCGACCTCTGGGTTGCAGTTGTGGTGACATCCGAGGTTGTGCAGTTGGAATCAACGTGACATCCATCATCTGCGCCAAAATTTGCGCATACTGCTTGCACATACCATGTGGGTATTCTGCCTCCTTGGCTGTATTGAAAACTTTGTTGACATGGTCGTAACCCCAAGCCGCATGTTCATGCGGTGCAACATCATCACAAAACTTGCACATGCCAATGAACTCATGGCGGTTCGACAAGAAACTTGTCAACTTCTTGCGGGAGCTGCCAAATGCACAAGCGTGGCAATCGTACTTGATTCCATGAGCCATGGCAAAAGAAAAATATGGCAAATCCCAAAGAAAACTATTCGTCGGGTTCTCGATTGTCCACGGGATCCCTTTAGATTCTAGCAGCTCCACGAATTTTCCAAGCTGTTCATATAGCGCATTAGCCGCAGTGACCCGTTGTAAATCTCGATGTTGTAGATGCGGCAGCCCCAACAAGTGTGTCGAATCTCGCAATGGTTGGGGCCCGGCTGAGCCGTCGGCCATGGGGATTCCCCGTGCTTTACTACAAGTTCCACATGGGGGGCCTAAATGCGCCCCCAAGACATTGCAACTGTTCACCAAGTCAGTCAAACGTGTAAAAGCATATGGCAGACTGAGGTCTAGGCTGATGACCTTGCATTTTGTTTCATGCCTGTTGGATTCATGATCAAAAGCCAAAACTTCTACTCCCAGCTTCTTGACCTCTGCAGATAGAGACGCGCTTCCAGCACATAGCTCCAAGAAAACATATGGTGTCTGTTTGCCGCTTACATGTGCACCGGCTTTGACATGCTGAAAATTTTCAAGAAAATCGTCTGTACATTTCGTGGTGGCATCATGCATTGTAACTTCCGGCTCGCCCTCGGACGTTGTAACATCAATTGCATCATCGTTCGATGAGCCTCCAAGGGTCTGACAGCCTGAAGGTAGTCACGAGCTCTTCTGACACTCCACAGCAGGGTGAGGTTTGAAACAACCCTGCACTGCGCAGACATGCAATCCCTTCGGGCATTTCTGTCCCGCTCNGTAGTCACGAGCTCTTCTGACACTCCACAGCAGGGTGAGGTTTGAAACAACCCTGCACTGCGCAGACATGCAATCCCTTCGGGCATTTCTGTCCCGCTCCATGCTCACATTTTTTCAAGTTGTATGAAAAACAGATCCTATTGTTCTTCGGAGTNCACTGCGCAGACATGCAATCCCTTCGGGCATTTCTGTCCCGCTCCATGCTCACATTTTTTCAAGTTGTATGAAAAACAGATCCTATTGTTCTTCGGAGTTGCAGCTACACAGTTCAACTTGAGGAGCTCGTGAGGAATGCGAACAAATGCACTGGTCTTGCCGCCCTTTCCCTTGCCTTTTGAAGGTGCTTCTCGGCGTGGTTTCTTGGCCGGTGGTTCACCTCCACTGGGGCCAGTCTCTTTGTTCCTATCTGCGGCAACACTCAAAGGCCTGGGTTGAAGCAGTGACTGAACTTCGGAACATTCTGTACTTTCTTTGAAGACTGCATCAAGTGGGCGACCCTTGATAGTGGACTTGATTCCATCTCTGGTTTTCTCAGCAAGAACACAGAAAAGCTTCCTGTCGGCCAACTCGAGCTGACGCATGGTGGTTCTGGCGAATCCAGGGGATGGTTCTTCTAACCTGGCCTGCAGAAGTTTCTCAGTCCATGCTTCCATCAATTTGAATTCAATCAAATTGGATTGGTCGAAAGCCAATGCCCGTCTCACCAAACAATAACGAACTTGTATTTCACTGCCAGTTGAACATGGGTCTACTTTCTGCTGTTTGCTGAGTTTCAAAGCTCCTGACGAGTCAAACGAAATGGAAGAGTCCTTTTTCGTCCCTGTCAGCAATTCGTGTTCACGTGAAACTGACACAGCCCATTCCACATATTGAAGTCTGTCACTGTCATAGATACTGATGCATCTGTCGATCAACGTGTCTCCAGGTTCGTATTGACCAGATATGCTAAGTCCACTGAGTCTTTGCTGTTGGTCCTTCAACCTGCTGGCTCTTTCAGCCGGCGCTAGCCGACGGATCGGCGTGTCATCTGTGGCCTCAGTCCTCGCCTTAATATCTGATGCTACATTTGCATAGCTCTCGTTGAAAAGCCTTCTCATGCATGACAACTCCAAAGTGCTGGGATCTCGGCGGAACAACTTTCGAATCAGATCTGTAAACGGTTTTTCGTCTGATGCACCCGGAGAGAAATTGCAACTGAATGCAAACAAAGCCATGGTGCTGATACCTTCATCAGTCAAGCATTTCACAGCTGTCTCATCAAGTCCTATCTCTTTGGCCCTTTGTGTAAAGACAGCTTCACTATCACCGAAACTCATGGCGGTAAGGTCCGGGCGTCAACAGGTCAGATCTGTGAGGAAAAGAAATTTGACTTGAAACATTTCACATGCCACTGATGAAAAACATTTCACATCATACATTCCCAATTAAAATTTTTTTTCTTGACATGAAATCACTGTACAAGAATGCAACTAAACGATCAACATGCAAGATGAAATGCACCTGTGTGGATGTCTCAAACGACATCCTGCGGCTTGAGCACATGCAACCATCAACATAGAATCTTTTCACTGCGGATGCCTACACACATGAACGACATCGGCTTCACACATGCATGTTCCCCTGAGGGTTCACTCCGATGCAGCTCAAGGCAAACGCTTCACTCTGCAATTTCACAAGATTCACAGATGGTCACATGTCAATTCACACACAGTCGCAACAGCCGCGCATTTTATAGCGGAGCATATGCATGACATCACGCACTGTCTGGCCTAAAGCACGTGTTGCACAGTGGATGCATGAAAGATGGCTTCTCGGGTAACACTATGTAAGTGTGTGTCATCTTCCGGCCACATTTGAAAAGCATCCCACTTTCATCTTGCATGACATGAATGCATCGAGAAACATTGTGCCTGGCAAACTGAACAGGGGCGTCTCCTAAGTCTATGATCCCCGGATCCCATTTTCCTACGACCTCTTTCATCGCATTCTCCTCGCCCTCATGATCCACCTCTGATTCATTGTCGGATCCATCCGATGAGCTCGACGAGGCTTCGGACTTTCGATCTTCTTCGGCCGCATCTGGGTTCCGGTACTCCTCAGGAAATCTGCCACTGCGTGTGGAGTCAGGAATGAAACTACCTTGTTTCACCTCAGCCAGCATCTTACAAAGCAGTCGCAAAGGTCCAGCCATCCCGTCTCGACTGTACGTCAGCATACTGCGATCTCGACCCTCACTGTGGTAACCTAAAATCCGTCTAGGTCCATGGGGCATTGACCATTTCGCTGCCCAACTCAGCAGCGTAGCCTTACAGCTGTGCGTCCCCAGAGGTGTAGGGGAATTGTGCGGCACCTCTCTCAAAAGGGCTCTCAGCCACTGGCTTCCAGCTCCAACACTCAATGGCATCTTTGCCCATGTGTTTCCCACCGCGGGATTTGGCAGCAAAGGGAATCTCTCATCGGCTCTGGCGTCGCCGAAGTGCTTTTCTCTCAAAGCCATCCACGCTGGTATCCAAGGATCATCCAAGAGACTGATGGTGGGTATTGCGATTGGCAAAAATCTGCATTTCCGTTCCAGGCTCACGCTAGTCTTCGTACGGCCCGCTGTCCCTTCCAAAAAACCTTGTCGAGGATTTGGCATGTCAAGGATCAGGTTCGAAACATGTTGAGCATCGCTGAACCTCAAACGACCGTAAACCAGCACCAAGAAAAAACCAGCACCAATCCTGTCCACATCAGTTCGGCTCTCATCAAGAACGATCCTTTCCAACGCAACCACCTGTTCCTGGCTCAGAGGAGGTCTCTGCACCAGCTTGCGCTTCTCTGCATAATGCTTGCTAGAACACCCACGGATCCTTCCGGAAGACAAAACAGCATCTGCTCCATCTAAACCGAAGTGAAAATTTGCAAAACTGATCGCTAGCAGAAGTGATCTCAGATATGATGGTGCTCTATCTTCACAACTTTTCATGTAGTTGTATTGTCACACAAGTCAGTCACCCTTCGTGTGGGTAGGGTAGACAAGTCAGTGATGGACCATCTGTAGCAGGGGTCCAGCTCGAGCATGGATGGTAGAAGTAGCCTTAGTTCCCAGTGAGTCCATGACGCTCTCCAAAAGGCTCCCTTGAGCCATCTTCATCTTGTCACCTGCCCACAGCTGACGACACACTTCCCAAGCGTTGAATTGTTTCGAAATCAAGCTGGTCCATTTCTTGTATGCAGCTTTGCGTTCCCAGGATAAACGTTCTTGCCACAAACGTGTATCGTTGGAAGATTTGAAAGCAATACCAGCCGATCTGAAAGAATCACCAATGAAACCACTTGGAACTGCAGAAACATCGTCTCTTCTGTTGCCATTCCCAGGAATTGGAGGCAAAGCACCCAAGGTAAAAGAACTCTCTCCACGAAGTCTCTTACTTACCTCCCAGGGTGTGTTCATAGTCAATTCCCATGGCATCTTGAATTTTGACTTGTATCCTGCAGAAGCTATGTTTCGAAGGTGCATGTCATATGAAGTGCCCGTAGACTGCATTGCCCCCTAGTCCGCTTCAGAAATGGAATCACGACTGGATGACCACAACGAAGACCTGATAGACCACACGGCCACAGGAGGCGTGGCAACAGAATAGGATGAAAGTGCCAAACCTAAGCGCAGCTCTGTCAATTGCAGAAAAAGGTCAGTCCTGTCAATGAAAAGTCTGAAACAGGTCAAGCAAGCTCACACGAAAAGCCTCAGAGGTGTCCAAAAGCAGAAAAACTGTAGTCTGCACAGTACCGCAAATGGGTTCCACGAAGATGCACCCTGTCTGATCGTTCGCAGCACACCACCGGGCTAATGAGCAATGCATNCAGAAAAACTGTAGTCTGCACAGTACCGCAAATGGGTTCCACGAAGATGCACCCTGTCTGATCGTTCGCAGCACACCACCGGGCTAATGAGCAATGCATGTACCAAGCAAAAGCCACAAAATGAGAAAAATGCCACTGAAAAATCCACTGCACCAGATGAAAAACCAGTTTGCAAACCACACAGGCTTNAGCAATGCATGTACCAAGCAAAAGCCACAAAATGAGAAAAATGCCACTGAAAAATCCACTGCACCAGATGAAAAACCAGTTTGCAAACCACACAGGCTTCCGAGGCAAACCCAAAATAATCCGTTGGTGGACAGCAGTAGCACCACGCGTGAGTGCACCACGCTCTCGCAAGGCCATGCACGGGGCAAACACCAAAATTTTCTATGGGCACACCCGCACACCCTCCGCTTCACTTTGAGGCGGCGCGGAAACATATATGAAATGCATCCACAAGATATTCATGCCACCGCAAACATGTTTCTGACATGACATTTCCCTTCTTTTTTTTTGAACACACAGTTCAACATGAGGACTGTATCATTCCAATTTTATCGGATGACTCAAGACCTGTGCACAAGGGTTTCATGTTCAACGCATTTNCACAGTTCAACATGAGGACTGTATCATTCCAATTTTATCGGATGACTCAAGACCTGTGCACAAGGGTTTCATGTTCAACGCATTTGGGAATCGTTCCAACTTTATTGGATGGTCCAAACCTTTCATTTTGAAACACTTCAAACGATAGTTAAAAATTTCCAGGCGTAATGCCCTTTATGCCTGGAAATAATTTTTGAAANTTTCGGTTTTCACAAGGTTGAACTTTTTTTTTTGAGGGCGTTCACAAGGTTCACTTTCACCCTAAGCTATAATCGGCTATTAGCAAGCTAAACGCAACCGTGAGGCTGACAAGCCGGATAATCCTCGCAATAGGAAACCAAAAATATCCGCCGCATCCAGTTGTGCACCAACCGGACCGCACCAGCAACAGCCAAAGCCATCCTGTAAGCAAGCTCCTCAGGGTCAAGGTTAGCAGGGTTGACAATGCGGAGCGGGATGAGGCGCTCACAAACCATCACATGGAAAGAGTGAGGGGTCCGAGGAACATCAGTAGGGCCCAGATTCACAACACAGGTGAATTCGTGGAGGAATTGGGCGGTATGATCTGGCGCTTCTCGGAACGCCCGGATCTCTTCAGTGACATAGGACCTGTCCTCACTCGATGGTTGCAGCTTGAAAACAAACTTCGGATACTGAACTGCGGTAAACTTTCGCCACAACTCAGTTGAATCATCACCAGCTGTAAGACACAATGGGCGATATATTGTACCCTCAGAACGACTAAACCTGAACTGGCCGGTCAATAAGTCCGGGAGCTTTTCAATCAGTTTAAAGTCCGTCTTCCGTGTACAGCTGCGGGGTGGTTCTTGCAGAAAGCCACCCAAAATCAGGTAAAAGAGGCCCTTGATGGAGTGTAACCGCGGTCGTCGCGGAACCAGCAAGGCATATTGTCGAGGTGACACAGTGGAAGCATCTGGCATCTCTACACTACTCGAATCTGAGTGAGAAGGGTCACTAGGAATACTGGCCTTGGATGCCGTAGCCGCTGAAGGTACACCAGTCATAGTGGAAAAGCACGATGTGTAAAATTCGCCCAATACGAAAACCTTCAGGGTGGGAGAGTATGGAAAAGAGAAGAACCCAATCGAACAATATGGGGTGGGTGGGTGTGGAACCAAAATTCCAACCCAATAGAACAATATGTTTCACATCAACTTGATCCAAATGGTACCACATAGAATATATCACCGAAGATCCGCACGATGGTCCAGTCCGAGTCCCTGACATCCACGCTCATCCAAAACTCAACATCCCCACAAACACCAAACAAGGCACCCAAAACACTCAACTCACAGAGGGACCACCAAACCAAAACTCAACTTTAGGGGGAAAGTAAAAGCAGAATAGGCACTGATGTTTGCAAGTTTGTCTTTGTTCTTTAACCCCTGTTCACTTCAACTTTAACTCTCACATCATTGAGGTGCACCTCGGTGACAGAAACTCAGTCAGGGCGGCATGTCTTGGTGGGCTGTTGGTGGACTGCCATGGCATTCAGTTGAAGGTGGTGAGAATGTGCAAGAGAATCAGGCAAGACAAAACCTTCAGAAACAGCAAGGGCACCCACTGCAGAAGCCATGCGTTCACAAAGCAAGTCCGGATACTTGGTCTCAGCAGCAGTAGAAGTACGGCCAGGCGCCATCGTTTGCCCGGACCCGCAATGACGATCATCATCGTCATCATCAACATCATCATCATCATTATCATCGACATCATCATCATCATCATCATCATCATCATCATCATCATCATCATCGACATCATCATCATCAACAACATCATCATCATCACCAACAACATCATCATCATCACCAACATCATCATCATCATCATCATGATCACCATCAACATCATCATCATCCGAGCATGATCATGAGAACATGTGAATGTTCACAACATTCATGATATGAGAAGGAACATGAAAACACGTAAATGATAGTATGATGATGATCAGGATACCCCCCCCCAAAACCCACCCCCCCCACCCTAAATGGAAACATACATGATATTACACACATGTTAGATGATCATCATCCGAGCATGATCATGAGAACATGTGAATGATCAAAACATTCATGATATGAGAAGGAACATGANCATACATGATATTACACACATGTTAGATGATCATCATCCGAGCATGATCATGAGAACATGTGAATGATCAAAACATTCATGATATGAGAAGGAACATGAAAACACGTAAATGATAGTATGATGATGATCAGGATACCCGCCAAAACCCCCCACCCTAAATGGAAACATACATGATATTACACACATGTTAGATGATCATCATCCGAGCAAGATCATGAGAACATGTGAATGTTCATAACATTCATGATATGAGAGGGAACATGATAACACGTAAATGATGGTATGATGATGATCAGGATCCCCCCCCAAAACCACCCCCCACCCTAAATGGAAACATACATGATATTACACACATGTTAGATGGTCATGATCCGAGCACGATCATGAGAACATGTGAATGATCATACCATTCATGATATGAGAAGGAACATGAAAACACGTAAATGATAGTATGATGATGATCAGGATACCCCCCCCAAAACCCCCCCCACCCTAAATGGAAACATACATGATATTGCACACATGTTAGATGATCATCATCCGAGCATGACCATGAGAACATGTGAATGTTCATAACATTCATGATATGAGAGGGAATATGATAACACGTAAATGATAGTATGATGATGATCATGATCTGAGAATGATCANCATGAGAACATGTGAATGTTCATAACATTCATGATATGAGAGGGAATATGATAACACGTAAATGATAGTATGATGATGATCATGATCTGAGAATGATCATGAGAACATGAACAGTACGATGATGATCAAGATCTGAGAATGATCAGGAAACAATTAGAAATGTGAAGATGATCATGATCTGATAATGATCAGCAGCACATGACGATGATTATGATAGTTGACATGAGATGTACATTCGACATGTAGTACGTGTAACGACATGAAAGACTATTAAATGTTTGGGCAAACGACGGTGCCTGCGCGTANGATTATGATAGTTGACATGAGATGTACATTCGACATGTAGTACGTGTAACGACATGAAAGACTATTAAATGTTTGGGCAAACGACGGTGCCTGCGCGTAATGTTACTATATAAAGCAACAGGATCCACCATCCCTCAAGTTTTACCATTTTTATGGGGATTGAAAGCATCAAAATGTGGCTGGTTTATGACATTGCTTTACTAACATCGAAGTACACTATGTCCATCAAATGTTGGGGGGCACTTTATGGCATACTGGACAAACGCAATTTCTAAGGATTCTAGGCCGTCTACCTCCATCTGTGTGCTGAAGCAAAGAATTTCAAGCAGATGAATTTGCTGCCTTGGAGAGACCAAATATGGTGTGGAAAGATTGTTCTGTGTCATACAGGTAAACCCAGCCTCAAAGCTAGGCAGGTACGAGTACCCAGTTCTATTGTGTTCTATTTCTATCCTCCTGTGATCCAACATGACAATGTTAAACCCCCATCAACCGTGGGAAGATCAACTGCACCTCAGAAAGTTGGCTCTGCGAAAGGGCCACTTGAGCACCTGCCTGGCTGCATGGTCTCGAAAAACTCAGTACATCATCAGATTTGACTGGAAGCTTTGTCCTTCGCTGTTGCTGGTAAACAACTGGCATCTGTTTGGTTTACTACAGTGTAACGTCATGTAACTGAACCATTTTGCAGCCATGAAATGCGCCGATCACATCACAGCCTGATCCAGTTGCTCCGACAGTTGCGACCTCTCATGCGTAAGCTCAGAGACCTGCAGAGTGCCCAGCTACGTTTGGCTGAAATCATCAGAAAATCAGACGATGTGCGAACTTGCGAACTAACCTTCATGGTATCCAAAATTGAAGATCTCCGAAACAAAATATGTCAGGAAGGAAATATCCAAAAACATCAGGTAGGGATGAAGAAATTTGCAGTTGCTGGAAGCTTGGATCGTCAGTGCCCTGCCTGTTGCTGCATGTGGGAGTATCGTTCTCTGAGCTGAGCATTCTCTTGCTCAAGCTCCTCCGCGCAATCGCCCCAGAATTCGTCGCAAGAAACACTGTTGTGGATGATTTCCACCGTGCCTTGCTTTGAAGCGCCAAGAAGGAACACAATGAGAGAAACTTTGGAAATCTTAAGGCTCAAGGTGTGTTCGTTTGAACTGCAGCTGAATCTGGATTCAAATGATCACTCAAGTGAAATCATGCCGCATAAATGCTTTGTTCATTTCACTGAATTGAAGAGTCTCAGTGTCAGCCACAAAACTTGTTGAGGGTTCATAGACTCTCATCTCGAATACAGCTTGCTTTGTCTCCATTCAAGAGAATTCCATCTAGTCTGGGTTGTTGGCTGTTCCATGTTCGCACTATTGGAAGCTAGGTTTCCCACCCTGACTATGTGTCAAGCTGTCTCAACAATTCAAGATGATTTGCCCAGTTTCTCTGCAGGTCCTACTCCCAACTTCTCCTGCATTCTGGCCATAGTATTTAGGTCAGCCGCTGGACCCAATGGCGAAGGAGGCGGCGGCACGCCCTGAAGCTTGTAACGAGTGACCGAAACCGATGGGCCAAAGCTTCACAGCCGAAGGCCAAAAAGCATCAAAAAGCCAAAAGCATTCCCTGCAATTTCCAGAATCTGTCAACCTTTTTGGACTTTGTGGACTTTGCTCCTTTTGTTGACGTTTAAACGGGGAGTTTTGAGTGTACGAGCTATAACGGGTAGCTGGGGTCCAAACGCCCAAGGAGGGAAGATTCGCATTGCGCTTCCCCATGGCCGCTGGCACCTGCTGCGAAACATGGCCGTCGCCCCTAAAGCCCTAGGGCCCTTACAAAGCAAAACACAACTCATGCCAATGAAGTTGTGAAGCCAAGTTCCAGGCCCAACGAAGCATATGGGCAACCAGCATCGCACCCTTTCAAACAGCGCCGGAGGCACGAATCCCTGCAAAGCCAAAGAAGCGATCTGATCGATGGAGTTCCTGAGTGGGACCAAGAGTTCTCCAGCAAAAAGATCCAATAACTACCAATTCAATAAAGATCCAACCATGATCTACATTACCATCCATCTTTGATTGGATGTCCATGAAGATCCATCGCAAATCCGATCTGGCAGATCCATAACAACTCTCTATTCCATCATAATCAATCATATGTCAACTATATCATACAATGATATCTGCAAACATCCACAGCAACTGGGTCCCCGGACTGATCCTCAATGGCTGCCATGTCGATATCGATCGGAACCCCGAAGCTTTCAGCCTGAGAGCACAGACCCAACTGTACTGATTCAAGAATCATAAGCTAAACTTGGGAATGTCCAGAGCCATCAGGAGCTAACCTCACTTTCACAAACATTGGCCATCTTCTGTGAAACTTTTGAAATGATCTGAGGTTGTAGTGTAGCATGGTGTAGCATGCTGTAGCATGGTGGTAGGTTCCCGTGGGTACATCCCAATTCTGCCCATTTACCCAAGGCCAGCCACCCGATGAAGGACTTGCGAAACATAGACCGCAGAGAGGTTGACGAAGCCCTGCAGGGTTTCTGTAGACTCCCCTTGGAAACTGAAATTCAAAGTTTTGCATTTTGAAGGATCCAAGACAAATAAACCAAGTGTCAACAGGAAAAACAAAGGAAAAACAAACCATAAAATATACCTGCAGCATCCTGCAGCCTTGTGTTTACATTCAGCTGCTTCAAAGCACCATTGCGCGTTTTTCTGCTGCACTTGCTACACTTCAGACACTTCGACTACCCAAAGGTCCGTCTTTCCAAGGACCCCAGAAAGCTGCAATAGCTGGGGATCCTCCAACTATACCATAGACCAATGGGATCTGCAGGTGCAGCACGAATTGCTCTAGGCATGACGACACAATGTCACCTTTGTGTGTCACGAGCTGTGCGGTGCCCCGAGCAATGCCACAAGCTCGCGGGCGAGGCTCGGCAAACGGAGGCGCTAGGAGGGCTGGGTGCCGACCATTTTGGCCCACGACAACGGGAGATGGAGAAGCATTCCAAAAGGTGCCTCCTGCTGGACATCACCAAAGGTTTGACAATTGAGTAGTATAGTATAGAGATGTATAGTATAGTCGATATCATGAGATCCAAACAAAGCACTCCCGGTTGTGCATGGGCTGGGAGCTTGGTCTTTAAATGTCCCCATGCACAGTCAAATTGGGCGGACTGGCAAACGACCGTGTGCTTATTCCAAGCATCACAGGTGCCTGTCCTGGAGCTATTGAAGCTATCGAAAACTCATGACCTCAGATTGACCAGCAGCTGGCAATCTTACCAAGTCTAATCTATGTCCAAAATAGGAGCTGGTGACATGGGAGCCACATGCAGGTGCGAATCATGCTGACCCTCGTGAAAGGAAAAGGTTGCTATTGAGCTATTGGCTTCAACAGACTGCACTTGATACTTTCTGGATGTTGCAATGTTGGCATCGTGGCTCCCAGGCCAGCTGTACAGCAGTTCCCTTCGGCCACCTTCCCAAAGGTTGGCCGCCGTTGCCCACAGGGCTGTTAGGCGCTAGTTGGATCTGGAGGCGACAGGTGTCCCACCAGGTCATTCAACTGGTCCATCTGTACTCGTGGAGCTGGTGGTATCCCTGAAGGACCAAAAATCCTTCTCAGGTGCTCCTGCAGTTTTGGTTGACTCAAACTGATTCTTTGATTGATTACACAATAAATATATAGCAATGTCTAAAAGGTGATCTGATGTGTGTAGATGTTTATGAAAAATATAGCCATCCTCCCGGTCATTGGAGCGCGGATCATTTTTGGTATGCGAATTTCTTGCGTATTGGTGCTTCACATCAATCCATGGAACCAAAAAACAAATATAACACATATCACACGACACATTTTTTTCCAGTTGTTTTTTGGATTTTTTTTGTTTTTTACTTTTTTCCTTGATTATCTTGGACTTGTCTGAGGAATTCGTAATCATAAATACAGTAGCCACCTCCTGGTAAAGTTTCTTTCCCGGAAGTTCTGTAGGTTTCTATAGATTTCCAGGACAGGGAGTCCTCCTCCATTTCTAATCCCGCTCCCGGCTCCTCCTGCGGTCTGGGCTCAGGGGATTGGAATCGTCGGTGCGCATCCATCAGCTCCGACTGCGACACACCATCCATGGTCCCCCCAGTGAAATCCAGTGGAATCCGGTAGATCCAAGGGATCCACCGCAGAGTTTCCATCTTTACAGGGAGACACCATCATAGCCAACCACTGTTTCACCACCCACTGTTTTCTGCGGAACAACCTTCAAGTGGTTGGAGATTGAATCTGTTTGACACAGAATCACTACTCATTGACTCTTTGTCGTTGGTGCAGCGACATTTTTGGGTCGTGACTGCACCCTCCCTCATGCCCAACCCCAGCACTGTCTACCAGCACCATGACCCACCACACCTTGGATCGTCCGCGGCGTTGCGTCCGTGAGCGCTCCCGGGTCACAGAGGCTGCCATGGTCGATTTCGCCGGCGCTCGGCGGTGGTCGTCGAGCGAGTGAGCTCAAAACGCTGCCAGTTGTAGAAAATCCCAACGAAGCTGAGAAATAGAAAACTGTTGAAGTATCTTCAAGCAGTGTTCAGACCCAAAAAAAGTGAACAAAATCGATGATTGGATCTCAACCCCAATTGTGGTTTGGTTTTAGCTGTGACCCATACAATCCCATGGAAATGTTTCTGGGGAAGATTTTGATAAGAACCTGGATGAAAGCTGGATGTTTGAACTACAAGTAGCAGTTCTTCGAAATTTGCCCCCAGCTACAATGACTCGAACGATTCAACTTAAAGACCCACGTGCTTTTGCCGCCCTCTGCATGCCTGCATACTTTGATGCTGGAATGGTAGCAAGATCGACAGGGGGGCAGCAATGACTTTGTCAAGCCGCAACCCCAGGGGTGCAGCTGGCGCTGCATCGGCCTCACCCCTGTGAGCGTCCAATCTGGGGGCATCCTAAATTACGATCAGAACAAGACTTGCTACTAACTCGTGTAACTTGTTACACTTCTCGACTGTGTGCGAATCTCTCATCCTTGCGCAGCGGGCATGCAAATCTTCTCTGCATCGTTCCAGTTTTATTGGATGATCCCCACAGGGGAATGGGGAATCCAGGTACCAGACTTTGATCAATGGGAGCCTTGTCAGCTCACCGAGCGCCAGAAACCACTCAGATCCGGTATGTTGCAAACTCCATGCTGGACTCAACAGCTTTTGGCTCCTGAAATGGCCAAGTGCACCCAACTTCACCCGCCCCATCCGATGTCTGAAGAAAGGTCCCGGGTCCTTGGCCTGCACTGGAGTCACATCTGCCTGGGCGGCGGCTATGGCTTGGCTGCACAGAGGTGACGTTCGTCTCGGAAGACTTTGAAAGACTTTGCTACAAATGCCACGGACAATCCTCCAAATCTTTGCCACGGCTCTAGTCATCATTCATCCAAGGTACAGAGCGGCGAAGTCGCCCTGTATGTGAAAACGCTCTCACATGGATCCTGGGTTCGTGTTGGGCTCGTGTTGGGCTCGTGAGAGTTGCAGATCTTGAGATTCTTCGGCAGTGTCCGCTGAAAAATTCTTCCAAGGCACGAAGATCTACTGAGGGACAAATCCTGACCCCGAGATGGGAACACACAGGAGACGAGCAGCTCAGCTTCAAAAGACTAGTGCCATGAGCCAAGTGTAATGGAATGTCTGCAATTTTAACAATGGAAAATGGATGAAAATGGTGCAATCTCGAAACACACACAAATCTAGGCTGCAGCGGGAAGAGTTGAAGCTGAGTTTTGTCTACCTCCAAACAAAAGCCAACCAGCCCACCAAGTTTCATCAAAATATCCTGTGTAAATGCTGTCCCAGGAACAAAGAAACCATAGGCATCGTCGTCACCCTTTAGTTCCGGCATACCTGGGCCGTTCTGCAATGAGCAAAATGGCGAACCGGCGAACCACTTCACTTTGACATGTGTATTGGCATATTCATGGTTTAGATGGAAAGCTGAAAACTAAAATTTTGGGGATGAGCAAGAAAAAACCTCGCAGCGCACGGTCCGAAGTGATTCCGCCACCGCCGCCAGAGATCATGGTGGCGAAAGGAAAGGCTGGAGCCTCGGCCCATGATTTCAGCAAAGCACAGTGGTAGCTGCAATCTCTCTACAGTTCTCCATGGTCACCCACTCCACCCCTGGGTGTTCCGGGCAGTTTTTGTGGTCTCACCTGGTAACAACAGTTTCTGGTAATGTCGATGACCAGAGATGATCAAGTCGATCCCATACCTGTCGAGCAACAGTGGCAGCTTGCATGGGCTCAAGATTGAGCGAAGCTACGAAGTTGGTGACTCTTCAGGACCAAAAACCATCCAATTCTTGATGGGCGTCAAATCTTGTGGACGGAGGTTACCCAAGCGACGACCTTTTGTATTGCAAAATGTCTGAAAACAACAAAGCGATGCGTTCAAGGGCCAAACGAAGAGGACTGCGGTTTGTAAACAAACTGGCCATCAAGAATTCAACACTCTCAGCCCTCATACCACGCCACGAAACGAGGTGGCACTCTGCTTTCACCCGCCACCCAAGGGCCCCCACCTAGTTCCTATCTCGGTCCAAAAGTCTGCCTTTGGCTGGGGTGGAATAACACAGCAAAAGCTGCACCATGCTTTTGAGCCTGGAAGGGACCACACCTGTACTGAACTAAAACAGGGAGTCTTTTTCTACTTCCCTCAGTGCAAATATACTCCCCTAATCTCCCAGAATTCCTTGTCCCGCAACCTTGTGCAAACTACCTGCCACAAAACACATATCAGCGTTTCACATCTGTGGTGACACCTGCGAAGCTCGACCATTGACTGTCCACCACCACTATTTCAGGCAAACCCTTATATGCTGCCTAACAGACCTAGCAATACTCATAGTCCCAGCGACATTGTACTCTGGCGGAAAATGAGAGACCACGATTTGCCAGTCCTAAGCTCGGTGCAACATTTTTACAAGCTATGCTATTCCCTTGGCCTGAAGCAAAAATCAGGGCCTAAAGACTGCAGGAAGTTGGCAGAGTGCATTGGCGAGAGAGTCTTCAAAGAGTCTTCATGATAATCGCGATAATGATGTACTTTACAATGCTTTAGACATGTAAAAAATGTCTCGTGCTTCAAAACATCCACCCTAATATGCACTCCCATCCTCCATCAACGTCATCAACGTCATCAACGTCATCAACCCAAGCTTCGGCTTTCGACACTTGGAGGCGATCATCCAACCACCTACCCAGGCCATATTTGGTGAATCCCCACCGAACTATAGCCAACCAGCTGCCGATCACCCGGCCTACCCAGGCACACGACAGATCCGTGTATATGTGGTTTTTTTATGCTGGCAATGGATAGCAAACGAAGTTGCCGCAGCAGAACTGTTGCGACATGTTCAACGACAGAGCAGTGACTTTACAACGAGTCGCACCTCTTCTGCACTTCCCAGAGGCTCTCAAACCAACTATGGCATGCATCTTGGCTCACAGGTCCTGACTCTCAGCATCATGACATACACTGACCAAAATGAGACATGAGTCAAAATGATCTCTGCCACAACATGTTGCTTCTTATGCAGGTCATCTATTGTCTGACCCCTATCCAGATCTAGATGGCCATTTGATTCCATTTGAGGATACAAGTACGAAGACAATCATAAAGGTCATAAAGATATCATAAGACGTCATAAAATATCGATGTTCTTCCGTCGACTGTATGGATCATATGGATCCTTCAGAGTCCTGTGATGGAGCACCCTTCGTGCGAGTTGTGGGACTCGCTGCAGATGTTGTGCCCATCTTTGGAATCCGACGCAAAGTTCCATGCGTTGTTCACGTTGGTGTCCTGGAAAGCTTCCACATGTACTAGACCAAGATCTGTTGTGCTGTCTGCTTCTGCAACCCAGTCTAAATCAGGGGAAAATATGTAAAAATCTCACGTTCATCAAGTCCCCATTGCGTCCCATTGCGCTTTCAAGTGATTCCACTGAGTGCTTCTTCGTGCATGCAGGCGTCCACGAAGTAATAATCGATGGAGAAGTCTAAGTAGCGCACTTTCACCTCAGGCCAGCACTCCCAAAACATCTTGAAATGCTCACCGAAAGAGGGTCAACCAACCTGCTTTCATGGGCAATTTTTGGTGAAATCATCTCGAATTCCAAAGGGTTTAATATTCAAGCCACAACCCATTTACAATCAATTCTTAACCAAATAATTTCCTAAGCCAGTGATGCTGTGGTGTATTGGCCCACTATCACTCCAGTTACAATGAGTGAGTATGTAACATATTAATTATGCGCATATTGAGGCCCCCCAAAACCCGTCAGCCATCACCCCCAAGGCCTGATAGTACTGCGACGGTGTGAACCATCGTCCAGTACCTTACGGCTTGGCTGAAACGAACATTGAAGCCACAGGCATCATATGCATAGTCCACAGAGTCACGTCCTGCTGATCCAAGCAACTGTGATGACCTTCTGCCCAAGTGTAGAAGATCGTCTCGTGCCAGCCCGAATTAAACTTGAAGCCTGCGCATACAAAGCAAATTCCAATGATGCACTCTTTGGGGCATGGGATCAGCATTCATGCCTTGGACCTCGCAATTGCTTGTCATTGTACAGAATGAATTCACCCATAGCAATCTCGTTTCTACCAAAGTCGTTTCGGAGTCTAGGAACAGGCCCAGAATCCTGGTATGAACCAGGACCATCACTATCTGACTATTGTCCATGCTGCATCAGCACTGGAGGATGTCAAGAAGCACCATCAATGCACTGCAACGCCTGCTCAAAAGGAGACTTACTTTGACTTTGCTGATGATTTGATGACTCTGATGACTTGATTTTCTATCTTTGTGGAGACAGTGATACATTGGGTCTGCCACAGCAACGATGTGCTATGCCACCATCTGCCACCATCTGCCCTGGTCAAATCGGTCCAGTCTGCATGTGCATCATGCCTCCATAGTCATGGTTTCCAAGGACACCCAACCACTGCTTGCCATCCAATCCACCACCTGGCACCATGCAACGCTCACAATTCGAGGGCTGGTGACACTAGCCAGACGCTTTGATCATGCTGATGCCGTCACATGTGCGGATGATAGTCAAACCATATGTATCCATATGTGAGAACCATTAGTCATAATATCTGTGGAAATCTTTCGTAGGAACCTACATGGCACATGACACAATTCTCAACACTGGCCTCTGTACATCTGCTCGAAGATGGGGCCCCACCTCAGATAAGAAGCAGCTGCCAGAGCGGCAGCTGCAGTAAACTAAAACATCACCTGAGGCTCGTGAGGCTCACACTGATTCCAAGTGAATCCGGTGAGGAATGCATTGTCGTTGCAGGTGGAGTTTACTCCGCCCCAGTAGAAGTTGTCTCCTCACTGGGCAAGAAGCTGCAAGCTGGCCGAGTTGAGCGCAGACCGGCCCTGTCCCTGTCCTACATTCAGCACATAATCTGGCGGCTCGTACATGGACAAATTCAGCATCGCAGCAGCAACGCGCTGCCTTGGTGCACGTTTCATCGCTTGAAGAGGTGGTGGTTGAGTGCAGCTGTGACGCCCAGTCTCCCAGTCAAATCAGTAAAATGGGGGATATCCCCACAATGGCTATTTGAATTGGGAAAATGATGAAAATCCCTCGGAATCCATTGGAACTGGGGATACCTAATTTTCAGACAAACCCACATATTTTTCTAGGCTTTGACCATCTCCTGCCCAAGCAGCTGAGCATAGTCATCCACTCCCCGCACGAAGTGTCGAGCCCTCTTGGGGAAGAGCTGCGATCGATGGTCTGCCGGCATGATGGGCATCTTCTCCTAGCCATTCGAGACCCTTGTAAAGGGGATCCACAATTGCAGTTGGGGACATTCTTTGACCGCACCCAACACTGACACATCTGACCAGCGCTGCTAGTCATGCAAGCTTCGGGCCAAGGAGGTCCCTATTCCATGATAGGGATGGATCTTTTTTGGGGACCTACCAACATCTGGGAACACACCGATTGGAGGAATTTACCAACTGATGGCCGCCCCCCAGTCAACTGCGGTCCGTGTACTGCACACCGCCCCAATCACCTGGCAACGAAACAGTGCTGCTGGTGCTGGGGAGTTGGGTCACCGAACAACCTGGTTTTACAAACCCAGCAGTGAACAAAATACATGACAGGGGGCAATGTTTTTACTACTCAAGTCTAGGGCTCTTGCATCCCCTTTTAACTTTTTACTGCTCAAATGGTTTGCAAATTCCTACCGTCCAATCTTTCATCTGTCCTACGTGCGACAAAACCTGTCCAAGACCTGGATGAAGGCCATTTTTGGGGGAGTGGCCTATGAAAATTGAAGATCGGGTCCAGTACCTGAAATCCAAACACTCTGAGGTTGGATCCTCACCCAGTCTCAAACCCATATCGGACCAAGTTGCCTATCACCATCACATGTCGGGTGGCGCTCCTTGGTTTCGAAATTAAGCATCAAACGCCGGGCGCTTTGTAGGCTTAGTAGATGGTTTCTGAATGTGAAGTCCCAAAATCGCAAAGCTACCCGCACGAATACACCAGGCAAAGGTTGGTCAGTCTACTTTCAACACTTGCATTCTCATCTCTTGAAAGCATTCAACGGCCATGTTTCCCGGACGCCAAGTATCTCCCAGAAGCAAACATCACGGATGGCCTCTACAGCAATGGACTTGGCATGACATTGCACTAGCTGCAGCACAACTCAGCACTTCCCATGGGGCACCTGGCCATTGTGCTGCATGGGATCTGTCAAAGGCTTCAGGGGCCGTTCGAAGACAACATTCGAGCAGTCCTGACAGGTCACTGGGTTCAGTCTTTTTGGGAATATCAGAACATGGCGACGGTGAAGGATGTGCGAAATGGATGAGATTGGAATTATAGTTGGCAAAAAAAACTCTTCAAAGCACAACATGTTTCTGTCTGGACATCAATGAAAGACCGTCAAAAATTTGTGAGTTGTGGTTTTCCTACTGCTTCCAAGTTGCCGTTGGCAACGGCTGAACCATCCTTGGAGGAGGGATCACCAGCCACAAGCCATGCCGGCTGCCGAAAAGCCGCAACGACACCAACACACAACGGATTTCACCCTCCACACCTCAGAGAAGTCAGCGCGGCAAGCGCTCGCAGTGCCGGCGCCCCAAAGCCGCCCATGGCGACAGATGTCGGCTTTGTGAAGGAAGAACACAAAACACCTACAGTCGCCTGTACTGAAAGGATCTTAAAGGAACTGCTTAAAGGAACTGAAAGAATCTGAAAGGATGTGAAAGCCTGAATGGAAGGAAAATATCAACCAAGATACTTAAATTTTACCTCAAGAGTTTCTTGCAGTTGCCTGGATAAACTGTGTGATTAAGTGTGATCTCTCCGTTTCTTTCGGTTCCCTGATGTTGGAGAGCTGAAGATAGGAGTCTTCAAGTCGGTCTTGTGTACACCAGCCTGTAGTATTCATGCGATTCAAGAGCTACAGTGATTTCATTGCCAGCCCTTCTGCACCTCACCTACGACCTACTCTGCAGCAAAATGCGACAGTGGCTACTGTAACCAGTTGGACGCTACACCTCTGTTGGTGACCATGATGGACCATGGCTCAACAACAAGTTTCTGGAACTTGGACAGGTTGTTTTTTTCGTTAGGAAGATCAATCCTTTCAAAGATTCCGAACGACTTATCCAACTATTGTTTGCCTTCAAAAACTTGACTATCAACGTCCATCAACTGCGGTATCCCAATTTTCCGACCCTGCCTCTAGAGCTTCACGTACACTTCCAGCGGTCTGGGAATGGAAGGTTTCGAGCATCTCTTCAACCTCGTCCAGCTGTGACAGCTGGATTTGTCCCAAATGATGGATTTTGCATCCAGTTTATGGTTAATTTAATGTTTAATGGGGAAAATGAAAAAATTAAGGGTCGGATTTGGGGGTACTTCATGTACGAAAAATGTTGGGATCCAGATTGGAAGGGTCACTACTGTATTTTGCCTAATGGCCTAGGCCTAAAATCATTTTTAGTTTGTGGTCTTTCACCTGGGCCTTCAACACGCATTGCTGGTCCCCCTTCCGCTGAGGGGAGTTCATCTGCTCTGCTGAAGATGGCTTGATCATCGGCCAACCTGGTATGTCTGGGGATGATGGCTGCAACACCAGCAGACTCTGTGGTTGATTTTTTTGTAGCATGTTTTTGCATTTTGCAGTTGAAATCATGTGCAAAATTGCAAACAGGATCGGACCAAACTTCACAGTGGAAAATTTTCTGAATGATATGGTGAAAAACACTACAGCATCTGCACCTGTCAGAAATGAACTCGGTCTTCTCTGATTCTCGCTCTGCCAGGAGACGTTCTCGTTTGGCTGCACAGGGGACAAGCGGCCATTTTGCAATTCGGTGCCAAAAGGTAGCACCATGAAAACGAAGAATTAAAGACAATTCCGCTGCCACTGCAAAAATAAAAAGTGCAAATTCCAATTGCAATGCAACCCCTTTTTTTCTCCACATTCCTCTGGGTGAAAAAATTGGTTGTCTAAAGATTTATTTCAAATGTTGTAAGCTGACACAAATGGCCAAAAAATGGGACGCACTTAACAAAAAAAAACTGTCGACGAAAGCGCCTTTGAAGTACGAGATATATCTCTGGACTTGCGCTTTGTTCAAGTCGCTCAACTCCTAGCCCCAACATCGGGCTGAAAACAAATGGGTGGCAGATGAAAGTGTGGTGATGGACTGGATTCAGGAACGGATCGTGTCGCCATTGAACTGTTGAGCGCCAAGTTCAGGTAAACTGATCATTTCATCATTCAACAAGCTGGGGTTCAACGGGGCTGTGGCAGATCCTGGTCGGGAAAAACAAGTCAATTCCGACTAAACAATCGGGATTGCCGAAATCAAGTTTGGGTTGATGGCAAAGGTGCAATGAGAAGAAAAATTGTTTTGGGGTGTTGCCACAATTCGTCATCCGGCATCAAGGTCCATTTGAGGAGCAATCAATAGCACAGTTGAGAAAACTGTGGATACCATAATTCAAAACCGAAGTGTTCACCGCTTCGCCCACCAAAAAAAAAACAGAACCAAAGGTGGCAGCATCCTGCAATAGTTGAAGTTGCATCACTCACCAAATCAGCCCAAATTTCCCGAAGTTTCGCAAAACCCTCCAAGACTCCCAGCTGACATCTGAGCGAAGCCGCCACCTCAGATATCACAGGTCCTAGAATGTTTCAAGTCCAATATTCTATCTAAATCATGTTTTGCACCTTGTGACACACTAGTCGGTATATTCATTTTCTTGTTGAATCGATTTCATGCAACTGAATGGTGCATGCGCGCACAATTTTCTAAACCTTTCAATCTCGGTTAACAACCATGATATCCCACCCTTCGTGTCGCGTTTTGGTGCCGAATCACGAGCCAGAGCACCAGCGGGTGCCGGCACAAAGCGGGCCCTTTCGCCCAGGATTGAGCCAAGGAAACTGACCAAAAACAACGAAATTACATTCTTGTGATCGGAAGTCTCCAAACCCTCACAGTTGCATCCTTGTTTCACTGTTTGGCTGTGCTCTCTCCGAATTTGAACCAGCAAACCAGTCTGCCCACCTCATGTTTTACAAATTTGTTTCACAATGTTTGGTTTGTTGCGTGTGCGACCTGCCATGGGTCAGTCGCGTTTGTTTTTCTTTTTGTTTTTGTTTTTGTTTCTGCTTTGTTTTTGATAATTTTGTTGTTGTTGTTGTTGTTGTTGTTGTTGCTGTTGTTGTTGTTGTTGATGTTGCTGGCGTTGTAGTTGTTGTAGTTGTTCCCCAAACAGTGTGTCCACACTGAGGGGTTCTTACGGTAGGAGTAAAGGCCTGGTGTGGTCAAGGTGGGTCGCCGTTTTTCCTGTAAATTTCCATATAATGGGTTTCATCGTTTCGTTTCCACTGCGCAGGCTCGCACAAAGTTGGTTCCCCGGATCTGGTTCGGATTTGGCTCGCCATTTTTCCCGAAAATTCTTGTGTGAAAGTTCCCATCTGAGAAGTCCATGCCAGTTCGACTGCGCAGGCTCGCGGGGCTTGCGCGGCTAACTTTTCATCATGTCGAAAGGTGTCGTTTTACCTGCGTGCCTTGCTCGTTTTTTAAGCCATGTCCATTTCGTGTGGCAGGCGTGGGACATCCGGGACATTTGGAAGTCTGAAACGTCGTTTTGTGTGGCAGGCACAGGTCACATGGCACTTTTCAAAAAGTGTGGCAGGCGTGGGACATTCTGCACGTTGCTAAAACGTTGGCAGGCGTGGATCAAAATGACAGGTGCTTTCGGAACTCATTTTTCATGGCAAGCGCAGTATTTGGTGAACGTGGACGATGTTTTGAAAGGGTCGAAAGTCGCGTTTGTGAAACCGTCGTCGATTTTGATTTTGGGCGTGATGATGATTTGGAAATGTCACATTTTGTATGCAAAATTTCACATTTTGTATGGTCACATTTTGTATGAAGATGTCACATTTTGTATGGAATTTTCACATTTTGTATGGAATTTTCACGTTTTGTATGGACATGTCACATTTTGTATGGAAAATTTCATATTTTGTATGGGTTACATTTTCTATTGAAATCCCACATTTTGTATGGAAATCTTACATTTTGTATGGAATTCTCGCATTTTGTATGGAATTCTCATTTTTTGGTCACATTTTCTAAGGAAATCGCACATTTCGTATTGAAATCTTAGGTTTTGTATGGAAATCTGACATTTTGTATGGAAGTCTCACATTTTGTATGGAAATTTCACATTTGGTATTTATTTTAGATCACCAAAAGCCGTCCATTAAGCATTAAATCATTAAGCGATTAAATGCTGTCTTGTTTAAAACCAAAGCGAATTTTTTAATAGATGGCTACTTAACGACTTAACGATTTAACGGTTTAATGGCCGGTTTTTGGCAATCTATAATAAATACCAAATGTGAGATTTCCATACAAGATGTGAATTGTAACATTTTGTGTGGAAATTTCACATTTTTTTCTTGGAAATCTCACAGGTTGTATGGAAATCTCACATTTTGTATGGAAATCTCACATTTTGCATGGAAAATTTCACATTTTGTATGCAAATCTTGCATTTTGTATGGAATTTTCACATTTTGTATGGAAATGTCACAATTTGTTTGGAAATCTCGCATTTTGTATGGAATTCTCACATTTTGACATTTTGTATAGAAATCTCGCATTTTTGTATGGAAATATCAAATTGCCAAGATCTGGCTCCAAAAGGATTTGGCCCAAAACTGCCGTTTCCCAAGGTCTCCAGAAGCAACTTTTTATTGCCAACCAACACGAGACATTGCGCTCCTTGAAGCTTTATCCCCGCTTTGAATTTTTCCGCAAAAGATTGGTTCCTGTAAGCTTCATCCCTCCTCTTGATTTCTACGCAAAAGATTGGTTTCTTTTAAGCTCTATCCATCCTCTTGATTTTTAAAGAAGAGATTGGCCCCCTTTCAGCTTTATCGCTTCTCTTGATTTCTACGCAAAAGGTTGGTTTCCTTTAAGCTTTATCCATCCTCTTGATTTTTACACGCTAGATTGGTTTCCTCTAAGCTTGGTCCCTCCTCTTGATTTTTAGGAAAAAGATCCGTCCCCCTCTTGATCTTTACGCAGAAAATTGCTCTCCTTGAAGCTTTATCCCCGCTTTGAATTTTTCCGCAAAAGATTGGTTCCTGGTAAGCTTCATCCCTCCTCTTGATTTCTACACAAAAGATTGGTTTCCTGTAAGCTCTATCCATCCTCTTGATCTTTACAGAAAAGGTTGGCCCCCTTTCAGCTTTATCCCCTCTCTTGATTTCTACACAAAAGGTTGGTCTCCTTTAACTTGGTCCCTCCTCTTGGTTTGTACGCACAAGGTTGGTTTCCTTTAAGCTTGGTCCCTCCTCTTGATTTTTAGGAAAAAGATCCGTCCCTCCTCTTGATCTTTACGCAGAAAAATGCTCTCCTTGAGGTTTTAGCCCCGCTTTGAATTTTTACGCAAAAGATTGGTTCCTGTAAGTTTCATCCGTTCTCATGTTTTTTACGCAACCGATGGTGCTTTTAGCTTTGTCCACGTTTGCATTCATGGCTGCTGCCTTGTCCTCGTCAGTCGCCATTGAATCATAAAGCATTAAGTGGGCGCGCCCCCTTCAATGATGGGCTCAAAAACGGACAGGTTCAGGACGCAAACAAAGACAGTTGCTGAAGTTTTGCCTGCAGTTCAGTCAAACAAGTCGGTTAGCAACTAGAATTGCAGATTGTTTGAAACTGACCAAAAAGACTTCCACAAGAGGTACTGGCATCCAGAAACACTGGAAGAAAATCTCTCTGCAAAAAATAATTTGCAAATCATGCCAGCCTCATACCTAGTGTATCTGCATCATCATAACCAAATGATTTTGCAGTTTTTTTCATTGGCATTTACCCCCTCAATCTTTTTCTCTTTTGAATTAAAGCGTTTTCAGCCATCATTGAAGGGGGCACGCCCAATTAATGCTTTGTGGGTTAATGATACCTGGCTGTAAAGGTGCAAAATTAAACTCGTCCAAAAAGAATCAAACAGGTTCCAAGCCAGCATCCAAGTCAACATTGAGCCGTATACCGGCCGTATACAGCAAAACTTCACGGTCTCCAAACTGATTCTGAAGCTTTGCCAACACAGCGCCGTATGCCAGCAGTATACATCAAAACTTTGGGGTTTTTAAGTTGGTTCTGATGCTGTGCCAACGGGTTTCCAAGTTGATTTTGAGGCTGTGCCAACACTGACCCCTTTACTGGCTGTATACAGCAAAGCTTCAGGGTCTCGGAGGATAGAGAAAACTCGTTCCAAAGTTTGGAATCACCTGTAGGCCGAAAACCTACCAATCAATTTTGTTCCACCGATTGTGCGCCATTGTCATACACTGGTACTGAAAACCACAATGATAAAACGCTCTCCAAACCTGCTTTTTTCCCCATAGCGCCCGAGGCAATGTTATTCTGTTGCAGTGTTCAATAAATCCGTTAAATTTGGTTTTTCAAGCCTCGAGGACTTCTTTGAACAGAAATAACAAATTTTACGGTTTAATGATAACGATTTCATGGTGCAGTTTTTGGCAATTTCAAATGTAAAGCTAAAAGGCATTGAAAGATGGCGGAATTCACACATATCACAGAATTGGTAGCAATAAAAAAATATGTTTTTTTCGGGTTCCAGTTTCATTCCTTGCTGCGTTTTTCGAGCAAATATTTTGCTGCTTTTGATCTTGGTGGCTTCAGGAAAGCAAATTTGAATTGGTGGGTCCGTGCTGAAAAAGCAAGCGGCGGCATCCTTAGCGGCAAAGAAGGAAAATATTTTCACATGTATTTCCGATTCTTTTTTCCTTGTTTTTCGGTTCAAAATACTTCGGGGAAGCTGCTTTTGTTTTTTTGCTCGCAAGTAGCACACGCTGGCTCACGGCCTGTGTCACTAATCAATAAAGACGGTAAAAGTAAATACAAAATATTCACAAAACGGAAACGACAAACCCTGCCCGGCTCTCAGAAAATCTCCATGATGTAGTAGAAGCCGGAGGAACCAATACGTCTTCACAATATCCCGCAAAATACAAAGTCAGTCATCCAGGGAATACCGCGAGTGTTGTACCAAAAGCTGAAACCACAGCATACGAAATGCCATGAAAAGACGACTCCGTCCAGCTCCATTAAGATTCCGCCTTGTCGGACGTCGGCCCCGCCAATAAATCCCGCATGAAAGATGCGGGAAGGGCAAGGCTCCAACGTTAGCTTCAATCGTATAAATTTAAAGTGCAGACTTTGTAAATCTATTGATAACAGCATCAATAAATCTCCGGTCATCACTATGAGAAGTTGTACCTGTCCTTGCAGAGCAGCGTAGTCATTCGAAAATTGAAACGACGGCATGTCGGCCCATACCATGAGATGTAGCTAAACCACAACATTCTCAATGAAGCAATAGAGCTTTCCATGAATCGGCAAAATTGGAGGAGCAAGGTCCCCCCACCCTCAAGGGGGGGGACCACTCCAAGAAAAATAGAGGAAGCTGCTTTTGTTTGAAGTGAAAACTTGGCCAGCATGGCCAGCAGGTTGGCGATGCAAGAAAACAAAGGCATCTCCACTAGACTTTGTCTTGCTCGCAGACGCATTCCTCGCACCATTTTCTGCTTCCAGTTTTGGTTTGCGTCTTCTTTGCAATGAAGCCAAATCCGGCTTTTCCAAAGAATGACCGAGTCTGTAGAAATCCCCTTTCAATGATTTTTCGAGCAAAAAAACGCTGGCTCAAGGCCTCTATTTCTAAACGGAAACTTTCGTTCAAAAATGTCAAACCAATTTACGCCACTTTATTGTTCGCATGGTGGCAGCATTAAAAAACCTATCAAGCAATGCTGAGGCGCTCACTAGATGACGGCCCATCCAAGCTGTGGGAAAAGGTGCTAGGGCATCTTTCTTCCCAGTGTGATCATTGTCTGAAGTCTCCAAGTTAGCACAAGCGATATTGGAAAGAACCTGAGGCACGCTGAGCAAGAGGGACCGCCTGTGGGCGTGAATGCGGCCAGCTGTGGCTGGGTGCAACGGCGTCGCCTTCTCTGGATCGCTGCCAGGCGTGCTCCTCTTCATGATGGTTTGACGCCACCTGAAGCTTGGTGTTGGGTGCCTGCTGCCGACGGTGCAGATGTCCATAGCAGAGTTCGCCACCCCATGGGCGGAATCCTCAGCATAGATGTTGCTGGACCGATGAAGCCAGCCTATGATCAAGGTGGAGGAACGGCCAGGCGGTTCTCGGCCGGGGCATTGACATGGAGAGCGCCACGAGGAGCAACAAAGATGAAGCAACCAGAAGAAGAAGCGTTGACAGAAGACGCGCCTCAGATCGAGGTAGAAGAATCAGCCGAAGCAGAAAAAGAAGAGGAAGGCGATGCTCTAGGAGCTCTTCACACTTGTCTCCCACACCTGCCTCCCACACCCACTCTTCTTCCCACTCTTGTCTCCCACTCTCTGGGTCGCATGATTTTGCACTTGTCTCCCACTTGCACCTTTTTTTTCTCGAATAGCGCACGCTGGCTCACGGCCTGTGTCAGTGAGAATGAAGACAGTAAAAGTGAAAAACAGGTGATCATAAAAGCGAAAAAGACGCTGAGCAAGAGACACCGATCGTAAACCCTCACTTTAGTCGCTTGGGACGGTCTCCAGAATGTGTGAGGTTGGGTCGGCTGGGGTGGGTTGGGGTTAGGGGTCAACCCTAACCCTGAACTATGGGGGTCTCAGGGGGGGAACTCAGCAACTCAGCAACTAGTTAGCAACTAGTTGTAACTAATTCCGGAACTAGTTAGCAACTAGTTGTAACCAACTCTCCANTAGTTACAACCAACTCTCTAACCCTGGGCCCGGAAGCAGGGTTACAACTAGTTACAAAAAAAAAGTACTACTACTACTACTACTACTACTACTACTACTCCTACTACTACTACTACTACTAATACGACTACTACTACGACTACTACTACTACTACTACTACTACTACTACTACTACTACTACTACTACTACTGGATGATGATGATGATGATGATGATGATGATGATGATGATGATGAACTACTACTACTACTACTACTACTACTACTACTACTACTACTACTTCTGCTACTACTACAACTCCTGCTACTACTACTACTACTACTACTACTACTACTATTACTACTACTACTACTACTACTACTACTACTACTACTATTATTACTATTTGTTTTATGAACAAAACAAATGAGCCAGGAAATGTTACTACTATTACTACTGGTACTATTACTACTACCACTACTACTACCATTAATATTACCCCTACTACTACTACTACTACTACTACTACTACTACTACTACTACTACTACTACTATTACTATTACTATTACTACTATTTGTTTTATGAAGAAATCTAATCGGGCAGGAAATTTTATTAGTATTACTTCTACTGTTACTGTTGCTATTACTGCTACTGCTACTATTGCTGCTGCTAGTACTACTAGCCAGGTTGCAACTGGTTACAACTAACTTTCCAACCCTGGGCCCAGGAAGGCTCAGGGCCAGGGTTACAACCAATTAGAACTAGTTACAACTAGTTACAACTAACTCTCTAACTCTGGGCCCGGGGCCAGGGTTACAACTAGTTAGAACTAGCTCTCTAACCCTGGGCCCGGGGCCAGGGTTACAACTAGTTACGTAGGTCCCCAGCCTCGCTTGCAGCAAGAGAGCACGTTGCCGATCTTTGCAAAATCGCCATGTTGTTTCGCTGTTGTGGCTTTCGCAGCATGGCGTGGCAAGGTGCTGATTCTGCTCGGGATATTGCTGGCAGGATGCCCTCTTCTGGGTTTGTCTTGACAATCAATCCTTTCGTTGAGCTTGGGTGTCGCAGTGCTCAATGTCTTTTTGATCTCTTGGCGCGTTATTTGTTTTGAGGCTTTCCCCCCTCGTCCTCATAGACTTCTAACGCGGCAGCTTTGCGGGTTGGATTTTGTATGTTGCCGCGGAGTTCAATGCCATCCGGTTAAACAATAATAGATATATATTTAAAAACCGGATGAATCTTTTATTCACATGGGGGGAAGAGTTGCCAATTCATGACTCCAAAACATTTCAGAAGAAGGCCCAAGACGGGAAACATCCGTTTTACCACAGGTTTGTGCAAGTTTTGACATCCCAAGTGCGGAGTCTTGCCGGAGTCGGACGGAATCGGCGCACCTTCTGAAAGCTTATTCACAATGGGGGAAAGCTCCAGCTTGCTGTCTTTGAGACGACTCCGCAAGAAAGTTCAGAAGTCTAAAACTCTAAACCTGTAGTGGTTGCTTGGGATTGTTGTGGATTTGTTTGGAATTTTCACATTGTTTATCACTTTGAAACAGAAGGAAATTACACAAAACTTTTTCAAAAAGCAAAAAATGCAGGAAATATAAATGATATATTTTCGTTATTTCGTCAGGGCATGATGCACGCATGATCATGTTACTTTTTCATTTTTTGGAACCAGAAAATTAAAACAACTCAGCAATTTTGGCCTTAAAACTCATGAAAAATCGTTTGTTCGCGGCTCAAGGCCAGAAATTTGGAAAATATCCTAAGAGAAAGCGCCTTGGAACTAGAGGATGCCACTCAGGACATGGAGGTGATACGAAACAAGTAGATCACTGTGCTTTCAAGTGGGGTTTTATCTCTTATGGGCCCGTGGTATCTGCCTAGGAAAGGTTGAATGCAGGGTGAAAACAGTGAAAATAGGGCAAAAAATGGTGAAAACAACAAAACTTTTTTGAATGACGCAGTTGTGAAAAATCATTGTTTGATTTCATGGTTCAAAGACGCTTTTCAAAGTTTTGCTGCCTGAAATATATTCATGGGTCGAAGACAAATCATCAAAAAAAGATCAAAATTTAAAACAGAGCTCCAGAAAAACGTGTTTCTTTTTTGTCGACAACAACAACTTATTTGTATTTTAGGTACAACATCAGTTCAACATCTGTGTGTTTTTCAAATCTGAAGGAAATATGTCATTTTCACGTGATACCAAGTGATCTGAAAAAATATGAAAAACCATGGTTATGATGGCGGATTGTTCTGCGATGTTCAAGCGATATTCAAGTGATGTCACCTTAAAACAACCTTGGTGATGGTTGAAAATTCTTCCAAAAAAGAGATTCCCAAGGGAAAAACAACAAAATAAAGATTTTGGCTGCAATGAATGTCTCTGTATGAAAGATATTCAAGTGATTTCACCTCACAACAACCTTGATTACGGTTGAAAACTGTTCCACACAGCGACACGATCCGGGGCAAGAATCCCATCCCACCATAAGGAGAGTGTGGATGAATTAAAATAATTAAATTTGCAAGCTACACATTACTGCCTCCACCCTTGCAGAGGTTCTTTTTGAAACAGGCCTCTCACTACAATGTAACACGAACCACAGGGGGCTGATTGCATACAATTATCAGCTCAAGGCACGAAATGGCATACCTTGACGGCTCCCCATGTTTTTTTTCCCCTTTGTTTTTTTCCTTCCTTTGTTGTCGAGTTTCAAGCTTGAACTTTGCCCAATCACGACCTCGAGATGCTGCAGGAATTAAGCATCATGCGGAAGGACTGGAAGTTTGAATTTTGTAGGTCATAGAGTTGATTTTTCATTTGATTTTCTGCATTGGTTTTATTTGTGTCTTATAGGTGCTCATCTAGTTTGTTATAGACACTTTGGCATTTGGGAAAATTGAGTATCCACTGATACCACCATTGTGCATGGCTCTGCTATTCACAACCCAAGGACGGTAATGAGTTTTTAAGATGGGACTATGCAGAGCCAAGGAGCATTTCTAGGCCGCCGCACTCTGTGCAAATGCATTTGGATTCCGCAAAGGTACGCATGTGGGACTATGCTGGGTTAATGGATAAGGATAGCCACACTGGAATGCTGGTGTGGATCCATACTGGACGTCTAAACGTGGTTCTCCCCAGTACTTCAACAAATTTGATGATTTTAAGGACGTTGGAGAACGAGCTCATGCGCTTGTTCAGACTATGGATTTTAAGGCGGCCGCAAGGTCCCCACTTTCACAACAATTGTGGGCTTTCAGCTCCAAAACCAAGCACAATCTTTGCTGAGTGACTGACGCATTGGCAACTTGACTCGTGATCCATTGGTCTGATCTTTTTGCCTCAACTCCACATGCTAATCCGCACAGTGGCAGAATTGAAGTCTTTCAACGATGTCTCCTTCCCTTCCGCTCGATAACCTCCTTGACAGGCACAGTCCGAACATTTCTGCACTTCACATTGAGTCTCATACTTTGTCGACTTTTTGAGAGAATTTGGGCAACACACAGAAATGTGCGTGTCTTTGCTATTTTAACTTTTGAGATGCAACCTTTCAAAGGACAAGTCCTCTGGAATCAGTGTTGCAAGGTGTAGGGCAATCAGCTGGATTTCACACCTTCACTATTGCCAATACCACTTGTAGGAAAGACGAATTTTGTGCACCAATGACAGCCATCCTGAAATCTGGAGTCCTGCACAGGGCTGAAGCAGAGAAATTGAGGGAATGATTGCAGTTCGGTTCGCGTCCTATCACTTCTTTGGCAGGCGACAACCAAGCTGCTCAGAGCTGCATAATCAAAGTGCAATTCAGCCAGCACTCAAGAGTCCGGCTTTGATCTCGAAGGACTAGAACGTGTCTTGTTGATGCTTGGAAAAGGTGCGAAGCTGAAACAATTGATGCCTCCTTGCACATGGGGAATGGAGCGAAGACATTTTCGTGACAGTCCGATTTCCCCACAGAAAAAGAACAGCGGTTGCTGATTCGTTTGCATGGCCGTGGGCTTGGAACCAAAAAAAGATTCAGGTCAATGTTCTTCTGGCCTGAAAAATCGGTAGGAGTCAGAGGGGCAAGGAGGGCCGACAAGAAATATGTGAAATAACATACTGGGGAGGCCCCCCTTGTAGGGTCTGGTTTTTGAAGGGATTTGGAAGGCTGAGAATGAAGTTGTGGAAGAACCTTGGCGTACCTTTGCAAGATGATCATCTGCAAGGCTGCAACGTAGTTGTCGAAGTGATGCAGGTGTAAAATGATGTAACAGTGTGATGTAATAAATGGTTTTAGGACGAAGAAGTTAAAGAAAGGGGCTCCTTGAAGCATTCACCCTTGCTACAAGGAACGCCTGCGTTTTTTGAAGCATTCGTTGTTCTTCGTTCAATNTTGCTGACATGTCCGGGTTGATGATCAGACGTCTGCAGAGCCGCAAACTCCATCAGGTCTCAGCGCTTGAAGTTTGCAATTGTTTGGTGTGGAATAGTTCCGCGGACGGACTCTTGCATCAGGCCCAAAGATCATACACCTGACTTTGGTAAGCGTCCGCACGGAGTAGTTTTCCTTGCGTGAC
>BGPT01000458.1:125851-165088 GCA_003297045.1 Symbiodinium sp. clade C Y103 | reverse complement strand
GGGGGAAGGGGGGCTTTGCCGATACGTATCGGCTTGTCCCATGGCCCAGAGATTGGCAAGACCAGCTATTGGAACTAGAAGAGCTGCAGGTAGGCCCGCGTCTGATTTTTTGAGCAAGCTGATTTTCAGCCTTGAAAACCCCTAGAAACAATGGACCCTTCAGAGTGGGCCTCCCCAGTATCTAACAACCCTTCAAAAAGAAGCCGGCCACCAGCACAAAAACCCAACTCCGCAATGGCGAGAAACACCAAGCTATCACGCTGCGCTGCAAAAATCTGATGGCCTTTGCTAGCAGCAAGAAATTCATCTGCCAGAGAAAATCAAATTCCAACTGCTGGCATCAACCAGCTTCAAGCAGAGCAGCGAGCAATATGCACCCCAACTGCCCAAAAAGAAACAAAATAACCTACAACAGCTCGCCTTGCGGGCTCAATCTGAGTCCGGAAAGCCTTTTCAAAACCTCAAAAGGGCCTCCGTAGTGTTTGTCTGCATCAACACGTTGAGTTTCGTCCTATTTCATTTCTGTGCCCCTACGTCGACAAAACTTGATGGAGTAAGAGCTTGCTTACGGAAAGAAGCGGGAAGGATAAGTTTTGAAGACCTTCCTACTCTGTCATCATTTGGAAACTGTGTAAATTACAATAGGTTCTTCCATTAAAAGCATGCGACTAGCGGAGTGCGAAGTAGCGAAGGATTGATGGATGTCTGGTGTTGTGTCGCAATCGCAACACCGGAGCCAGTGAATTGAAACCGTTGATGCCACATGCGTGTCTTCAGATCCCACTTTTGGAACTGCAAAGTCGTGTAGAATCCGGCTTCGCATGTGCGGGCCTCCTCTGTTCGATTTGTTGCTTACATAAACGCGGTTGTTTGCCGCGTTGGTCGGCAGTTGCTTTTGATTGCAATTTTGCGGTCTCATTTTTGGTACTGCCAGGCGGGCCCAAAAATAGAACCGTGGAATGGACGCTCTTTTGTTCCTTTACTTAGCCGGGCATGCGCGCCAGGCGGTCCCATTTTTGGGACCATGTTTAACTTAAATTAAAGGAACTTTTTCGTTCAGGGTTTAAGACGCAAGCCAAGTTTTTGTTCGAATTGACTTTGTAGATTGTGGCCACCGGCAACTGGGAAGCCCTTGAGCGAAGCCGGTTAAAAAGACTTTCCGGACTCAGAATTGAGCCCGCCAAGGCGAGCTGTTTTGTAGGTGATTTTGTTTCTTGTTGGGCAATTGGGGTGCATATTGCTCGCTGCTTGAAGCTGGTTGATGCCAGCAGTTGGAATTTGATTTTCTCTGGCAGATGAATTTCTTGCTGCTAGTAAAGGCCCATCAGGTTTTTGCAGCGCTGGGTGATAGCTTGGTGTTTCTCGCTATTGCGGAGTTGGGTTTTTGTGCTGGTGGCCGGCTTCTTTTTGAATGGTTGCGTTAGATATATACTTTTTTGTGTCCCTTCTCGGCCCCCCTTTGCCCCTCTAGACTCCTATTGATTTTTCCGGCCAGAAGCAACATAGACGTGGATCTTTTTGTTCAATTCCGTTATTATTTAATAATATAGATTTAAAAACGGGATGGAGGAAGAGCTTGCTTAGGGAAAGACGCGGGAAGGATAAGTTTTGAAGACCTTCCTACTCCGTCATCGTTTGGAAACTGTGTAAATTACAATAGGTTCTTCCATTAAAGCATAGCACGGAGTAGCGGAGTAGTGCGGAGTAGCGAAGGATTGATGGATGTTGCCTGGCTGGTGCTGTGTCGCAATCGCAACACCGGAGCCAGTGAATTGAAACCGTTGATGCCACATGCGTGTCTTCAGGTCCCACTTTTGGGACTGCAAAGTCGTGTAGAATCCGGCTTCGCATGTGCGGGCCTCCTCTGTACAAGTATATATATATATATATGTATGTATTAGCATGTCTCTCTAGCACGTTTTTGGGCTATCTCTTTAGAAGCTGTTTTGCAATTATTGTCCCCTTAGTCGGGGAATTATTGTCCCCTTAGTTGGGGNCTATCTCTTTAGAAGCTGTTTTGCAATTATTGTCCCCTTAGTCGGGGAATTATTGTCCCCTTAGTTGGGGAACGTTTGTCTCCTTATGGGGAATTTTTGACCCCTTAGTTGGGGAATTATTGTCCCCTTAGTTGGGTAATTTTTGTCCCCTTATGGGGAATTTTTGTCCCTTTAGTTGGGGAATAATTGCCCCCTTAGTTGGGGAATTTTTGTGCCTGGTTGGGGCACTTTTGTCCCACTTTGGAGAGTTTCTGATCCCGTTTTTGATATCAACAAACTTGGACCCCAAAAAGGACCCAAAAAGTGGGAATTATTGACCCCAAATTGGCAAAAAAAGTTAAGGTGACAAAAATTCCAGAGTTAAGGGGACAAAAATTCAAATAGCTTGCAAAATAATTATTGTCTCCTTAACTTTTTGATTTTTGTCCCCTTAACTTTGGAATTTTTGTCCCCTTAGCTAAGGGGACAAGAATTACCAATTTTGGGGACAACAAATACCATTTTGGGGGACAAAAATTCCAAATTTTGGAGATACAATTTGGTCGTTTCACAAACTGGGACTATTTGACCACAAATTTGGGAAATTTATGCCTAAATAAGGGGACAATAATTCACCAATTAAGGGGACAATAATTCCAGAGTTAAGGGGACAATAATTCCAGAGTTAAGGGGACAATAATTCCCCATAAGGGGACAATAATTCCAGAGTTAAGGGGACAATAATTCCCCATAAGGGGACAATAATTCCAGAGTTAAGGGGACAATAATTCCCCAAATAAGGGGACAATAATTACCAAATAGCTCTAAAGAAAACGTGGTAGAGCGCCNGACAATAATTCCAGAGTTAAGGGGACAATAATTCCCCAAATAAGGGGACAATAATTACCAAATAGCTCTAAAGAAAACGTGGTAGAGCGCCATGCTAATATATATATATATATATTTGGTTTGTACATGTCGACATGTGATGTTGGTCTTGCAGAAGTTTCATTTTCCTGTGCAGTCACAATGTTTGACGACAACATCAGATGTCTGCTGAAGTGAGCAATTTTTCGTCCGTCCTCTTCGCGTTGTTCTTTCCCACCCTTTTCGGGCTTCAGCGCAGCGAGTGCTGCAACACACTGCAAGTGCAGTAACCGTACCTCCATGTCACAGTGCTTACGTGAGCTTAATTTTACTCCAGGTTTGACAACTCTCACATTCAGTGCGTCGTTCACGACCTTTCGCACCATGCATTCAATTTTCTTGTCAGTTTCTTGTCAGTTTGCACATGTTTCCCTGCACCAGTCTTCAGACTCGTGCCATGCAGCCAAGCGAAAATGCATCGTCAATTCTCATTCGTGAGCCTCCTTCAATGCAAGAGGTGGTCGAGCCAGTTCTCACTATGTTGATCCAGATCTCCAAGGCTGAAGAGACGCTCGAGACCTTGCAGACTTTGTGCCAATCTTTGCCATCATCTTCCGCCAGTGCCAAAGCCTATTTGAATCGACCCATTGACCACCTCACCATGGCGGTGCAGATGATGCATGGCGATCATGATACTGCCCTCACGTTGTGTGGAGAAGAATTAGTACAGTACAGCATTCAAAGGATTTCAATAGATTGCCTTTGCTTGAGGCTGACTAGTGTGGCACCTGTGCCTAACCCAGCCGTGCATGGCACGAAGACATTTCGTGACCAGTCCGATTTCCCCACAGAAAAAGAACAGCGGCAGCTGATTGCTTTGCATGGCCATAGGCTTGGAGGTATCAAGGTGTAAGTAGGCACACAGAAATGAAATAGACAACAGTTTTTTTTTTCCAATGTGGCGCCGATTTTGCTTCAGAACGTGTTTAAAAACATTGTTTGCGAGTGGTGTTACTATGGTTGCGGGCCTTGCCTTGAAACCCGCCGCACAAGTGAAATGGCATGTTGGTGCCTGCGATTCAAATGTGATGCAAATCAGTCCTGTGTCCCATGAATATTGGCGTGGGCATTTTTGCCAAGGGCCAAGGGGGTACCATTCCAGGAACATCCACACTGTGGTTTTTTAAATAAGGAACGGTATACCCATATGTACATTGGCAATTTTTTGTTCAAAATTATGAATAACCATGATTAACCATGGGATTTTTGGGTGCCTTATATGTAATTGTGCACATGTCTCTGTGCCACGATCAAGAACTGAAAGCATGTGATGGAAAACCTGAAGCAACACGATGCTTCACGGCACATGCATTTACAGTTCATTTTCAAACTTGTCCCAAAAATATGTATGGATCAAAAAAGGTTCATGACATCCAAGAGCGGCCACTGGAAAATCGGTTAAACGTGGTCAAATCGATTTCTGTAGCCAAGGCAAAGACAAACAATACACGTGGCATTCCTCGGCGAAAGCAACCATGGAACAAAGATCATCCCGAGTAACAATATTTTGACCACTTTTGGAGGCGGTTTGAACGAAGGATATTGTCCACAAATGAACAGGAAGCAACTAATTAGCGCCAAAAAATCTTCACATAGAGGGATGGCGAACCCTTTTTGTGTTGAAGGCACTTGTGGGATCATCAGATGCACCACAATGCCAGCCGCATACTCTAGTTCGCTCTACAGCACACGATTTTCAATCCGCCATAGACGATTTTTAATCCGCTAGACGATTTTTCATCGCACAAAGCGGTCGCAGTATTAGCACCATGGAAAGTGGAATTGGGACGAACGAATTCGAAAAATGAATTGGCACTCCAAAAACCCCAACACCACGGCACATGTAGACGGGGACATGGAATCGAATGCTGTTGCTCCACTCAAGGACTTGCAATAAAGATGGCATTTTCGAACAACTTCGTCCAAAGTGAAATCGCAATTTCTCAAACGTGTGCGCCATCTAGATTCTTTGCGCCGAGCACCCAGCAACTGCCCAGCAACAAAATTCGCACGAACCATGCCAATGATATGCGACCTAGACCGGGCAAAAAACCATACTGCGGACATGGTCAGGGCTTGGGTTTTCCTATTTTCGAACGAATCCTTTGTGTGCTCAATTGTTCCGGCTATCTAGGGCAAGGTTTGATATGGTTTGATTGATTTATACTGATTTCAACAACATCGTGGCCATCGTGGTGCGTTTGTTTTTGGTTGTGGTCGGTTGTTGTTGGTCCTTGTTGTTGGTTGTGGTTGTGCTTGTGGTTGTGCTTGTGCTTGTGGTTGTGCTTGTGGTTGTGCTTGTGGTTGTGCTTGTGGTTGTGCTTGTGGTTGTGCTTGTGGTTGTGCTTGTGGTTGTGCTTGTTGTGCTTGTTGTGCTTGTTGTGCTTGTTGTGCTTGTTGTGCTTGTTGTGCTTGTTGTCCTTGTTGTGCTTGTTGTGCTTGTTGTGCTTGTGCTTGCGGTTGTGGTTGTGTTTGTGGTTGTGGTTGTGGTTGTTGTTGTTGTTGTTGTTGTTGTTGTTGTTGTTGTTGTTGTGGTTGTTGTTGTTGTTGTTGTTGTTGTTGTTTGTTGTTGTTGTTGTTGTTGTTGCTGCTGTTGTTGTTGTTGTTGTTGTTGTTGTTGTTGTTGTTGTTGTTGTTGTTGGTGTTGGTGTTGTTGTTGTTGTTGTTGTTGTTGTTGTTGTTGTGGTTGTTGGTTGTTGGTTGTTGGTTGTTGGTTGTTGGTTGTTGGTTGTTGGTTGTTTGTTGTTTGTTGTTTGTTGTTTGTTGTTGTTTGTTGTTGTTTGTTGTTGTTTGTTTGTTTGTTTGTTTGTTTGTTTTTGTTTTTGTTGTTGTTGTTGTTGTCGTGGTTGTCGTCGTCGTCGTCGTCGTCGTCGTCGTCGTCGTCGTCGTCGTCGTCGTGGTTGTTGTTGTTGTTGTTGTTGTTGTTGTTGTTGTTGTTGTTGTTGTTGTTGTTNCGTCGTCGTCGTCGTCGTCGTCGTCGTCGTCGTGGTTGTTGTTGTTGTTGTTGTTGTTGTTGTTGTTGTTGTTGTTGTTGTTGTTGTTGTTGTTGTTGTGGATGTTTTTGTGGATGTTGTTGTGGCTGTGGTTGTGGTTGTGGTTGTGGTTGTTGTGGTTGTTGTTGTGGTTGTTGTCGTGGTTGTTGTAGTGGTTGTTGTTGTGGACGTTGTTGTGGAAGTGGAAGTGGAAGTGGAAGTGGAAGTGGTAGTGGTAGTGGTTGTTGTTGCTGTTGTTGTCGTCCACGTGCAACGTTCGCGTGAAATTCACCAACACGATTCTTCAAACCAGTTGGAACCACAAATGATCCTCTTCATGTTGCAGACTTCTATCAAAGGAAACAACACGGCCAAGTGTCGTTACAGATTGCACTAGTTCATCAAGACCCATTGAAAACAAACAGTTTCAAACCGAACATCGTTTCTTGCATCATATTTATGTACGATTAATGTTGTTGTTCTGAAACCGTGAACGGTTATGAAAAACTGCACTTTCGTGTCAACATTCTACAATATTTGCTGCCAAAGAACACGTGATTTCAAAACACATTTTAGTGTCTCTACTCTTATCAAACAGTGCAACAAACCGGTTTCAAACATCCCCCGCGAGCCAAAACAAACAAAATCAATCAATTTTTTTGCATTCTCCCTTAGTCAATGCGATCATCGCTGCGCTGAGGGACGTTTGCTAGCCATGTAAATGTTCAAAGCATTGATTTTACAAGGCCGGCGGAATAGTTGACACCGGCATTGTATCCAGTGACCTACCTGCTTGGAAACTGGTTCATCAACAAAAATAACCCACAATCAGGCTGGTTGTGAAAACAAATGCGATTGGATTCCACATTGGTCTTAACATGCGCATTGTTGAAACTACAACCAAAAAACAAAGTTGCACCTTTTTAAAGAAATGACTCTATTTAGTTGCGGCGAAACTTTCCCTGGAAGTCGTACCTCTTTGCAAAACGCAAGGGAACGCAAGTGGTCTCCGCTTAATCATATTTTTTTCACTTTTTAGTATTTTCTTGCGGTTAAATTAGGCTTAGGTATTTAATCGTGCCTAGGTTATATGTAACTTTTGTTGCGTTCGGGTGGGGGGAATTGATTTTGAAACAAATTGTTTTCTTATCATTGATTGTTGTATGTTCGGAATTTCATTCGAGAGATAGTATTGCAATGCAGGCTGGCGACCGCAGTTAAACTGTGGCTTGTGGCGGTGCAGATGTGCAAAATATTTCCGTCCTTATTTATCTAGTTCGGGGTAAGTCTTCTGGGCAACTACAGTCAGTTAAATTTCTGCTCAATTGCTGGCTGCTGCTCAGCTGCTGGCACTAGCTGCTGCCACTGGTTACTGCCAAACTGCTGCTGGATTGCTTCTGAACTACTAATGCTTTTCTGTTGCTGGACCGCTGTTAAAGTGCTGGTCCATTGCTGCTATGCTGCTGGACTGCCAATCTTCTGCTAGCCCGCTGCTAGACTGCTACGGCAGACTTCTCATTGATGCCTTCCGATTGTACTTTCCGGGGGTCTGCTCCTGCCAGGGTTCCGATCTCGTTTGCATCTCGTTTTGATAACGTTTTTGATATCGTTTTTTCCAGGCTGAGGTCCCCTGGCCACGACTATACAGTGTCTACACAGCCATCAACAAACTATGCAACCCAAAACATGCACAGCATACTGGGAGACAAGCAGGAAACAATTGGATGACAAGTGGGGAACAGATCTAAAATCATTTTGAATCATGCGGCCCAAGGCACTTGGATACAGTGCTGTGAGTGAAATGGGAGGCAGATGCGAGACAAGTGTAGGATCAGGATCATGCAGGTGATAGCACCCACAGTGTACATGGAGGCAGCGGGAGACAAGTGGGAGACAAGTGGGAGACAAGTGGGAGACAAGCGGGAGACAAACGGGAGACAAACGGGAGACAAGTGGGAGACAAGCCGGAGACAAGTGGGAAACAAGTGGGAGACAAGTGGGAAGCAAGCGGGAAACAAGCGGGAGACCAGTGGGGACGCACCCAGAGCATAGCCCGAGAGCATACCAGCAACCAACCCTTCCTAAGGACCTGCGTGAACTAGATTGAGGAAAACAGCTGGCAAAGAAGGCACTTAGAATCGCAAGGGCAGGGGGAAAAAAACGGCGGAAGTGGGCACTGAGTTGGAAAGAATTTATTGGCGCTGGCGTTCACATTGGGGAGGGATCGAAAAGGATGGCTTAGGCATGACTTCTTGATTTTGCGTTCGCAAGCGGGGAAGGTGAAAGGAATGATTAAGGCGTGAGATTGTCGGCTACCTGCACAGGGCATTGAAATCACATTTTAGCATCCGCATTGTTTATGCTACCGTGCGTTGAAGTCACCGATTGCCGCCAACCATGTTTCGGGCACTTCATTAAGGGAATGGACCTGTTCAAAAACCAAGCATACAATAGGGGATTTTCAAACGATTTGCCAACATGAATTGGGAACGTGCGATTTTGACCTCGAAACTTCAACTTCAATTCGGCCGGCCAACCGTGCGAACAAAAAAATGAAAAATTGGCTGACAAGAGCCCCGTGTTCCGAACCAAGGTAATGAACAAAAACAATACATTTCCCTCTCTCGCGTCATTTGTGTTGCCACACACATGTAGGTCTGCGTCCTTCCGTAATGTTGACCATGGCAACCAGGAAACATTGCGATCGAACCCACGCTTTCGGATCACAAATACGGGGCGATGGCATTCAAATGATTTTATACCGAAAACTGCTTGGTTCCATGTGCCTTCGTCCCAAGCAGTGTTTTCTACATAATTTTTTTGGTACATTTGCTGTTGTCGGCCATTCTGGCGGTAAACTATTGGCACGCGCGGATTGATTCGAGCGTTTTGTGAAATTTGTTGACTCACATTCTTCAACCAGGCCCCGGCAACCTGTGGTTGGTTGGCGTTTTGGTTCACTGGTTTATTCGTTTTATCTATAATACTGCTAATCCCGCTACCCACGGGCAGTGAAAATAACAATTTTTGTGAGGAAGGGTGAAAAGAATGTGTCAGAAACAATTGTAAGAAAACCGTGCGTTTTTACTACCAATTTAGGTACTGCAAGGGAATGTGTGAGAATAGTTGGGCTATTTAAAAGGATGTGTAACTGGATGTGAGAGGAGATTGAGGCAATGGAAGTGGATATTTAAGAAGGGGAAAACAATTTAGGTGGGTGGTGATCAAAAAGAACGCGTAATGTTTTGAAAATTGCACGAGTAAAATGCAAGATGAACTTGAATGATGATGTTGCCAGCTGCTAGACGTGTTTATTTGATTTCATTGCCCTGCAGCCCCATGTTTTCCCTACCAATTTTTTCGCACTTCCTCACATCCCAGAGTTCCATCCACACTCTGCTCACACTTCCCCTCGCACCTCCTATCTCCTTCACACTTCCGCTCACAGATCCTCTCTCACAGACCGCCTCGCACCCCACATCTCGTTCACATTTCCGCTCACGGACCCCCTCAAAGCCCACATTTCTGCTCACACTTGTGCTCACAAAAATCCCGGCACATCCGCTCGCAGATCCCCTTGCATTTCTTAAAACTTCCACGCTGAGTGCCTCAAGCGCCCTACACATCACCAACGGTTCCACAAGTTTCTCAGGTTTGGTGGATCATTAATTTTTATGTTTGCGCTCGCGTGTCCGCAGGCAGTGCTTTTAGGGCGCACGCAAGGTGAAAATAAGAGTGAAACAAACCTTAATGGACTGCTGCGGCAATTCGTTTTGGCAGGCAGAGGGAAATAAAATCCGCAATGGGTTGCGTCCACAAGAATTCATCCAGAGCAAGTGGTTTCCAATTACGAAGTAGGCGGCACCTCGTGTACGCAAAAAAATCTTTGCGCAGTTTTGACGGGGATTTCCAGCTATGCGCATCGCTTGGGGGTTCCAAGCAAGAACGCGTTGCACCCATCTGTTTACAGGGAAATTTGCCACATACGCTGCCAATTTGAAATGTTGTCTGACGCTCTGAACAGCCCACGACTTCAGACAATGTTTTTGTGACAAAAAAAACGCGTAACTGTCACATTCCAATGATAAATAACTTCATGCCAAAGAACTTTCCGATCAACAAACGCAGGCGGTTCAATCATCATGCGAATTACTTTGCGGAAAACCATATCCAACTTGCACAAATCATGCCAATGTATTGTACGATGTCCAGAACCAAACAAGACAACTGGAGTGTTCACCCTGTCATACTATTGAGCCCGAACTGCAAGACAAACCTTCCGATCACAAAACAATGTTTTATGAGAAAAGAAAACTTTTGAAACAAATTGTGTTTGATGATTTGTTTCCAGCGTTGTCCTGTGATGCGAACCCTTTCGTTGATTGCGAAAAAAGTGCGGTGGTTGAATTCCATTTGTTAAAACAACGGTTCTCCCGGTATTGAAGCACAAACCCACATCAGCAAGGTCACTCAGTAAAAATTGCACAATTCAAATAGTTTCAGCGCTAGTTCGGGAAAATGCAGGAATATCATCGGCAACACGGAGATCCAAAAACTTTGGCCACCCATCCTCCAAATCAATGCCGGTGTCCAAGTTTTCAATGATCACCCTCCACTTTTGCGTTGCCCATTGACGAATTGATGTGAACCAGCGTCGGCTCAACACACAGCCTTCTCTCACGCCGGCATTTATGTGGCATCGTCCAAGTCACATGTTCTGACACTCCATGTGCGCCGGGTGCAATCCAAAGTTTTTGCCAGTTCGCCTGTTCAATAGCCTTGGACAAACCCAAACGGATTGTCGACACCGGCTGGTTAATGGCAACTTATCCGCGACCAAATTTGCAGTCACCAGATGTTCCTCCAGGCCATGTCTTTCGCGAAAACTATTTTCTTCTTCCTCAGGCTGATGCATTTCCACAATCGGTTCCATCCGCAAATTTTAGAAATAGAAGAAACACTGCGTGAACTTTGCTGGTGCCTTTGCCAGCTTGGATTTAGAAACCATGATGACGGCGGTAATACTCCAAGCATCGGACGCTTGCTACGTGTACAAATTTCTCTATGTAAAAACATTTGCGTGTAAAATTTTGCGGTGTGCAAAAATTTGCTGTGTGTAACATTTCTTCCGTGCAGAACCTTCTCTGTGTAAGAACTTCTGTGTGTAAAAACTTCTATGTGTAAAACTTTCCGCGTGTAAACACTTTTCTGTGTAGAAATAAGGTGGTTGTAAAAGGTTGCTGTGTGTGAAAGTTTATGTATGTAAAATTTCTCTGTGTCAAAATTTGTTCTGTGTCAAGGTGTGTGAAAGGTTGCTGTGTGTAAAAAATTCTTTGTGTAGAAGGTAACTTTGTGGAAAAAATCTTCTGTGTGAAAATTTGTTGTGTGTAAAAAACTGCTCCGTGAAATTCCGTGTGAAACACTGCTGTGTGTAAGAACTTCTGTGTGTGAAAATTTATCCGTGGCAAAATTTGCTGTGTGTAAAAAATGTGTAAGCGGTTGTTGCGTGTAAAAAAAATTCTGTGTGAAAGGCAGCTGTGTGTAAAAAAAATTATGTAAAAAATTGCCGTGTGTACAAAAATGCTCTGTGGTGAAAGGTTGCCAGTTTCTCCGTGCAAAAGGTAGCGGTGTGTAAAAAACAACTGGGTGTAAAAGGTAGCTGTGTGTAAACGTTTTTGCGTGTAAAAGTTTCAGTGTAAAAAATATGTCTCAGTGTATAAAAAAAAACGCGTGTAAAAACTTTTCTGTGTAAAAGCATGTGTGTCTAAAAACCTTTCTGTGTCTAAAAACCTTTCTGTGTAAAAACATTTTTGTGTAAAAACTTCTCTGTGTAAAAATTTGCCGTGTGCTGAAAGTTGCCGTGTGCAAAAGGGTCTGTGTGCAACAAATTTACCGGTGCAGAAACATTTATGTGTAAAAACTCCTGCTTGTACAGGCTACTGATAAAGTCGTGCCTCGTTTTCGGGAATTACCCGAATTAGCTTGGGAAACCGTTGACGTAAAAGTCGTGCCTCGACCCTAGACCGCAAGCGAACTCTGACTTCCAAATAAGTGGCTCTTTTTTATCAATTTGGGGCAAGGAATGTTGCGTTTAGGTTGGTTTTGGCAATGAGAGGAAAGTGGGCTACCGCTATTCACCCGCCACCCACTCAGAAAGCAGGGAACTTGTCATCTGATGGATGTTTGCCTGGGGTCTCTGGACAGATTGTTCTTCATAGCAGGTTCTGGGCATCGTCTGGACGTCGTCAGGACGTCGTCACAAACATCGTGAGGGAACCCCTCAAACTCATGTTTGGTTCATGCCAGATCTCACAAAGCATGGGGCGCAAACAGGTCCAAACGTTGCGCAAAACTGCCAAGGGCGTAGAAAACAAACTTGGGCGTACTATTGTGGTTGGCCAAGACCGAATGCTCTAGATCCAGCGTTCCATTCTGTTTTATCATAGAATTGGAAGGCAAAACCATTAAAGAAACCACCTTCTTCATCACTAGCGTCCCATTGGTTTTTAATGACTTATGCGTGACTTAGGCATGACTTCTTGGAAACTGCGTTTCCATGGGCCGAAGGGGTCCGGTCAGAGCTAGGCATGACTTAGGAGTGACTTTGTCGTTTACCTGTAAAACCTTATCTGTGTAAAAACCTTTGTGTAAGAGCTTCCGTGTGTAAATAATTCTGTGTGTAAAAGCTTCTCGGTGTGGAAACCTCTGCCTGTCAAACCTTGTTTTTGGAGCGAGTTTTGGGCCAGAGAAGAGCCGAGATGATCTGAGAGTGCGCTGAAAGGAGCTGAGGTGAGGCGAGGTGAGGTGGCAGGAGCTGAACTTGGCTGAGAAAAGGCGAAACGAACTTGGAAAATGTGAGAAAAGGAGAGAAGAGATGAGAAAATATAACATGAACTGACATGAACTGACATGATTTGCGAAGAGTTGAGAGGACCTGAGAAGAGCTGTGACAACTTGAGGAGCGCTGAGACAAGCTGAGATGAGATGGCATAGGCATGTCAGTGCCTTTGGCTGCCCCCCTGCACGTGCCATTCGCGTTTTTTTTTCCATCCTCTGGTTTCAACACCGCCCCTTCGCAACGTGGAATGTTTCAATTGCCATGGAATGGTAAACTGTAAGCGTTCGTGTTGTAACACTAAGACGCGGGAATGCAAAAATTAGATCATGGCACCCAATCTATTCGGCCGTGATAATTCCAGGGCGCGCGTGGCGATATTTTTTTCTTTCACTCGGGGGGTCTGTGGATGGTGGAAGGGATGGGGGGCACATCAAAACAGGGTAACATTCGCCCCTATCTCTCCCGCGTCCCAACCCAACCCAACCCAACCCAACCCAACCCACTCTTACGTTTTAATTCGGTTCGATCTGCCTTTTAGGGTTGGACCTGGGAAGAACCTGGGGACAAGGGTTGGGGAAGTGAGGTAGCGTTCCCCCGGTGTAGGGGACTTGGATCTGAACTCGGAAACTATGAACACTTGTGGACGCACTAGTCAGAGCGCAGTAGATTTTTCTATGCAGCTACGCTAGCATTCTTGAGCGCCGGAACTACTTCGAAATGGATGTTACGTCGCATCAAAAGGATTGGCAGGTTACTCGGGTTTGACCTTACTATGTAGCATCCCGAGCGTCTTGGAAGTTACTTGAAACTGATGTTAGAACGTAGCATCAACAGAATTCTGGTATTCTCCTGACATGGATGTCATTACGTAGCACCCAGAACGTTTCGGAGTGAGTTGAAATGAATGTTACAACCCAGCATCCAAGGCGTCTGCGAATTGGAGGTCGCTTTGAAAAAGAATATTGTTACAAGCATTGAGAAATTTCTTAAATTTTGATTTTGATACGTCGCATCCATAGCGTCCTGGAATTTACTTGTCGTGGATGGTGGGACGTAGCATCCCAGAGCGTCTGGGAAATTATTTGCCATGGATGGTAAGCGCAGCATCCAGAGCGTGTTGGAGCTTATATGAAACGGATATCTAACAATAGCATCCTGAACCTCATGATGTCACAACGTAAATATGACTGGGAAGTGCCTGGAGGTTGATGTTTCAACGTAGCGGGGTGCTCCTCCGAGGTGGACCATGAGCTCTTCCGACATTACAAACTCTTCCGCTCGCCACACAAAACGGAGTCGGATCACATTTGCCCCTACCGCAGGGTCAGCCGCACCCCCATTTCCAACTTCAGTAGGGGCAAGCGGTCCCAAGTGAGGTAGGGGCAAATGCGACCCCCGTACCTGGGTGGAGGTCTGCTTGGTTACGGTTGTTTGATGTTCGCAACTTTTCGCATTTGTTCGCGATCCAAACCTTGTGGCCCTACCAGTGACGATTGCTGCACGAATTCCGGGCATACAACAATAGGTAATGAAATGGCTAGGATGCAAGAAAAAAAATGCTTTAAACTGGTTTTTATCGGGAACTTAAAACTTGTTCCAGTCAATGATTGCAAGTAGTTCCCGGGCAAGCCGGGGGCGGAATTTTCAAAATTGAAACGCCTATAGTTTTTAGAGCTAAACCAAGGGTGGGCCTGTAGGATGCAGGCATGCCTTCTGTGCTTCGAAGCAGTGCCATCTCTTGACTCGTCGCTGCAGTGCCATGTGCTTGATCTGATCTCATCGCATCGCGGCTGTTCTTGGAACTTGTTCGTTGCATTCTTTTGTCACCGCAGTCCATGTCATCTCATCTCATCTCATCTCATCTCATCTCATGTCTTCCCAATTTTTGTCACCTTACCTCATTTCATCCCATCTCATGTCTTCTTTTCCCGGCACCGTTCTTCTAAGCTGATCACATCTGTTCTTATTTCTTATCCTGTCACCTCAGCTGTTCGTATTTTTTTCTCACTTCGCCTGAAGTTTTATATTTTCAGGTCTTCTCCGCTTCTCCATTCTACCACGCTTGCCCTGTCAGGTCCCAGGAAGCTCTGCACATTTGCATTCTGCAGTAACAGGTTGTTGTGTATAAACATGCCGCAAGTCGAACCAGCATAGATTTATGTGACAAATGGAAAGGTTTGGCACAACATTCGTTACATACGCAGATTTTCTTTTTTTGGGTGGCCGTTGTGGGGGCCGTGTGAACAAGACTTCCTCGATGCAAAACGTTTGGACAACGCAATCATTCACTGTGGGTGAACATTTAGCACTAGTGGAAAATATGTTGGCGCTTTGCGCACACGCTTCCTTGTGTCGGTTTGGTCCGATGCATGGCGGTATGTACATGCAGTGCATTCAAACATTGAACAACGTTTGTGTCCAGAAACTAGGTGGAACAAAATTTAAATCATACATTTTGATGGGAACCGCATCAGGATACTTAAGCATACACTCTGTACCCAATTGAACGAAGGACGGGCCTTGCCACATGATCATACATTATCACATAGTTCCGTTGTGTTTATTTTTCCCTGTCCATTGTCACATAGTTTCGTTTTAGCGCGTTTGTCAAGGACCGCAGGTGTCCACGTTGCGAGGTGTCGATGGAAAAGTCCAAATGGAAGGAGATAGGGAAAGAGATTGACATGTCAATTCGCATGTTTGCATTGATGTCATTCACATTGCCGCGAAATATTGGTTCAGTGCCGTTTGCACTTCAGTAAGGTGGCGAGAAAAGGAAAAGTGGGAACAATCTCCAACCCTTAATTTACAAAACGCAAGACAAAACTGGATTAGCATTCCTCATTAGTACACATGGATCGGATTTAGGTATTGCCAACAAGGCCGTCCCAACACTTTTTGCTGGGGTGGATGATATGCAAAGGGGAAGTGAAGGATGGCTGCCAGAAACTCAGCGAACATTTCATGAAAAGCAGATTCGGTCCGGTGGTTGTAAACCTTTCGATGCTGTGTCAGTCAGGTCACAAAATCAGCCATCAAATCTCAGTCTGAACCGAGTCTGTTACTCAAGTGCCTTTGTGTGAGTTGAAGCGGAAAACATGATAGTCGCAATAGTCTTGTGTTCATATGAAGATTGGCGTGGAATTGCATTGCAAACACACTGCGATTCAGGTTTTATCTCCAACTTCACTGCCGTACCGAGTTGTGCTGAGTCCAGTGCTTGGTGTTTTGTACGCAGCTGAAATCCGATGGATTTCACCAGCGAACCGCATGGGGGGGTTCAGTCAAAATGTCTACAGCTGCCATTGCCACAACCCAAAAAATATCATTGGATTGCGCTTGGAACACTTTTTTGGTTGAATCTTTCAGCTCTCCCTGGGCTTTCGTTGTGAGGTATGACAATTTGCGTTGGGAATTGCAAAGGGTCGAACCGACTTGCTTGGTATCTGGTTTGATGCGCAGATGATTTGTATTTGGATTGATGTTTGATGCTTGATGCCGTTTGCACCAATTGGGAAGCGTCACATTGGCCCCGCGCAAAGCGGTGCCAGAAAGACGCTTTGAATCTCCGATACAAACTGAAAAAGGAGGAGCTTTCGGGTTCCGCAGTCATGGTCATCGTACGTTCCAACATGTTCCAACGTGCTACGTTTTCTGTTTTGAAACGGTTTGGAAATCACTGTTGCAAGTCTGACGCACGCGCGCGCGCAGACACAAATGTATATACGTGACGTCCCATGTATATCACATTCAGTAGTTCGTTTTGGGCATCATTTGTAGCTATGCGTGACAACCAGGAGCGAGAGCGCCTGGATTTTCATGGCCTTGCTGGTGATGTGCGGCAAGGGAACGGATGGATCTTGGTGATGACACTGTCATGATGATATTGATGATGTTGATGGTGGCGAACTGTTGGCAGTGCAAGAACCAGGACAAACAAGAATAGGATAGGAAGAGGAGAATGAACATGATGAAAATGAAGATGAAACTGAGTGAGATGAAAAGGAGGAGAAGGAGAGAAGAACAAACATACCAAAAAACACATGGTCATGACGACGAAGGCGCCTAACAGAGGCTATGATGAAGATCATTTGAGGATCATCATGAGGTTCATGATGATGATGGTGATATTGCCTAGGGTGATGTTGCCTAGGGTGAATGTTGCCTAGGGTGATGTTGCCTAGGGTGATGATGATGGTGATGATGATGATGATGATGGTGATGATGGTGATGGTGATGGTGGTGGTGATGACGGTGACGATGATGGCCATGGTTAAGTCGATGGTTATGGTTAAGGTGGTGGTGGTGGTGGTGGTGATGATGATGATGATGATGATGGTCACGCGCATCGTGGTGCTGACCATGATGATGATCATGATGATGATCATGAATCATGATGATGATCATGATAGTGGTGGTGCCGAGGAATGTGATGGTATTGCACAGATTCGTCGGTCAAAAACATGGAGACAACTGCCCTGCTGCATTTTAGCCACATTTCAGCCGCAAAGGACAAAATAAAAGGTATTGCTAGCACGCTGGTCCACCATTGATGAATTTGAACAGGCAACAACCTCGCAGTTGAAACATGCAGTCTTAATCGGTGCATCGGAACTCCGACCTGTGGAGGTACCAGGATTTAGGGCTTTCCTCACGCACAGGTGCGTGGGCACATCATGGTCCGGCGGTCCACAGGTTTCTGTCAAAATATCGGTTAAGTCTGGACATCCAAATTTTGCCAAAGGTTTCCCTCTTGTTTTGGGGGTGTGCCAGCTGTATTTCGCCGTTTCAAGGGAAACTTCCACGCACCATGTAGGTATGGATCGATGTGTCGCGCCTGGCGGCGAGAGGTTGCTCCAGATGAGGCGGCTGGTCCATTGGTTGAAGTGATCAACCAATGGATGACCTGTTTATGATACCAGACCAATGGTTTTCCAACATTTGATGCACCAAGAGTTCAGCCCAAGAGAATCCCGCCCTTGTGCCGGTCAGATGGGTATCGCCCCTGTGCTGAAAAGTGAGCCAGGGGCCCGGTGTCCATCAGTGTTCATCAGTGTCCATCAGTGTCCAGTGATGCACAGTGAAGGGTGAGTGAGGGCCCAATGGGGACAATTTGCTGCCTGAGTTTCTGCATGGCAATGCACAAGATGGGCTTCACGGGCAATGTCCTCTCGCTGTGGAAGGCGGCAACTTGTTTGACTGACGGCATGTAAATCCACCCCCACACCAACCAAATTGGGGAAACGACTACGCGCAGCTGCGGTTACTGGGGGGGAACCGGAATTTGATTGGGATTGTAATACCACTGGTTGATGGAGAAGGGGAGTCACCAAAGAAAGTAAATGATCTGCAATAATCTTCTATTCTATTATCATGGCACCCTCCCAATCATTGATGATACAGTATTTATCTGGGGTTGACATCGATGTGGTTCCTTCCAACTATGGCTTGCACTCGCCCCAAGTAGTATGTCAGCGGCAGGAACTGACGCAAGGTGCACGAGAATCCTGCTGGTTGGGTGCAGGGAACCACAGAATCGGGATTGTTTGATGATGTTTAGTGCCTGGTGTTACCATCGGCAACCAGCCAAGGCAACCACCCAAAAAGTGACATCGGATGAGTTTCACCACCTTTTTAACCCAACAGATGGTGAAACTGGGATCTGTTTAGCGATTCCGCTGGTTTCAGCATGTTTTTTTGGTCCCGTCCCCTGAGGATTTGGATCACAAACTCACACGTGGGCTGGACCAACTCGCAGCAGGCTCTCGTAGTTCGACGTCATCCAATCTGACTGCAAAGGGAAAGCATCTGACACCAACGCAGCTGTTACATTGTTGTTACTCTAAACTCTGAACCCACATTTTCTACACCTTTCTTGCTGAATTCCATATTTTGGTCCAATATCTCAATTGTGATTCTCATTTTTGTTGGATTCGGCTAGTGGTCAAACTGCTGTGGTGAAACACGGTTTTTTTGGGGGCACGTCCGTGACAGTCAAGGTGTGGGCCATTGATTTCTCAAGGGTAGGCCCCACCTCGGTGGATGCGGGGGTAAGTTGCGGTTCCCGCCCGGCGGGCGAAACAGCTCAGCTGGCCGGGATGGCAGAGACGAAAATGGAGAAAGCCGAGGCCAGGATCGGCCAGTACGGCCGGACGATAGCAGGGTGGATGTTTTTGGTGGTGCCGAACTGTATCTACAATTTGGTAATTTGACATAGCTATTGAAAATTGCCATATATAGTTGATTTCCTTATAAAAATTGGTGATTTTCCATCGCTATGTTAGGGCAAGTGAAAATAGGATCCGCTTGAAAAGGTCATTGGAGGGGTCGGGGATGAGCCAGGAGTTTGGTGGAGCTCAGCTGGCGCATCGGCATGTCTTTGGATTTAAGAGTGGCGTCAAGGGCAACATGCACTTCACAGATGACGCCCACCTACTGCAGCATGGCAGAGCTCAAGGGGGAGTGGACCAGTTTTTTTTAGGAGTTCCCAACTGGAGATCACGGGGTTTCCACAGTTTGCACTATGAAGTTGCTGGTTTTTCCAGGGTGCAAGAACACGGAAAACTTGGAGAGTGAATTCAGGTACCCAATTCCCCAGTCTTCTTGAACCTTCACAACTTCATAGAACTTCCAGTGCTGGCATGAAATGTGCAGCACGGACTCACATCAGGTATCCAGCCGGGCACAACACCATCCTGTACCATGCCGATCATAAGGCTCAGATTCGCGTCTTTCCAGGCTGGGTTTGCTCATCCCCTTGGATCGAACAATTCATTGACGGGAAGATCTGTCGATGGCCCACCGATGGAATTTCTTAGGAAATTGCATCAGTTTGCCAGGGCCTTCGGCTAGAAACATGTGGTTTGGTTATTTTGAACATCAACCATGCCTGTTGGTGAGCCCGTGGCAGCTATTGACAATTCATGGCTAATCCTCAACTTCAATAGATGAATCATCTACCAATGGCAGTTAGTGTAGCCATGTTGGACTGCCAGAGGGTAGTGGGATCAATATCTCATTTGTCTCAAGAATGAAGATAAGTAGAAGAAACATCTCACTGAACCATTCCAATTTTTCTCCGTCGCCTAGTGGTAACCACTCCACATTACTAGTTTCTTTGTACAAATGCCGTATCAACAATCCCATATGTTTTTTTTTTCAAAATTGTTATTTTGATTTGCACTAGGATAGAAACACTGACGTATTTCCAGTATGTGGAGGGACAAGATACAGCCCTCCCATGTGCCCATGTATGATCAACGAAACTCTAGTTTCCAAGCATCCCATTGAAAAATCCTATAGCAATTATTGATCATTGCAGCAACCCCCAAAAAGATAGAAAAAGATAGAAGAAGTACTGTATCACTATTTGAGAAGGATTTGAATTTTACTTCCCTGTTTTTTGGGAGACTACGATATGCTACTTTCACCCTTGAAAAATGCCAGGGGTTTCCGGTCATCTTCCAGGCTCGGAGGGCAGCGAAGGCATTTCCAGCTTGGCTCTGAGTCCCAACCGGAAGTTTCTCGCGGCAACCTGGCGCCATTTTTTGGTGGAAGGACAGGTCGCCATTGATGAAGCTATTTATTGTTGTGAATTTCTGGAAGCTATCCACTTACTATCCACCCCCAAAAAAACATGCCCAATTGGGGATGATCAGCGAAATCCTCAGGTCTCAACTTTTTTTTTTTGATCCTTTTGGGATTTTGGACTATCTTGGATTCCAAGAGGGGGAGAGAGAGCCCAACATCCCCGACATACTGATGAACATGATCGATTCTGAGAGACCGATCAACCTGTTTTTGACGAAGTCCACACCCAGAAAGTTGCAGTCTATCTTGGTAACACAACGGTTCAACAACCTTCAACTTTGGTTGAGGCAGATTTACGGGCAATGATTTGGGTGGATCTGGCTCAAATGGAAAGGACAACTCAAAAGTTGCATAGGTAGGCGGGTGTGATGAGTCAGGGAGCTCAAGCACACTGCAACATGTCAAGGTGTTCTGGACACAGTCCTTTCTGTTCTTTTTGGGTGCGCTTCCCAGAAGCATGTTGTCTCTGACCGTCATGTTTCCCCACATCCAAGGTGTGTGAAAAGTTCCAAGAAAGAGCTGTGTGCTATGTCTATGACGTCACCACCGGGAAAAGACGAAGAGGTCAACTCACCTACGGTGATTGTGATGCTACTGGGCTCGTTTGGCTGGTTGCGGGTCCTTGGATCTTGCGAAATTTTCGAAACAAGATGGCTTGAGATTAGCTTGCATTCAAGCTGAGTAAAGCAATGCTTGATGACAGATCTATTTCAGGATATCACCGGCAGCGATCTCGCTGTGGAACTCTCCTGGAACTGAGTGCCGAGGCTCGGGAATATGTTTGCGCGGCCTTCTCTGCAGAGAACAAGTTTCTGATTACCCAGGGAGGTCCTCCAGATTGGACCTTGATTTTATGGTCCTGGGACAAGGCCAAAGCGCATGGAGCGGTGAAGGTGTCCAACCTCACAGGTAGCATGATCCACGAGTGTTCCTTTAATCCACAGGACTCCTCCTTGGCACCCTGGCTGCTGTTTGGATATGGCTAGTGGGGCAACAGAAAGACCATGGATTTGGCGACAGTCATCATTAAGAGACCACCATAGATCACCGAATGTTTCGAAAAAATCATTTGGAGCTGTCTTCATCCCGCTGTCTAACCAAATATCTGAGGTGTGTATCATTGGAGATGGCGTCTTCAAGTTCTTTCGACTGCAGGAAGGCACTTTCAAGGGCATTCCCAACCAGCTGAACAAGATGCGAGAGGCTCTACTAGCAGGGGGGAGTTCTGAATTTTTACCAAAGTAAGCTGTTTTTTTTCCTATACCTTGCTGTTGCTTGGGGTGTAGATCCGTGAGCTGTTGCATTTAGCTCCAAGGTATCCACCTTTTCCAGTCCCTAGGCCCTAGGGCATGAAGGCTAGTGGCCTTGCTGCAAGACACATCTTTCTTGTGGGTTGAATCCAGATCTTCTTGCTTCACTTTACAATTGCGTTTGTAGCTCCATTCTTTTCGCGTGAAATCACCATTTCGTTTCTTGAAATCCTAATATTCTTGGTGAATATCATCATTTTGTGCTATTTGTCTGATTTTTCCTGGCATGTTCCAATTACAGTCTTCTTGCACAACTCGAAATCGACTCCCAACTCCCCATTCTTCGTTCACAGCACCATCTCTGGTTCTACAACTCGCAGGCATCGAATCAGAACTATGTCTGCCACACCTGGCTGAACGACGATCGGCTGATTGTTTGTAGTGAAGCTGGGGATGCCTTGCTCTTCGACAGCGGGGGTGAGTTCAAAATGGTGCTTCCATGTTCGCCCTGCGAGCCCCGGTCGCTGCTCTGTGTGGCATCCTTTAGTCGCGGCTTCATCGCAGGTGCCGGACAGGTTCTTTTGAGGTCATGCGGGCTGCCACTGTGTTGGTTGATAGATCTCTGTGTACATGTGTATAATCTATTTTATATGTACATCTACATCCATGTCTATGTATATGTATATATACAGTATATATCAGTAAATATATATATATATATATGTCTCTGTCTCTCTCTCTCTCTCTCTATGCATCTATGTAGGTATATATTTCAATAGCATTGATTGATTACAGGATTGGTTGATCAGGGGCACCCAATCTGATCGGGTCTGAAGTTCCTGGGGGCGCAGGCAGTGAGAAGGGCGTGGTCACCTTCTACGAGAGAAGTGATGATGCCAAGGACTGATCCGACCATTTTGCACCGGTTTCAAGTCGTTCATATATATTATATATGTATGTATATATATATTTATATGTACCCACCTACATATATGTATATATATATATATACATGTACATGATGGAAGCACACATGTGCCCATAACCACCCATCTTAAGCAGTCTCTGGAGGTAGTTTCTCTGAAGGCATCGGAATCCTTCCCACTGGACGACTGCAGGAGATGTTTCGCAAGGCCAAGGAGGTGCCTCATAGGGTCCTGGGCCCGGGAATCTCAGGGCGATGTGCCTGTTAAAAAAAGTGTTTCTTTAAGGTGACGGCTTAAAAATGGAAACAGTTCCTGACTTTGACCAGTGATTCTGAGGAGAGAGAGAGGCCCCATTTTTTGACAGATCAGAAATGAGAGGATTTCAACCTGAGGGTCTGTGACACCTGTCTGTGACCTTCCCTTTCGAAGAGTTTGCTGATGAGAACTCCGCAGCAGGTGAAGCTCGATAGCTCCATGGCCGGGCCCATGCCCAGTGTAGGTGCGGTCACCGTGACCTGGTGGCATCAGATCCTGCTGAAGGGACCAAACCTGACCTGAATCATCTGAAGCTCAACAGCTTCAAACATGTATTTTGATGGAAGTGTTGAAGTGTTATTTTAACCTCCAATGGTAGTTGACCGTACCCTGAGGCCATGACTGTGAGTCCAGCAGAGGAAACTGTGGCCATTGCCACCAGTAGCAATCAGCTGCTGACGTTGCTTGGTGAACAGAAACAGACAACATATGCAGGTGCTAGTGAACTGCGATAGTGCCACCAGGGCTTGGAGGTTTCGTTTGACCCTTCCCTCTTTTCGCCAGCTTTGAAGTTGAGATGGTCCGAACTTTGGAGATCCCCCAGGTTTTCGCTCAGCCCCACGGATTTCCTGAAAGCCGAAGAGGGCAATGTGGAGCACGCCCTGACGTCCTTCCATACAGGGCCAGGACCTTGAAACCTGCACCACTCGGTCAAGGTGGCCTTGAAACCTCAACCCAGGTGGAAACTCGCACCGATGAATGTTAGCCATACATTTCCCATACGTTTTCCATAGATTTCCCATCATTCTCCCGAGGCCCATCTTTGGCTTGGATGTTTGTGTACGAAAACCACTGGTGGTGACCTGTGGCACCTTGGCATGCTGGGCAGGGATGGTTGGGCAGAGTTTTTTTTTGGTGTTTTTTCCAATATTTTTCAATTATATAGAACTCGTTTCAATTCCTGAAATAGTTCATCGGTGGAAGCGTGAGCTTCTGAAGCTTTGGTCTCTCTGGTCTCCTTCGAAAAGTCCCAAGGCACCGACAAGACGGTGCGAATCTGGAATTTCGTAGATCGGACGCAAGAGCTGTGCAAGGTCTTCAATGAGGACATGGGGCTGCCGACGCATATTCGGCTGACTTATCTATATCGTTGGTTGTGGACCTTTACTTCGAGTTGAATTGAAAGTTCTTATTTGCTCATGAATATCAGGTCTAGAGATCCTGATTTTTATCAGTTTCTCTCAATTTTCTCCAATGTTTCCCACATTTGCCTATTTTTCTCCACCTGACAGGAAGCCTTCTCCGTGGCTTTCCACCCCAGCGGCTTCCATTTGATCGTTGGCTTTGCCGATAAGGTGCGCTTGATGAATCTCCTCATGGAGGACTTCAGGACCTACAAGGAGATCCCCATCAAGGCTCCGGACACCGCCAGCATCCCATGGAGTGTACGAGAAAATGACGAAGGATTGGCCGTTCGAGATGGCCTCAAGAGATCAGGTCATCTGATGTCATCTGGTAATCTGTGGAACATTGAACGCCCACCACGGTTTAGTAGGATTTATATACTAGGTAAATCTAGCCATGGGGCCATTTTTCCATAGCACCTGTGTGCCAGGCCTGCAGAGAGACGCGCTTCAGCCATGGCGGCCAGTTCTTTGCAGCGGTGAACTCCAACACGATCCAGGTCTAGGGTAGATCCGGGGACATGGGATTTGGCCAACAAAAACTGGGATTTCAAACAGGGATTGGATTTACAAGTGGGGATTTATAGATTCTAAAATCATTTGGAACCGATTCCAATGGGATTTCAATTCTAATTCAACCAATGAATAAGAGGGGATAAAGTGTGAGTTCACCAATCATAATGAAAGAAAAGCCTGGGATTTAGAATCAACCAATGGCCAAAGACACACCATTTTGACAACCAATAGGGATACAGATGTTGAATCCACTTTGAAGTGGGGACTTTCCCAACCAATTGATGGGGGTACATAGCCTCTAGCAATCAAACATGGCTTGCCGGAAAATCCTCCATGTTTTTTTCCTCCCATCAAAGCCTCCATTTACAAAAACAAATCCATTGCCATGTTTGATTACCGGAGGGTAAGTATCACCAAATTCGATGGGATCTTTCACCAATACCCGCGGGGAATGTAACACAGTTATGGAAAATCATCATTTTCACTAGTTGAATCATCTACAAATGGACCATTTTCCATAGCTATGTTACATTAGCTCAGGGTAAATGGGACGATTCTCGACTCACCGGCGAGGTCTACAAGACCTACACCTGCGAAGTGGTCTGCAACCTCCGAGGTCATCAGTCCAAGGTGCCCAGTGAAAAGTTCGTACCGTGCCAAGTGGTACGCCTAAGACCAGAAAGTTTGTATATTTGGCTATGGCTCTTGATTATGGTACCAAAAATGGTCATAGTTATGGTACTAAAAATTATAGGGTTAATAATTTTGAGCCATACCCATTTCAGTTTTCGTGACTTGATGGAAATGAGAAAACTGGAAAGAACTGAAGAAGCTCGTCTTTTTTGGGCCCGCAACGGTCCGTCCAACACAGAGTTCCCTCTGCCAGGTGAAGGCGGTGTGTTGGACGAGCGATGACTTCCGCTTGGTTTCCACCGGCCAAGATGGCGCCACTTATGAGTACGACATCCTGAAAGAGGGTCGTCGCGTGTCTGACGCTCGGCAACAATGTGTGACACCCAACACCCGGATACACCCGGAGGTTCCCTTCACTTGAATGAGCTTCCTTTGTTCCATGTTGCAAACGGAAAATAGATCAATTGCCATTCAGTGACCTCTGATTCAGGTGTGAAAGTGCTTCACTACTTGATCAATTTGACCCTGATGTTTGGACAAGAACTTACTAGCCATTACTATCCCCAAAAATGTCCATCTCCTGTGAACGCCCCTTCGCGCTGAGGAGTGGTCACAGAAGGGAACCAACTTTACCAGCAGCTTGGTAAATCACTGTGGTTAGTCCAACGAGGAACCATCCCCATCATTCCCAGAAATAGGTGGCATAGATCATCCCCACATGGTAGTTGTTTATGGCATTGGGGTTACCACATGTCTCATTTTCCGGCAAGGGATATTGAGCACCAGGTGTGCGGCCCCAATTTAATGTTTTTTTAAGATTGGATTGTGGCCATTTGATTGCCGCAAGGGAGCATGGCGAATATGGTGAGGTATTGTGGCCCTGACTGACTTCGAAGCAACCACCCAAACCACCACGCTGTACGTGGCCGGATCTGACAAGATGCTGAAGGAGGCACTTAGGGGAATGTGTCTGGGTCTGACAATGGGATAAACCATTGGATTTTGGGGTATCACAAAACCCATGTCTCGATTTGTGGTTTTGGTACTCTCTTTGGCTCTGCCCCGCAATCCTTGGGCCCCCATTATGTTGAACAGAAGCGGTTCCAACATAGACCCACCGAGGATCAAAGAATACTTCGCATTGATGAATCACCGTCGACTTGTAGCAGTTTGACCAGTGGCTCACTGCTAGTCATCAGTGGGAATTCGAGGACCCTAAAATGGAGGTACTGTACCATATAGTGCCATATTTCGTGGCCATGGTCATGGCTCTGCCCTGGTAGGTTCGAGAGAGCCAACTCACCAACTACTTGGAATCCAACGCCACCCTGGGACAGCTAGCACTGGCGCCATGCACCCGTGCACTGATTGCTGGTGTGGCAGAGTTGCTCGGCACAGAGATCAATGGATAGTGAGTGGTTGGGGTCAATGGTAGCAGCCCTAGACAAAATCATACAAAACCTTTCTGTCCAAAGTTAATCCGAGCCAACTTTGGACAGTACCCCCCTGCCATGTGCCGGTTTGGTCCGCCAATGGTGTCCCATGTTCCCCATCCCAACCATCCAATCTGCTGAGAGCCAACAGCTGACCATTTCCCGGCTTTCAACGACCAGGCCCGAAATGCCTGGTTCCTTGCGGTGTTATAACTTCCCTCTGACTGGCGACTACGTGGAGTATCAGGCCGCATCAATGAGCATCTCAGCCACTAGAAGCCACTAGGAAAAGGCTAGCAACTTCGACGAGTGAATTACTGTATGCGAAAGTTTGTCGTGCAAGGTTTCTTACCGCGAAATTGCACATGTCCCCAGGAAGTGGTTTTGTTTGAAAATGGTGTACCCCCAAACCCAAGGGTTAATCATCATTTCCCCATATTTTTCCTATTATAACATATTATAACCATTATAAAGATGGCTCTAATTGGAGGTATGCCCAAGTACTGTCGTGGCACCCCGAAAAAAGACCGGGAATGACAAGATCGGCAGGCGCATGCAGCTCCGGTGTCACGGATCCGCGTCACTTGGGATGAGTAGCTTGGCGCAGTGCATTCGACATGTCAAGATTCTATCCGATTCTATCCATGACATTTGCTGGGATGTTATGAGATGTTGGTGAGTGATATTAGTGTATCACCAATCATTTGAGATTTGCTGGGATGTCCAAAAACAACTTATTTTGGGTGAAATGACTCATGTCGATGGGTCGAAGCTGCGATCTCCACTGAATCCAGTGAATGCTGAGGCTGTACCTCTTTAGCACAGGGGATGATGGCTGTCTGTGCATCTTTGACATCAAAAAGCTTGGCCCAGCAAAGCCGGAGAAGGAGCTCTCACGTGATTTTCCAATAGTGTAATTTGAAGAGTGGAATGTCATATTCACCATATGTTTTCCGCATATATATATATATATATAGCATGTAACAATATATGTAACAAGCAATGTAATATTAATATTACTAACCTTCCAAAATTTTCCAAAAGATTGCAATTTGTGGGAAATCTGTAGGACTTTGGCTTGGGATATGCGGATGAAATCCTGGTGACGCGACAGTTCCTGGATGAGAAACAGGCCGGGTGGCCGGGCGTTTTCATGGCAGGCGGCTACGGTAGGGTGTTTCAAGCACAATTTCCAGGGTATTCTAAAGTCAGTTCCCATGGAGCTTAAATCCTAAGTAGTTGGTCATAGAAAAGTATTTCGGATGAACCACCCATATCATTTTGATCTTTGTGGGGCCGATTTGGCCTTGACATTGCGCATTCCAGGCCACGCTCCTGGAATTCGAACGGCGAGTCAGGGCCCCAGAGGCTTTTCCTCTGAACCTCAATGATTTGCTGGGCTTTAACCCCCAACAATTTGCCCACGATTTTCCCATCGTCCTCACAAAAAATGATAGCAGTAATGGCAGTAATAGTATAATTCAGACTACGGGCGGTAAGTTCGCGACCTCGCAGTCAATGAGCTGAGGTCGAAGAACTGGACTCGCGCATCGCCTTCCAACTTCGACACCGAGATGGATTGCACAAGGAGAAGATGGCGGAGATGCAAGAGAAGTACAGCCCCTGAGTGGCAGAATGATGTGGTTTCATAGGGGATTTAAGAATTTTACCGGGAAAGCGGGATGTTCACAGGGAAACTGGAATGTTCACCGGGAACATCAAGACGGGGTTTCACACCATCAAAAATAGGCTTTTCGCCAGCAAACATTGCATTAGAACCAGAAACCATAGGAATGTAAAGAAGAAACGTGATGATTTTACGGGCAAAACATGGGCCAAAATTTGGAGGATGGCGCAATATTTGAATAGGAACAGAATGGAACTGATATAATCAGATGTAAGCAGCGACATTGGAACATGCGGGTAGCTTCCCAGAGGCTGGATGATGTACCTGGCTGAGGTGAAGAAATAGAGACGGAGAGACGTAAGTTCGAAGTGCTCAGGGAAGAGAAGGCTGAGATGGAAATGGAAAATGAGCCTTGGATCATGGTGACGATAGATCTGCCCTGTCCATTGATGTATGTTGATGTTTTTTTAAACCTTGATTCTACATTCATGGTATGAATCCCGGCCTGGGTGGTATCTCCAAGTCCTGTGGGTTAGTTGGTTATAGTTGGTTTACCGATCTCTTGATGAAGCAACTCAGTGGGTCGGTTGATTCAGCAGCATCTGCGGCATCCTGTGCTGATTACTTGAACAGACAAAGGGCCCTCATGCATTTTGGAACCTGCACTCCATACGTGACTACATGTGCAAGCTGCACAGTACGCACTGCCCAAATGTTGTGAAAGCAACGAGCTCGACATGTCATCAGGTGGTTCTGTTCTGGCCGTTGTGGCTCAAGTTGTAACACACCAAGATGGCGGCTTAGCCCGGCTTCGCCCGGCTTAGAGCCCCATGTTTAGCTGCAGAAAGCACCCCAGGTTCTACAGAGAAAGTGTTCGCGACCGCTGCAGAGATTGCGATCTTTCGCTCTTCCTGGATAAGGTGCGCGACAGACTGAAGAAAGGACGCGAGAAAGAGAATGACATCACCCTGGAGTTGCTAAAACGTCACAAGAGGGCCAAGGACCATCCAAGGCTCTTGGTGGAGCTCGGCAAACTGACCTGCGATACAGATACCAGCTCCAGTGACTGTCGTGACTCTAGTGATTCGTCTTCATCCTCCAGCGACTCTTAGGACTTTCAGGGCTGTGCGCTCTGTGGATTGCCTCGCTGCTGAAAAAAGGTGGTGTTGCGGCTGGTTTCATGGCGGGTGGGGCGAAGGAACGCATTTGAAAGCTGTCAAACCTGTCAACCCCTGGAGGGCCAGAGGGTGTGGGTTCCAAGGAGTCCTCCCTCCCACGAAAAGCTGTGTTTTGCAGTGACTGCCATGCTCCAAGGAAGAGCACGTGAAGAGCCTGGAGGAAAATCATGCAAGGTATCTTCAAGAACAGCAAGAGTCTTTTGATCAGAAGATGATTGTGGAGGACCTTCTGTGATGTCAATGCCGGGCCGTAATTATGCAAATGTCATTGTATGAGCTTTCAATCAACAACGCCGACAAAGTGCAAACTGATGGACAACTGCGGTTTAATCCATCATGCTGCTGCCTTGAAAGCTCGAAAAATCACCATTTAGATCCAGAGTTCCCGGAATTCCCAGGATCAACGCTACAAGAAGCTTGAAGCTGACCTGGTCACTTGGCAGCACCCATGGTGGCTGGGGCGGACTCCGGGGTGCCGGCACCGTGGCCAGGAGCGGGAGAAGCAAGAATGGGATGCACAGCACGGTGCGCTGCTCTCGGAACACGCTGCAGTGATTGAACAAATGCGCCTTGGCTGTGCTATGGAAAGGTCCTGGCTTGGGTGTTCCGTTATTTAGATTTATTTACCAAATGTACTTGAAAATCAATTGAATGTCCAGAGCAATGCTACAAAAATTGAACCTTCGAGTTGGCTCCGCCCTCAGGAAACAGGATGCTGAGAAGATCCAACGTGCCAACAGGGAGACCATGGACAGGCGAGGGGATCATCATTTTGGAGCCCTGTAGGTATGAAGTTCGCTAACTGGAACCTGGGCAAAAAACATCCTGCCCAAATCATCAAGCCTGGCAGGGACATCAAAGAGAAAGAACTGGCCTTCAAGCATCATCAGGACCCGGGGCGGGTAAGCCTAAGTCCATGTCCTTTCCTCCTGAAGGGGCCGCATCACAAACCCTTTGCTCATCTTTTTCCGGAGAGTGAACGGTTTTTCTCTTGGTTTCGGGGAATATTTCTGGGACAGGATCCGAGAAAAGCATGCCCAAGTCTGACAGTCCCGATGTACCGTGCCCAGAACCAGATGCAAAACATGTCAGGAAACGTTGGCACAGCTGGAGCAAGATGCTGATCGAGAAATCGAAGAGCTGAAAGAAATGCACCTAGATGCAGGTAGACCCCCAACAAGTGACATGGTATGGAGGGAACGTGAAGAAACCAAACTGGATATTTATGGATATTTCGGATTGGCAGATATTGGCAGCTGCAACTGTTTGACTGGTGGATTGTGTTTGAAGAGTTAGCCAATGTTTAATGGCATTGAATCGTACATCACATGTATCCTCACGTTGCAGCCACCAGGTATGAGCAGAAACTTGCACAAGAGAAGGATGACAAGGTACGTCTGCGTGGTCAAGCTGGCATCCACCAGAAGTATCACATCGACTTGCACCTGGGCAGAGTTGGCTGCGATGGTTGCTGCCTGTTTGAGGTTTCTAGACCTTAGACACTTAGTCAAGTCCTGCGTTTGTCTTTTGTTTGGGGCAGATGGCGAGGATAAACTCAGCAGTTACTTAAAGCTGGTGGTTTGGGGTAGTGTTTGACCTGGAAGTAACACTACTATTTTCCTGGCGTCCGGCTAGGATTCACTTCTCCCAAGGCAATCGAGCATGATGACCAGCGAAGAGAACGTGAAGCAGAAAGCGAATGAAAATCGCAAAGCCGAAGAGCGAATTCTGGGTTTGATGAAGGCCGGATCTGCACCCCAAGCCCTTTTCTGGGCCATGAATTGGCTGAGAATTGCTGACATTCTGGAACCACCTTGGAGGGCGATGCTGCTGGGCTCAGGACAAAGACTCCAATGAGAAGGAGATCAAAGAGCGAGACAAGACCATCGCAGACAAAGAACAACGAATTTTCGATCTCAAGAAGCAGTCGCTCAGCTGCACCGATGCTGCCAACATTTGGTGAGATTCGTCTGCATGTTTTCTGGTTGTATAGCAGCTATTGGCAACAGTTAATTCAAGATTTGGTCAGCCGATGGTAGTGCAGGAACCAAGAGCTTGAGAAGTTCCGCTTTGTTGGACCCTGAGACTGCTCTGCCAGCACCAAGCTTCGCTGCAAAGGCAGCAGTTCTGCCTTCAACAGGAACATCCGGAGCATAAGAAGGCAACGTGTATCTCATGTACCGTCCATATGGGTCTGCAATGCGCATGCACAAACACAGGCACACATTGTATATTGGATATACACTGCGATGAAATGTATTGTTGCAGATTCTTGTCATCTTGTCCTTCATTTGTCCTGTTTGCTGAGGTTCTGGACTACAAAATTCGTGAGTTGAAGGTGCCATTGATAGGGCGAGTGGGGGATCTGCTATTTTTAATCTCTGGACGTGGCAGGCGCAGATTGACCCCAAGACTGCAGACATTGCTTCAATGAAAACGCAAACCAGAGCGATGGAAGATGAGCTGAACGACTACAAGCGTTTCTTGCCGAATCGATTGTTAGTGTTGTTATTTCATGCTATTTCGCTACTTTGATGATCTTTCATGCTGCCCTTTCAGCTTTCAGGGAATATTTCAAGGTAGAGAGGTACGGATTTTTGGATCAGCTGAGGCAAAAACAAGCAGTTGGCCACGAGCCCAGACCCGCCAGGGTGACTGCCAGTGGCACTTTCCTGTGCCCGCTGTGCCCGTTGTGATCCTTGAGGCCTTGCAAATATCACAGCTGCAGATGAAGCAGAGGGCTTTGCAAGAGGAACAGCAGTTGGAACGGCTGTTGGGTGCTAGCTGTTTTGGGCTGATTTTTGCTGTTTAAGTGTCGTACCTTCGATTCAATGAAAATCACGGGAAATGTATGGAAATGTTGTGAGGGACGAAAGGCCTTTGAACCTGTCCTCGACTGGCGCACTGCTTCAATCTAGCGCGCCAGGAGATTAAATCGCAAAAGAGGACGCGCCAATGAAGTGAGGGGTCCACGATTTTGATGTAGAGGTCCATCTTTTTTCTTTGCGTTCATATCACGAGCCGGCACTTGGAATCAGGCAACTTGATTCACTTCACAATACTCCCTGAAATCCAACTGGCAGGGGCAGGATCCAATACCATCATCATCAACCACCTTAAACGCCAGGGATTTCATAGAATTTCCCATGGATTTCTTATGTTATCCCATGAAGAAGTTGGCCCAGCTGGTTCAAACGACGTAGGAAGCTGCGAGAAGACTTGTCTCTCATCAAACGCTTCAAGTTGGACCTCAGCGACTGCACCTTGGCCGTCAAAATTGGAGCAAATTGGATGAATGGAGAATAAAAGTGATGATTAATGGTGATTAATGGTGATTGAATTGGGATATACTGAGTGCTGGGAATACAGAATGATATGGAGAATTATGATGGAGATAGATGACGAAATGTCAGAACCTTGGGAGGCTTGAGATCACAACTGACCTGAGCCAGGCCTCGAAACCATTTCCGAACCGAAGGCGCTCAAGGAGAGCGTCACCGCACTTTACAGGACCTGGGGATTCGAAAGGGATCTCTAAAGTTCCCATTTTTCGAAAGGGCTACCACGTGTTTCAAACATGAAAACACAATTTTTTTGGGGTACTGTAGTTCCAATGGTGATGGCTACGGATATTCCATGGAGATTCTCATCCATCACACTAGTATTGAAAGATGAACTAAACATCAATTAAACATGAGTCATAAAAGCCGCTCCAGAAAGGTCATGCGTTTTTTTTGCAGCGAAAAGACCAGGGGCTCGACTCCATTGACGGCCAGGAAGTATGTCCAGGGAGGTGCAAAGAGGCAAGATCTGGATACCGACATGCAGAAGGAGTACAACAGGCTGGCTGATGGGGAGGTGTAAATAGACAGTGGTTAGGGAGCAGCTCGGAGCTGGAGGGATCCGTATTCACTATGACCCACTATGGATAGATGGGGAGCCGCTACGGATGGAGTTTCCCAACAGAACAGTCAATCCTCGGGTTTTGCTGAGGATGTTTCTTTATTTTCTCAGTGGGTCGTCCATGCTGATCCACCCTTTGGTGAATCAAATGATAATGGGCAGTTTTTTTTTCCTGGTGGCCCCCTTTTGAGGACATGACAATTATCCAAAAATGGAGTTGGGTACCAATTAATAGTGGAGATGTAGCCATCAAACATGGGGATAGATGGGGATTTAGAGAATATTACCAGCCATTGAGCCATTTCTCCGCCCACAATGCCAGTGGACTGTGGAAGAGTGTACTTGGAGCTGTCCAATCAGGGCTGTATCCATAACTACCAGCTTTAAAATGCTGTGAAGGGCTAGGAATTTCACCTCAAGTGTTGTTGGAATTGCTGTTGCTCAGCTGTCATTTGTGGTCCATATTCCATTTTTGAACCAAAATCATCCACCCATCACATGAACCCTGGTCCAACAGAGCGGAACAGGCAACGAGACTACCTCGAGAAGTCGGTTGACTCCTTGAAGCGGAAGTTGGAAAAGGCACGTGATGGTGTGCAGCCACCGGAAATGATGGAGTAGTTGGTTGAAAGCCAAACTGGTAAATAACAACTGCTGAGTCAAGCAGTGATAATGTCTGATAATGTTCCTGCAAGGAGGGGCCCACAGTGAAAACTGGGACACAATTCAACGGATGCCGACACTGTGTCCGACACATCACTTTCGGACTCATGGTGTCTCCAATTCTTGCACATGCCTTTGCAGGATAGCCAGGCTCATCGCATTGACAACATGCGCATCATGCAGGCGGGGTGTTGAACAGTGATTTCACCATGGAGAGGCGGCTTCCACATTCGTTCCATTTCTCCCCTTTCGGGTTTTCGGCAAATCCCATGATAAACGTTTGGTTGGGGATGGTGATTTACAACCTATTTCTCCTAAACTCTGGATTGTTCTGTGCTTCAACGTGCCCTCCCTTCAACCAACATAGATGTGGAAAACGCACCATGAATGTAGATCATTCTCTGAATAGGAAACCATGAGCTTTCCACATTTTTCAAGTGTGTTTACCTCAGGGTAACACTGGGTTTGCCACATCAGTCCCCCATGTTGGACTATGGCCTGACCCCACCTGAGGAGAATGTCTCGCTGATCCGGGAAATCAACGACCTGCGGCGGGAGATCAATGCCCTGAAGCATGAGCGGCAAGCACAGGACCCCTTGGAAAAAAGCTCCCAACTGGTCACTTAAATTGGGAAAACACTGATAAGTAAAGCAGTCTGATAGTAACTAAGGTTACAACTTCAGTCTTATTCCCTTTTTTAGGGGTCAATTCTAGGTCGGACATGAAGAGAGACCAGCTCCACAAAGTGGGATTACATGCGGGGTTTCCGGCCATTTGCAAAGTCTCACTAAGTCACTAGGTTTCACCTAGAAGTGAAAATTGGTCTGGGGCAGATTGGCCCATTTTTTGGAGGAGCTGGCAAACATGGGCCAGGGTATGCAGACCAGCAACCGTGCCGACCTGGAACGTGGAGGGCTTAGCCATGTCAGACCCAGCCAGAAGTGAATGCCATGAAAAGTTCACTGCCAGGGGAGCTAGAGGAGCAAAGAGAAGAGATTGAGGCCTGGAGGGAGCCAACCGGTGAAGCGAAAGCTCAGAGTTTTAGTTTCTTTCAAAACAGGTGAAGGAACGCAACTTCAAAAGTGTGTCAAATGAAAATGCAATCCAACTTCCTCCAAACTTCCTGCACCCCTTTTCCAAGATGGGAAATCAAATTCCCTGCTGGTGAATCTCCCGAATTTTTGCCTGATAGAAAATACCAACATATCTTCCGCCAGGAGCTCAACAAGCAGCTGAAAGACTTTGACCAGTGAGGCATTGCATTTCCAGCAGAGGGGCTGGATCCCAACAAGATGATCGATGTTGGGAGGGGATTATGACCTACCACACAGTGGTAAAACACCCGTACAGATTCGATGCGATATGATGCAATGTCGATCAAACCAACACGACTTTTGATACAAAGTGGGATTCGATCAAACATATTTTATAGAGTTTTCAAGTATGTATATGGGATGTATTCCACACACACACACACGCACACATTTCTCCCCTTCTCTCTCCCCAATTTTGGATTTGCAAAGTTGGCGCTTTTGGTTTGTGGCTGTGCAAGTCAAGAGGTCTTCCGCTGTTTTGCAGGTGTGCTAGAGCTCCATGTTTCGTAGTGAAGTCGTCTCAGTTTCAGTTTTTTTTGAGCTAAATTTGCTCAAGAACCAAACCTTCAATGAAGGTTGTAAAAAACATGTCTCACTGCTGCATGCGATTCTGCAGTCTGCAGTTTCACTGCCGCTGGGGCAGCTGGGGCTATCGCAGAGTCGCCAAGCCAAGTTGTTGGTCGTCCAGATTCATCCAGTATAGGCGCAAACATTAATACTTAATACGTCCAGGAAATTTCAAGTTCTTTGCGCATAATTGGTAGTTATCCCCGTGCTGATATTGCCCATCAGCAAACCATCTACAAGGTATCCAAATCTCAGATTCCAAACGTGACTGGCCATGGGCTGGAATGGATAGCCCTGACTTTGACCCTGGGCCTGCGGTGCTAGTGCTGTTGGCCGAAAGGGACCCCGATGCCGCGGCAACAAAAAAAAGGCGGATTCCTACAGTGGGACAGGGCGGATTTGCACCCGAGGATCTCCAAGTGGTTTCATCAGTCACTTTGATTTATATAGAGTCTAAGGCTCAGAGTCAAGGTTGATGATGTTGACGTCTAAGTATAGGGTCGCCATGGCCAAGGACATGTCTAGTAAGTCTAGTCACAGCGTTCTGCTCGTTCTGCTCGGGAGGCCTTTTCAAGGTCTACAAGGGTGGTGCCAGACAGGCATGGGAGGTGCCAGTGGGCCTTACAGCTGGGTCTCATCACCACCAGAACCACACATCTTTGATGATTAAGCACTGGGAATCATACAAGAAGAATATTTAAAGTATGTAAATCACACTTTTGGACATGGAATTCAAATTGACAGAACAACCCTCCTTCCCAGAATGTTAGAAGCTAGAATCTAGAGACTCGGATTAAGCATCGGATCCACACATTGGCATTTTGGATATTTCAAGATTATATTGAGTGATAGAATTAGTATATGTAGACGTAAATTATAACAACCCCCGAAAAGATAGAAACGTGATTGCCATCACCATTTGACAGAGAGCAGCCATTGTGGATTACCCTTAGTAGAAGAAACAAACCTTAGTAGAATGGCAAAGCCGTTGCGCGGTGGCAGAGAGAGAGAGAGAGAGTATAGATCGATCCGCTCAACTTGCTCACCCTTGTCCCAAAGACCTTACCAAAAGACTAGTAGCCAAAATCCAGCAAGTCCTACTAATTACACCGCCAAAAAGATCGAAAAGTGATGTATCACAATCTTAGTGAGACTTCACGATTTTACATTTCCATCTTTTTGGGGGGTGCCTTTCTAGTAATCTTGCTCTGCTACTGCAGCAGTGCCAGCCATCTGCAATTTCAGGAGGTTCCAAAAGCCTGGGCGACGCGGATGAACTTCCATGAGCCACGCGGGTTGAACGATGGGACAACGTGGGGATATGGGAGATATTTTGTCCGGAAAAAAATGGTGGATGTCGCAAAATGGATACTTACCCCCAAACTGGCAATTTTGTTTGAGAGCAGGACGCCGTGGCAGTGCACTTTTTCACGTCTTCTGTTTTGTTTTTGCAAGGATTTTGGATGATTTGGGGATCTACTGGCCAAAGAAACGCATGGGAAACCCCTTGATTTTGGCAACTTTAGTACGAACCGCACAGTTTTCTCATTCAAAGCTGTCAAAGGTTTCAAGGAACCTTGATTTGAAGGTTGAGAAAATGAGATAACTGCAGCGGTATCACTGATTTTCTGGGGCGAGTCTTCCAGCTAACGGGACAGCTTCAGGTTCGTGCAATGGGCGGAAGAGCAGGCGACAGTCGCGCAGGGCGCTGGCCTGGAAGATCGGTTCGTTTTGGCCCAATGGCTACGCACTTCTGTATCTTCTATGGTCTAAGCCTTTTACAGGTAGCTGGCCTTGTGGTTTGCATCTTCATATGTAATTGCAGTGGCTTAGAGCTGACAGTTTGATGGCCACTGTGGGTTGGTTCGATGGGTATTGGCTCACGAGTTTTGATGTATCGTACATTTTGAAATTGGAAGGCTCCCGCGGAATGCAAAAAGTCACTGATAACCAACCATTCAATCGGAGTTCACCCCGCATGATTAGTGTTCCCTGCAAACATTCACCAACCACGATTGTTTACCTCCTAAACAGACCCTTATTTCAAACATGACCAATTTTGTTTGGGCAATTGACAATTGGTGTTCCTTTTCGGTCGCCATGGCAAATAACCCAATCCTTGCCTCGGGTTTATATTCAACATTTTTGTATCCTTTTTGTTGGCAAGACAGTATTATGTATCTCAGTCTTTGTTAGCTTGTATCCATATTTTCAGTGGTGACATCCAAAACAATCTTGTTTGTTGAATCCATTCTATTGGCTAAATCCATATTTTTTTGTCAAATCCCGATTTTTGAGCCCATTGGTAGCTCCATGTCTAGGCAATCGTCCGCTCACGTGGATTCGCTGTGTCCAACAGATGCCTCTTCGATGTGGGGGTGCTCAAACAACGGCCAGGGACCACCAAAAGTGGGGATAAATATCAAACAAAAATGGGGAGTTTCGGGAAATATGACATGGGCTAATCGGGAATTATATCCAGGTAACAACAATATGGACCGAATCCATGAAACATGGGTTTTATGGGAATATTGCTCTGGGTTTCACATGGGATGACTTGAATAAAATGAATAATGTAGGCATTATGAGGATATAAGAGCTCAAATCCGCGATCGAAGTTGTTATGCAACTACCACCGCCAATCGTGATGGGCACACATGTTTCACACATTCACACATTTTGGGGGCTGCAACTGCTCAGAATTGCGGCATTTCGTTGAATGTGTGGGACGTCCTCAGCGTTGTGACAGCCCAACACCACCCAGGCATTGGATTTGCATGGAGCGGGAACCGTTACGTTGGAGGCGTCCTTTTGCCACTTGTCGGCCGACTCCTTCTTGCCTTTCCAAATTGATGCCATTGGCCTAGAGACGCCTTTATTTTTACACATGGCAACAGGGGATGAGTTTGAGTAGGGGTGCAGGGAAGTGTGTGGTATGACTTCATCCATTTGCTCTCTTTGGTGTGTCCGAAAATAGGCCACCCTGAAATCCCATGGTTGAAAACATGATTTCCATTTTCATTGTTTGGTATCCTCCATTGTCGGGCACGCTCAAAAACAAACTGGCAGTTTACATACATTATGCCTGCTATATATATATATATGTATCTATATCTATATATTTTTTACTTGTATGCACATCCCCTGCTGGATCCCTATTTGCATCCCCATTATATTTCCATCTTGTCTGTTTTTCCTTCATTTTCCACTTTGTTCAATCGTTTTCCCATTGTTTGAGCTGCAGGAATTCATTTTCTTGGACCACTGGGCGCACAAACGTCTCAAGAAGCCCCTGCCCGTGGCACCTGTTGGGGGAGCCCAATGGGCTGGGAGCCACTTGGTGCGTGAGCAACAATTTCCAGTCATACATTGGGTCAATGCACCCATCATTTATCGTATGTTCATCCACTTTTTCCGAGGGTTTTCACTAATTTTCCCTGTATTTCCCAATTTCTCATCAATTTTTCCCAGGTTTTCACACATGTTCCATTGATTTCTCCATTTTTTCCACATTTTTCCACCCGGAATCCCTGGCTTTTTCGGAACTTTTCGGCCTCAGCCCGGTCCTATCGCCATGGCGTGGCAGCACTGGAGCGGCCGCGAGGTGGGCGGCACCTCGCTTGTGCACCCAAAATTTTCTCGCTTGTGCACCCAGTTTCTTCTCGCTTGTGCACCCATACACCTTCAATGCTTACCTGCATTAC
>BGPT01000458.1:87872-121186 GCA_003297045.1 Symbiodinium sp. clade C Y103 | reverse complement strand
CTGGCAGCCACAAAGATCCAAGCAAAGTTCAGGCAGAAGCAAGCTGCAAGTGAAGTTGCAGCCATGCGACAAGGAAATGATGGGCAGAGTGGCCCTGCCAATGATCCAGCAGACGAGATACCAGACAATGAAGAGACAGCTCTGGCAGCCACAAAGATCCAAGCAAAGTTCAGGCAGAAGCAAGCTGCAAGTGAAGTTGCAGCCATGCGACAAGGAAATGATGGGCAGAGTGGCCCTGCCNGCCACAAAGATCCAAGCAAAGTTCAGGCAGAAGCAAGCTGCAAGTGAAGTTGCAGCCATGCGACAAGGAAATGATGGGCAGAGTGGCCCTGCCAATAATCCAGCAGACGAGATACCAGACAATGAAGAGACAGCTCTGGCAGCCACAAAGATCCAAGCAAAGTTCAGGCAGAAGCAAGCTGCCAGTGAAGTTGAAGCAATGAAGAAAGAGAAGGAAGAAACAGCACAAGCAGCCACAAAAATCCAAGCAAAATTCAGGCAGAAACAGGCAAAGAATGAAGTTGAAGCCATGAGAGCAAGTGCCTCTGCAGCAGATCCGCCTGCAGCCGAGGCTGCTGAGGCTGCTGGGGCCGCCGAGGCCGTCGAGGCTGCTGATGATGAGATCAAGGCTGAAGATATGAAGACCACTTCTGAGTCGTTTGGACACAATGTTGGCAACGTTTGACCAACTATAAAATGGGGACGTCCAACTTGGAGATCCTCCAAGGTTTTTTGCGGGTTGTTTTGGGTCAACAAAGTGTTGCTTTGAAAGCACTCCCTCTATCTATATCACATGGTGCTTCGTGGTTTTGAAGATTGATTTTCCATCTCTGGGATGATGATCTGAGTTTGACCGATATTTCTGGGAGACATCTGTGGCGTTGCTTCCTGTTACCAGCTCCGTTGATGCCACGGCATCTTCCCAGGTTTGGGGCGGTTGAAGCGATGCTGGCGCAGAAGCAAAAAGAACAACAAGACCTGGTGGGTGACAAGTCTCCCAAAGTGGAAGGTTGGACATGGGGTGAGGTGCTCACATGTCATGTAGTATGTACCTCTGTATGCAGACATACATGTACATATAAATGCTTATAGATGCACATGTAATAAAACAAGCCAGTATGCCCATGCACATCGGTCTTTGTATATAAGTTACATGCATAACATCCGCGTGTTTGGGCCAGCCCAGTCAGGCATGGTGCCGGCCGCGGTCGAGAAGAGACCCATGTCTGTGAGCCCAGTTATCATGGAGGGGGATGAGGAGGAGTGAGCCGAAGCCTGCGATGCCTGGGACTCCTCGGCTCCTGTAGGGTATGGGTCCGATTTTATGTAGTGGAAAAACCCCGCGATCTTTTTGTAGATCAGTTTCCATAAACTGAATTTTGGAAATAGGGAAACCAATGGATTTCCGGTTTTATGATGTTCATTTGCTGTAGGATAAAGTTTTCACCATCAACCATTCAATTTTTGGGAGCGAATTGACCCATAGTCAGCTGGTTTAACCAATAGCAGTGGCTGCAAGGCGGATGACTGCAGGTAGCAGGGATGCGCAGATCCTGCGGCTCGTACGCTCGCGAATAGTGTGCGGCCACGGCGGCACCGGAGGCCGCGCCGTTACTCCCAAAGGGAATGCAGAACAGGGCGCCACTTGGACATGTTTGAAATCTGGGTTGATGGACCCTATCTTGAAGAGATTTGATCCACAACCATTTTGTAACAAGAGATTCACGGATAAACTGGGGTGGAATTTCAGTGGCTTTGGTGCCAATAAGACTTGGTTGCAATGAGAGAAGTTGGTAGCATCGTCGAGAACATCAGGGGTTGCAGCCAGATCTCAAGTCCAAATGGTGTGAGGCCAACAGCCTCAAGGTTTCACGCAAAAAAATGGTCTGCTCCGTGGGGTTCGGCCAATCGGTCTATGGCCATCCCAATTTTGAGGTTTGAGGCTCGAGGTCTACGGTGTTTGGATGAGTTACCCTCTGGCAAACCAACATAGCCATGGAAAATCACCATTTTCAATGGGAAAATCCACTATAAATGGGCCATTTTCACTAGCTATGTTAGTTTACCAGAGGGTAGGTACATTTCGGACCCCCCTTTTAGGCCGGCTCCAGCCCTTGAAGCTCCGGTAGAAGCCGCAGCTGCAGCCTTGAGGCAGTGGCACCTTCGAAATGGGATGTGTCGACGGCGCCCTTGCCGAGACCCAAGGGATGGGGTTGCAGAGTTGTCACAGCCTTGGTGTTCAAAAGAATGGGAGGGGCTCCCAATCCACGGTACTTCTGCGGTACTTATCCCCTTGGAATGCGGTACTTATCCCCTTGGAATGTCAGGATTTCTCCTTGAAGGTGGGACAGGTTGCCATCAGCCTCCAGATTGGTAGAAGCCCTATGTGCCCAGGCCCGAAATCATCAAATCACCAAAAAAGCGCAGCATTCGAGGCGCAGCTGGGTCTGGTTGATGTTGAGTGGTTCATCAATTGGTTTCTTGGTTGCTTTTCCTATTGTATAGGATTACCCAATCAACTAATCAGTTTGCCAACAGTCTCAATAATGTGGCAAACCCAATTTCATAAACCATCCCCAAGTCATCAGCATTTTTTATGGCTGGTTGTTCAACCATCCTCCAATCATGGTAGGTGTATGGCAGCCAGGGTTGCCCTCACCGCTGCAGAATTCCGGAGCTTCCTGGAACAACGCTATGGTGGCGCTGGCGGTGCGGGACGTGCCTGGCGTGTGGCCATGGATGTGAAGGCGCAATTGCAAGGGCTGGGACCAGGTGGGGCGAGTCTGAAAATGGGACGTTTTTGCCATTAAAAAATGGGTGTTTACCATCAAAAATTGGAGGTTTACCATCAAAAATGGTGAACAACTGGTTGTTGAACTCATCCCAAGTGGCCAATGAGTGATGGAATTGGGTCTGAATATGCGTACATCTTCACTCCAAATCATGGCACTATTTATGTGGGAAAATGATGATAAACTCCGTTTGTAAACGTCTGCAGCCAACCGTTTTGATGCATTGAACACTTATTTGAACTAGCTGTGCTTGATGGTCATTCTTTCAAATTCGTTATGGTCACAGATTGTATCCACGCACGCACGCCCACGAATGTATATGATAATTCCGTGTATATATAACACATACATATCCACATTCTAGTTGCTTGAGGTCCAATTCTTTCAGTCGGTTTCCTCCAATTTGGTTGTTATTCAAGGCATATTTCTTTCTCGCCAAAATTGGTTGCAAACCCAAAGTTGTTGGTCCTGTCTCCCATTTTACTTGGCTATATAAATATGTATAATGCCACTTAGCAATGTTAGACAACATAGCTCGGGTGTTCCGTCCCACAATCCAGGCACCACCAGCCACAACCACTGGGATTTGATTGGACATGGCCGGCATCTTTGGGTATGCGGTAAATGTAAGTTAGTCATTCTAACTTCCACATTTTGCCAATCAATGATGGTAGTATCATTTGGGCTAGTCAACTCATCCAGTATACATATATGATGCGTATGTAGTAATTCTTGCAGATATTTTCACACCAATCCACAGATTCCATCCATCCATCCATCCATCCATCCATCCATCCATCCATCCATCCATCCATCCATTTTTGGCCTATTTTTGTCCAGGGCAGAGGGGCTTTGAGCCCCTCGGACTTTGGAAGTGCCTGCCGTGCCGTTGGTCGGAAAGCCCAGATGATCCAGGATGTGGTTGGTCCAGGATGTTTTGGTCCTCCAACCTTCAGAGAAATGTGATTTTCAGCTGGAAAAATGAGGTTCTAAACCATTGGATGTCATGGGGTAGCTTATGTTTTGGAGAAAGGTTGGTGATGTTGGGATCAGATGCTTGGGATGGTTGGGATGGGTGGATTGATTTTCATTTATCAGCGTGAACGGTGTTATGGCCATCTCCAGTTGACCACAGATAGCATGTCCCAGCTGGTACTGATATGTAGTGATGGAGTCTTCTTGGCTCAAGTTGGGGTTGAACCATGCAGGTCTTGGAGGAGAGCAGCCCGGAAAGCTCCGAAAATGACTCCGACCTGGAGGTGCCCCTGGATCCCGATTCCATGGATGTGCAGCGAACATCCGGGGTGGCCTTGGCCTTCAACATCTCCAAAAGTCTGGTGGGTGAAGGGATTTTGAGCTTACCTGCTGGCGTTGCGGCTGGCACGGGGATCATCCCCTCCCTGGTGATCATGGCGGCATTTTGTTGTCTCATGATGTATTCTTTCTGGTCCATAGGTCGTTGCTGCGACGCCACCAGTGCCAGAACCCACGGGGAGGTGGGTTTGGCGCTGGGAGGTCGCAAGTTTGCTGCGATGATGGAGGTGGTGAATCTGCTGAAGTCTGGCTTGGCATGTGCTGCTTATGCGTTGGTCATTGGCAAAAATGGTTCAGATGTGCTGTACACCTTTGGAGTCGAGGGTTGGATTGGAACACCTCAGGGCTGTTTTCTCTTCGTCCTGATGACGTCCCTGCTGCCCCTGTGTTTCCTACGGGACCTGTCCAGGTTGGCATGGACCAGTCTCCTCGGTTTGCTGTGTGAAGTTGCCGTGGTGATCTTCATGATCGTCCGCTTGGCGAGTGGTCAGTATCGCGTCGGCGGCACGTTCTACGAAAGCCAGTTGCCTGAGACTGAGGTCAGCTGGGGCTTTGGAGGGCCCCAGATCTACACTGTGAATCTCTCAGTCTTTGTGCTGATTGGAAGCATGTCCACCGCATTTCTGGCACACTACAACGCGCCCAAGTTCTATAATCAGCTAAGGGTTCGCAACCCTAAGACCTTTTTCAAGGCTACAGCTGGGGGATATTTGCTGGCACTGCTATTGTATGCCACAGGTATGGTGGTGGGTTATCTCACCTTTGGCCAGAATTGTAAGGGGAACATCCTCCACAACTACTCCCCGCGAGATGTTGGGGCCACGTTCTGCCGCATGATGATCATGGTGGCCACAGCTTGCGGCTTCCCTTTGTGCTTCACAGGTCTACGAAGTGCCACCTTGGCCCTTTTCAGCTGGGACTCTGAGGGTCGCATTTGGGTTCCGGTGAATCTACTTCTGCTGTCGGTGATAGCTGTCCTGGGCTCGATCCTAACGGATCTTGGAGTGGTGAACTCTTTGGGGGGTGTGACCCTGGGAACGTTGATCGAGCTGGTCTTCCCCGGCTTGATGATCATGTGGACCTACCGCGCCAAGTTGGGCAAATGGAGGTTTGGAGCCTTTGAGGGCACCATGGTGGCTTACACGCTGATTGGCCTGGGAGCTGTGCTGTTCATTGTTGGAACCACCACGGTTCTTTGGATCAAGGTCTTTCACTTTCGCCTCTATCATACAACCACCGTTTATTTGCTGCCAGGAAAGTCTTAAGTGCTTATGGTCAAAGCAGTTTATACCCACAAAAAGGCCTCGAGGGATGTCATGTGCCAAAGCCTTGCCATGGCAACGTGTGACCGGAGTAGGGCGGCGAGCCAGTGACGCAAAAAGGGAACTGCGGATTGGGTCGGGAGATATGGGGCCTTCTGAGCCTACTATTTTCATGGGGAATTCAACCAACCATTTTGTATGGATGTCATGAGGACATAGTGTGATGTATTGAGAAATGTCATCAGTGTTTTCCATTTCATGCAAGATCATCAAGATCATCAATAGATCCCCCGCCATCAGCTTCCCAGGATTCCCAGATGGTCATCCCATGGCCCCAGGTTGGAAGCACGACCACCTGGCGATGTTCAAACTGCTCAAGGCCGCTGGCAACGGCCTGGTCCGTTTCCGCGCCCTGGACCCCGAGACGGCCGAGGCGTGGATGAACCCGCGGCCGCCAGGTGACCGATGGTGGGGGATGGCACCGGGACAGGCCCTGGTGAAGTTCAAGGATGAGGCCGAAGGAAAGCAGGAGACCCCAGCGGCCATGATTTCGGACGTCATTTATCAACAATTTCTCGGCATTTATGAGCATTGTTGATATGCGGGAAGAACATACCTTGGAATGCTATGTGTCCTGTTGCTTCAACAACTCCAAGGCATTGTTTTTTCGATTTGCTTGTTTCAATTCAACGTCAATCTCACATGTTTTCTGGTTACATAGTCCATCAAGGCTTCGCATCCCAATTCATTCATTTTTTGGCCATGGATCTTGGTCTAAGCAGCCAGGGATTTCCAAGAATCAGAGAAATCCTTCCCAAAAATAGGGAGCTAAGCACTTCTAAGCACCCAAAAATCGGTAACCAAATGGTAATTTTTTTGGTTTTCCAACCCCTTTGGCCACTTTGGCCCCCAAAATGTTCCCCAGGTGCCGTGGCCCAGTTTCCGACTTCTGGGCCCAGTTCATGGATCCGGGGGATGCGGGCGCTATGAGCCGCACGGAGTGGGGGATGCCCAGATGTGGAGGGATGGATGGATGGAGGTGGGAAGAAGACGGGGATGGGATGTGATCGGATGGACGGATGGATCGAAGAGGCATTTCTTTATTTTTGAAAGTGAGGGAAGTTGAGAGGAGAAAACGATGGAGAAGGTTGGCGCCCTATGTTTCGATGGCTTTCGGGCTTGTACCAAGCCAGTTGAGAAATAGAGCCAAAGGAGCGCTGGCCATCACTGCGCCAGGTTCTTGAACAACTTGCCGAAAATCTTAGGTGCGGCCAGGGGGTGGTTCAGTTGGGCGCCAGATCTGCACCAACGTCACGAACGTCGGGAATCAAATCCGCAATCTGGAGAAAGATAGGTTGAACCCTTGAAACCATGAAATCATATTCCAGGGAGAACGGCAGGAAATTAACCCCAAGATTTTTGGATGGTAAAACATGGTCAAACCATCATTTCTCGATATTTCTAGTCATAATTCTCCCCAATTGACCCGAAACCAAAAAAACTGCAGCGAGTCGTTTCTCTATAGCCGAACTGCATGCCTCGAGGCATGCCACGAGAAACCCTGGTGCGTGTCTTTAATGTGCTGGATCCCACGGACACGGGCTGGGTGGCTGGAGTGGAGCTTGAGTACTTGGAGGCGACATGAGCCTAGTTAGATCAGTTGTATATCATTGTATCATTGAAGTCATTCTGTTGCTCCATGGTGCCACTGTTTTCACAGCTCTCGAGGTTTTCCTTTTGGCGAAAACCAGAGTTATCCAGATCCACTTGTGTCGCCTCCCCAAAGACAAGCCGCCACGACGCAGACCTTTGAAAGCGGGCTGGCCGACTTTGTGGCGGAGAGGGAGCAGCAGGCCCAATGGCACAGTGGTGGAAAATGTTGGTTGGTTTCTTGGAAGGTATGGGTACTTCGTGGTTCATCTCGGTTAGGATCCGTGGGTTAGTTTGTGCCAGCTACCGGTCGGATGAGCAGGGGTAGTCCAGTTGTGGCAGGGGTGAACCAAACCACTTACCAACTGGGGTAAAACCACAAAGTATGGGCAATCTTTGTCCAACATTTTTGGTCACAAAGGAGGCCACCTGAAAATTCATGGAAACTTCGGTAGCGCTGTGAGGTTCTTTTAGGACTTGATTTTCAGACGGTGGATGCCCAAGTCTCGCAGTAGGCACCGCTGCTTTCGGGAGCTACTAACAAGGAGCCCATGCTGCCGACTGGTGTGCCTTCCTTAAAGGTGCAGGATGCACCTGATGTTGACCCAGGGCAGTTCAACCAAATGCGGACCAAACACTTGCAAGACCTAGCATGTTGACCTGATCTTCCATAAGTTTATGGGTTTTTGGGGCCTCAAAATCAGGTTGCTGTGGCACTTGTTCGCTGCCGATCTGCAGCAATTTTGAGGTTTTGGCACCTTTCAATGTGCCCTGGCAGGCAGGGGTACATCCAGCATCCCAGTGACCCCCAGTGGCACATCTCCAATGGCCAGGTGACCAATCGAAAGGTGCTGAGTGCGCAAGACCTCAGGATCTCACCCTTGGGGCGCCAGGTGCCGGTGTTTTGAAAGTGGTTCGACGGTTCAAGTTTTGGATGCCAAAGAATTCACTGAGATAGAACCAGGAATTTCTCTTCGGATGTGTTTAACACATTTTTTAAAACCCATTTAGCATAGTTAACATTGTTTTAAACACATTCAGAGACCTTCGAAGAACCATCAAAACTTCGCAGTCATGCCATGGATGCCTCCGGCCAGTTGTGGGCCCCTCATCGCAGTAGTCGCAGCTTCCAGCCCGGGAGACTCAGATTGTTGCGATGTGGCTGGCTGGAAAAATTCCGGTAAAAAATGGAGGTTTATAGATGGGCAAAATCATCTAAAAATAGGGGGTTTCCATTCTACCGGCCAATGGAAAATCTGGAACATCTGTAAATCTTGAACATCTATTGGGTTTAATGGCGGATCATCCGCAGATGGGACATATTTCGTTGCCATGTTTCTTTACAGGTTGATACCGAAGTTAGAGAACTGAACTGGTTTGGAAATTGTGCGCGTATGTGTGCCACAGTGATATGTTTGTGCTGGCTGCTGGCTGCCGCCCACATTGCCCATGTTGACGCGAGGTATCGGGCTCTGGAAAACACGCACTTGCTGAAGCACAGGCCACGGCGAGTTTGCAGCTGGGAATATGGTTGTCAAGGGTTGTAAGTTTGGACCTATTGACCGCAGTATGACCGCTAATCTTGGGTCACATCCTCCATTTTTTGCTGGTTAAATCCTTTAGTGATTCTAGTGGCTAAATGTTTCATTTTTGATCATTTTTATGGCCCAACGTCCCAATCGGTCCCAACCTCCAAGTCATTTTCATGGCCATCCTTGCCATTCAGCAGTTTCTACCGGATTTGGCAGCCAGGTGGCTAAGCGACACTGTGCAAGATCGGTGCCTGTACAAGAACTACGAGCCGGTGCGGCGCCAAAGATCTCTTTTGATCATTTCAAACGTATCTGAACGTATTCTGCCTAGAACCAACGCTATCAAACATGTTCTCAAGACTAGCAAAAACCATTTCCATAGCTGTAGGTCGAACCTTTGGAGGCCCCAGTACACCAAAAAACATCTACCAGAATTCCATATCAGATTCCGAGGGTCGAACGGCAAGGTGAGGAACATCCTCAAGGGTGATCCATGTTGCACTGCCGGGTTTGGCTCAAGCCCAGTTGGGGCATCGTTTGCACGACGGCCTCAGCAGTTGATTTCAGCTGCAAAGTACACATCCATGACAGGCGCGGGTCCTCTGCCTAGGGAACTGATTGGCAGATGGCCTGTTTTGAAGGCTTGGTATCTGGCAACCATAGGTAACATTAGGTAACAAGGTCGATCAAGGTCCTGAGATCCTGTAGTGACCTTTGAGATCTTTCCTTTGGGCCCTGCCCAGGTGCCATGGCTGCAGCTATGGCACTTCTGTGCTTACCATCCGTCCTGGCAGTGTCCGACCTTCATCTGCACAAGTACAAGGCGAAGTTCCTCGTCACACCTCGGTGTTTCTCCAACCCGGCAATGGAAAATGGAACATCCTCAATCTGCAGTGGGATATTCCTCCATCAACTGAGCGATTTTCAGTTGTCAGGATGGATTTCCCCCCATTGGACGACTTTCCCGCGCAGGCGGCGAGCGTAGCGCACAGCAGCCTTGCCTTTCAATCCATGGGAAAGACACAGAAAGGCGGGGCCAGCTGAATCATCCAAATGGTCTCAAAAACATGGGAGCATTGGCTCTCGGTTTCAGATGTTTGTATGGATTTGTCTGAAAATGGAGGATATGATGATAATCTGTTGGAATTGGGGGCAATTACCATATTTTCAGACACACCCATATATCTCTTTCTTTATATTCCCATCCCAACTAATGGGCTGATGGTTTTAGATCAATTGATTCACAAGTTGTGCATGGTGACCGTTGAGAGTACCCAACTGGCAGTGCGTGACTCATGCTCAACGCAGGCCGCACTTTGGGAGATGACGAGACCGGAAAACCCACGGTGGTGAACGGGGAGCATTTGGATCCTTACAATGTGACCCGGTGGTGAAACGGTACAGGATTTCCGGGATGCAGATGTGTTCTTTTTTGCCGCTCATCATTGCTCCGGGGCTCTTGGGGGACTATGCACTTTCAGAGGAATCCCCTCATCAGTAGCTCGATTCTTCTATGTCTATCTCTGTATGTCTTAGTGGATGCACGCCCCTTGGGCAATTCTTTGACATTTTCAAATGAGATCCCCTAAAATGAAGTTCGTGCTGGATATGGCCACATTGAATTGGTGCCATCAACTTTTTGTGGCTTAAGTTTTCATTTTTGCTGGCTCAACCATGCTCAATCCACAATATATTGTTGGTGAAATCTAAACCTTCCCGATTCCAGTCACAGTGGATGTGTCTATGTACAATATGATCATGCGCACATCTAATTGCACGATGTTAATGAATTTGAGGTGTAGATAAGGAGAAAAAACACAAACACAAGTGACACAACTCAATAATTCGCTAATTTCTGGCATTGTATCCAGAATATTCCAGAATCAGGATTTCATATCTCAACATGCCTGGCCAGGAATCTATATCCATTCATATCTCTCAGAATGGGATAATGGAAAAAAACAAAGGAAACCGACCCCCTGACATCTTTCGGGTAAAACCATGCTGTCCTCTAGATTTTCCCATCCGAATCAATCCATTAAGAGTGGTGATCCTCAAATAAGTCCCTGAAACCAATCCATCAAGGACAGCAATCCGCAGAAAATCCCCAGATCCCAGTTAACTAGTTCGATATATCCCTACAAAGCCATCCGTCAGCCTATTTATAAACCAAGTTACATCAGTAGAACCGCAGTGGTTAAAAGTAGTTGGGTACACCATGCTAACTATGCATTGCTTGGCATTTTAATGTATTGCAATATCATATGCAATGGATAAAACTATGGAATTGCCTTTAAATGTATTTCAACTTTCAACTAATTTGGATGAATACTATTCAATATTGACCTCAATATTACAACTTACAAGTTATAAGTATCATAGACCATAGTGAGATTGGAGGTATGTTCACCAACTTCGCCGTTGAAATCTGGGCCCCACGTTGCATGTTGGACATCTCCGGATCTCCAGGTGCCCGAGCAGTTGATTGGCGATGTGGGACTCGCGGGTCCTAAGGGTGAACCTGGCAAGAAAGGCCAGGAGTTCTCCGAAGGTTGGGGGTTGGGGTTGATTTATAAAATTTATAGCTGAGCATAATGGTTATAGTTCTGGCAGACTATGATGGTTTTATGGTAAAAACATTTATTTTGTTCTTTTAAAGCGCCTTTTATTGATTCACCATCATAGTCAACTGTGGTTTGTAGAAAAACCGTTGTAATAGTTTTGCTTCATGATTGTTAGCTGGTGGCCTTCTGCTGGATGATAATGATTGTGATAATGCTGACTGGTTGGTTTACTAGGCCTGGATCTAGCTATGTTGCAACAAACCTAAACCAAACACCGTAGCTAGGTTTTGGAAACGTGAGGCATCGAACGATTAGATGAATTTAGCTGGCAATCTGCGAAGTTCGCAAATCTGTTGGCACGTTGGGGAACAAATCTGTACCAAGGTGGGATGACCATTTGTTAACTAGGGAATTCGTCCCTCCTTGGCATCGCAGGCGTCTGTGGCGAACCAGGCCCGGGATTTTGACTGCAAGCTGTAAGCAGCGAAGGGAAATCAGTTGCGGCAAAAGTAGCTACAGTACCCTCTGGTAATTCAAGATAGCGGTGGAAGATCACCCTTATAATGGGTAAATGAGCGAGCATCTATCAATGCACCATTCTCATCCGTTTTCCATAGCTATTTTGAATCACCAGAGGCTTCCCGGGCTTCTGGCTACCCGACCAGGGGCCATACTTGTCGCAACATCTCAGGTCCGATGGGAAAGAATGTGTCCGTTGCAAAGCCTGCAGCAGAGGATGGTGGAGGGAGACCATCACAGGTGTTCCAGAAGGGTTCCAGCGATATTCCTGGGGCGGTTTTTGGCCATCAGGATGTGCCACGGCTGTCATGCGGCAGGATCCGAATTTTCAGAGGCTACCAAGAATGTAAAGGTGATTTTCTCTTGGCTGATAATTGTGATTTTATGGTTGGTGCTACCCCAGATATGTGCCGTAGGACCTGGTGTTCTCCACATCTGCGGTGACCCGCTCCATGCTTGCAGAACTCGTCGGGGTCCACAGATCCCGTCTGGAAAGTGGCCATGCAGCTTCAGTCAATGAAGATACAACAGTAGGGACCCTAAGAATGAGAATAGCATAGCAGTCCTCCCATTTCATGGTCTATTTAAGTGGTTCTACTTCACTTGTTTTTGGTGGGGGGGGTTTGGTTTTGGCATCCCCCCTAGTGATTTGCAGAGGTGGGCCGGTTGTTTTCAAGTATGATCTTATGTTGACCATGGGCAGTAGAACTCATAAAGGATTGCTACGAGGATACTGGTCACGATACGAAGCAATGAAAGCGTCAAGGCTCTGAATTCCCAAGCTATCCGCCTCTCTGGTCTCTGGATGCAGCTTTTGCGGAAGTGCTGTCTCAGTTCATCCTCAATGTGCTCTGCTTGTTGATCTTGCACTACCAGCTGAAGAAGAGGATATCACAGTTGGCACCCTCAAAGCCGCAGACATCTGCTGGAGCGCAGGACCGGTTTCGGTGAACTTCGGTCCGTTGTGGCCTGGCTTGATCTCAACTTCGGAGCCAGGATACACCAAAAATCCAGCATGTCATCCTCAGTTTTCTCATTCAAATTGACATAAATTGGAATCTGTTCCCCTGCGGAGAGAGATGGAGAGAAGCCCCCCGGTTTTCAGATGTTGCATCGCCACCTGGCCAGGAGGCCCAAGATGACTCCTACATCTCCATGAGTTTCGGTATCGCAACTTGTCTCCTCCGGGATGGCTCCAAAATGGGTTTTGGAAGCATCCACCAATGGCTTCTTGGTAAATGATTGTTTTTAAAACAATCCTTCCTTACATGCGTACTCCATTGCTTGATGTCCCGAACTTTGTTGTCGTTTTAAACTTGTTGTTTTCAACAATGTTGTAGTGGTTCGCCAGGTACGATTCCCATGTTTTCAAAGGCTGAACCTACCAACCAGCCAGGCATCTTTGTTGAACCCAGATGGCACCCTGTGAAATGCCATGCCTTGAGGCCAATGTCAACTTCCCTTCCTTGGAAGCAGCTGGGCATGTAGCGGCCGTGGAAGAAATAGCCCCTTGGCTCCTTTAGCCAAGACCAGCCAACATGGTGATGTCTTCTCCGATGATTTCCACCAGCCCATCCAAAATCATCCGAAATCATTCAAAATTCAGGAATCCCGGTTCCAAGGACGGCAACTCCATGGGTTTCCCAATTGGAAAGCCATGAGACATCCATGGTCATAGCATCAGCATCCATCAGCGCAGGTCAAGTCGACTCTGGCCAAAGCGGCTGTAGCGGGTGGAGCTTCAGGTGGAGCCCAGCTGCTCTAGGGATTTCGGACAACCAATGGGACTTTTGAGCTGCAGCAAATCATCAAAAAACCATTAGATTGGACACAAAAAAGGGAACTACATATTGGATTTGGAAATTTTCTTGCCCATGAGCAACCAACACCTACAGTTTATAAGAAAGGGACAGAGTTTTTTGGGGAATCTGAGCCAGGCATTGTGGCAGACAACGCTGCTGTGGCCATGGGAGAAGGTGATGAGAATAGTGCAGCACCCAGCGTGGGAAGAACCGAGGGTATTCACCAAAAGAACAGGTCATTCAATCAGCAAAAAGCGGCGAGTTAACGTGATTTAAGTACAGAAATGAGGATATCAACAGGAAAAATTGGAATGCCACCAAGACAAACATGGATTTCAGCGGCAAAGATGGGCAAACGACCAAGAAAGAATGGGATATCGTGGGATCCAACTGACCTCCTTTGTGTTTGCTCAGCCCTGGTCACTTGTGCAGGGGAAAATCATCCCTCCCCAGCAGCCCAGCAGTTGATGAACTCACCCAGTCTCTTCGGATTCAACATGACTGCCACTTGAAACCATGAGAGTTCGACGGTGCCCCAAGGGTCCTTCAAGTCTTGAAACATCCGCATATATGTCTCATGCCGGAAGGCCATACGCCACTTAGAGCTCATTGCCTTGGCATTCTTGCCATGAGGTAGCTTGGTCTCCGCCACAATGAGTCCTCCAGATGGGGTCTCGGTGACTCAACTACAGCAGGCAGGGTGCATCGAACATGGAGGAATCCACCAGTTCATCTACCAGAGGGCCACCATCATTTGCTCATCACCCCAAGCATCCTGGTGCCGTGGAGGCCTTGGCAAAGGGCCAGCTCCAGGTGGCGGGGGAGTGGAGATGAGTGGAGCCTTGCAGCACTTGAAGATGTGGGCTGTGCCGCGAGAAAGTGGTGTTGAGGCAGGTTTTGTTTCCCTGGGCCACGGGCCGTGAGGCGCTTCTTCCGAGTGCCTTAGATGCAGCACCTGGAGTGGAAAGCTTTAAGAAAGGCCAGGGCTTGTGGGAGATCTGAGCAAGCTCGCTGATGCTGTGGATGTTCATCCTATCCCTTGCGAGACATCCTATGTTAAGATCCACCCCAAGGGCCTGTCGCAGGCCCCATTTCGGTGACAGACTTCGAGAGTCAGATCGAGAAGCCATCTGGCGCAAGCCTGGCTTGAGTTAAAACACTGGGAATGGCTTCCCAACTGAGCTTCCCAACAATTGGTTGACCTACCTAGAATTTTATTCACACCATATAGATCAACCTATCTATACAGCCTGTCTTGCCTTCCAAGATGACCTAGCTGAATTTCTCATCATTTCCGTAGACAGACCGCTGCCCACACCCAACTGGCGGACATGGCCGTGGCTTCACCTACGGTCAGCCAGGGGGAGGCAGGTGCAGAAGAAGAAACAGGTGGTGCAGTGGACATCTGAGAAAGGCCGGAAAGTGATTTGACCTGTCGGATGCTGGGAGAGTTCGGTGAAGGAGGCTGAGACTGCCTTCTTATGCAGAGTCCAGGGGTGATCTTCAGTGAACAATCTACAACAGTCCTGGGTGTTTCTCTTGTTTCAGAGCTTCTGGTTAGCTGATTGCATGTGGGTTTGGTGATGGCTCAGGTGGCACTGGCATGCTCGGCACAGCACCCGCAGAGCAAAAAGCCGCGCGTTTTTTTCCGCTGGAGTAGGGAAGAAACGAACAAGGAGTAGCGGGGAAATTCACAGTTAACATACTTTGATTATTTTTGGTGATAATTGGCGATGTTTGATGATGATTGAAGAGAATCAGAAATAGCGAAGCAACGCATGCTGGTTGTGCCGGGCATTTGATTGTGTGCTTTCAAGTGGTTGGAGAATTTGCTGTATCCCAAAGCAGAGGGCCTTGCAACCATGAGAACCAACCTGCTGCCCTAGGCTGAGAGCATGCGATCTGAGCATAGCAAAGTGTCCCTGGCCCGCATTGGTGATTTGATGCACCTCTGGCTCTTCTCCAGACCCAGCGACCCAAAGGCTCAGCACTGGTCAGTGGTGGAGGGTCAAGATGTTGGGCCGAACAATGCTGCAGATTTCACCATCATGCATCTCCTGGTCCGCGGTTCCATTTTTTAAAATTTCCACCCCAGCAAATGGGATGGCTTTTGGCCCAATGATGAACACCTCCCGGAACACATGATTTTCCATACCACGACTTTCCCGTTTTTCAAGGGTGGAGCGTGTTCTACCACGGGCTCCAAGGTTCAAGAAGAAGCGAAAGGATTTCATTTTCCGCACCAGCCACGAGTTCGAAGCCCGGCCCCACTCTTTTCCATGTGAAGATCGGAGTATTCCGAGTGGATTCTTTCCCGGCAGCAGTGCTTGTCGGGTTTCAATCGCAAAACGGAATGGGACCCTGGAACCTTAGCACCTTAAACCCTTGGAACCTAGAACGCTGGAACCCTTGCTGTTGGGTTGCAAAGTTGGGTTACTCTCCAAGGTTCTACCGGAAGGGTGTGGAAAGGCTCATCCATGGTGAGGCCGGAGCTGTTTCCTCCTTTGGTTCCAATGGCTGCTTTGGAACCTGCACAAAATAGATTTTGCAGGTAATTTTCTGTGCTTCCCCTATCTGGAACAACATTTTTTCCGGTTCCAAAGTTCCAAGTCTGTTGTCGAAGTTTCAGGGGTCGCCACGGTGACCATCGCCGTGGCCGAAACGGAAGGTGATCCGCAGCAAGGCATTTGAGCAGTGCCGTTGATGGTTAATAGTGATATAGGCATGCGTTCAAGGCCTGGGTCAATTTTTTCTTAACACCCAAATTTGGCGATTTGACTCACAACTTACCAAGTATATGTCACATTTTTTTGTGGGGTGATTGTAATCATTTGCAACCCCTTTCGGAATTCATGCTCTGAACCAACCAGTACAAGGTGACCCCATGCTTTTCACCACTCCTTATTTGTTGCAAGCAGTGACTAGCCACCAACCAGAAGAGTCAACGTTTTGAAACTCGCAGGTAATGATGAACTGGGCCTCGGTTCTCCGGAGCAGGGACAATGCACGAATGCTTGCACATCCCTAGCTTCTTGGATTTGCAGCTGGCTTAGCTGTGGCTTGTGTGCGCATCCTCAACTGAAAGAAAGATCAAAGTGCTGAAACCACAAGAGGTTTGCTGTTGTCCATGTCAGAGCTCCTGTAAATCCATGTCTCACTTCCTTGCCCGCGGCAGCTCTCCAACTCAGCGCTTCTCAAATCGAGAAGGGCCCCAGGATGGAGAGCCACGAGCAAAATCAGCGGGTCGAATTGTTTGGGGCTTGATTTCTGCTCTTGGAGAAATTCCATATAACTATTCCATGACATGCTGCGCCACAAAAATTGGGATGTCTCGAAGCCTGCTTTGGCCCAAGCCGCAGCGCGCAGCACGCTGTAGCAGGGACACCAAGTTGCCAGCTATTTTGGTAACAGCTGCGATGGAAGAATTCTATTGCCAAATGCTTCAGATGGTGACTGCAACTTCGGCTTCTGCTTGCTGGTGGCCATTGGTGGCATGACCCAATTGGAAAAGCATAGTCGCGGATACAATAATAAACCATCCCCCAAATCACCATAAATAGGTGGTATAAACCATCAAAATATAGGTGGTTTATTATTGTTTTACCCACATTAGTCGCGGATACATGCAAGCAGCCATAGATGGATGTGTCAAGAATGGAGACATCGTTCAACATCCCGTGCGCTAGGTGGTGCCACCTTCGTCAAGGTTGGATGAGTGTTGATGAGTGTGCTTCAACGATCTTCAGGAGTGAACAAGTGACAAGAGATGAGATCATCTTCGGATGTTCGATAGATAGATAGATAGATAGATAGATTGATTGATTGATTGATTGATTGATAGACTGATAGACTGATAGACTGATAGACTGATAGACTGATAGACTGATAGATTGATAGATTGATATACACTACAGGTACTGTGGGTGGTATCCTGCACAGGTTTGTTGATTTGTCATGAGTCATTCATGGTGAATCCAGCTGTCGTTCGCCCATCTTGCCCTGCGCAGGAACTTGTGCCCTGAAAGCTTAAGCTGGACGTCATGAAAGCGCAGCTTGTCAAAAGTCTTGTCACACCAAGAGTCACCAATCCTGCCAATCCTCTTTCATTCATTCTGGATCCCCAAAAGAAGTAGCGATGATTCGAAGCAAACACGAAGACCCGCAGATTCTTGTCATGTGGCTTGTGCGGTTTAGGTTGAGCAACCTTCCGACACTGGGCATGGTCAGCTTGAGTGCTAGAAGTCCAAAAAGTCAGCAGCACTTCCCCGATCACAGCTGCAACCCTCACATGGGCCTATCCCAGCGGTCAGCCGAGGCGAAAACGAAGAGATTTCCCCAGGCCAGGCGCATTTCCACGGACACTGAAAGGCATCGGCGGTGATTCGTTAAATCCGTGGGGATGACCCTGCAGCAGGGGACGAGGTGCTTACCGCGCGCATCTTGCAAGTTTTTGGCTCTGGTGGAGCGCCCCCAAAACACCAACCTGATCCTTGACAAGATCAAACCTAGGAGAATGACATATTTCTGAAACCTACGAGATCAGCTCGTATGAGATATTTGCAGTGGGGAACACCTTATCAATTTGACTTCTGAAATTCGGTGGTTTACAAACTATCCATGCTGCACTTCGGCCCTGCGGCTTTGCTGCTGTTTGCTCTTGGGAAGCTTGCATTTGCTCAAGCAGTTTTCTTTTTCTCTCCTGTCTGGGCCATCCCATTCCATGCTGGCCATCGGAATCAAGTAAATTTGGGAGAACCAAAATCATGGAACCAACCTGGTATGAGAGTTACCCGCTCAAGTTTCCCCACATCTCCCCCGAAAATGTGGCACATCCCACCGTTCGTTTGTGTGTGGTGCGTTGTGTATGCCTTTGATAGATGTTGACAACATCCAACGCCTGGCAGAAGAAACACGCCTGGTTCCATGTTAGAAGTTCCCCCCCCCAGACCCCCAAGTTTTTTGAATTTGTTGGGATGTCGAATGCTTGACATGTTCTGCAAAGTGTTCCATTTCGATGCTTCAATGCGACAATAAACTAACGACAAACCACACCCAACAATCCCGGCTTGGCGTTTCTCATAAACCATTCAGCATTGTGGCAAACCCAATCATAACCCCCAACGGGTACGGTATCTGCCAGGTGGTTTCACATATCAATTTTTCCAACCCCCACCTGCAATGATCCCCGGTTGACTCTTATAGGTGGCTCAACCACCAAGCAGATTGGGATCTCAGGCTCCAGGGACTCCAAAGCGCAGAGGCTTCCTGGTGCCACGCCCCTGCCGGCAGCTGCGTTGGGGAGCGCCGCAGTTTTGTGAACAAGAGTTTCCTTACAGGCAGGACATCGAAGCTGCAGAGCTTCTGACTTCGGTAGCCTCGTTGATGGTGATGGGGGAAGCTTCAATTTGCCATTCCAATGAGGCAGTGACACTCATCCCAAGATGATTTTAATATATTTTAATAGTAATTATATACAGTAAAAAATGTAGATCTCTGTATGGAAAATTCAGGATTGCGCTAAACTATGCGACTCTAGGATGTAGTTGTCATGTTTTCCCTGTGTGGGGAGATTTTCCTTCTTACATATGGACCAGGGTCTTGACCCACTCATGTGTTAATTATAATTGCCTTGTAGAGGTGGAGTTTGCCAGTGTGTCTGCACAAAGTTCCTTGTTTGCTCGGCTTGTATTGTGTTGCAACATCTTGTGGTTCCCAGACATGGTGGGAGGGAGAATATGGAGGAAAGCCCCAGGAAGTAGCAGTAAAGGAACTGGGCAGAACCTGGGGAGCCTGTGCCCCCTCGAGGCCTGGACGTCCATGTTCCAAGACCTACTGATGAGGATCTGTTGCGCTTCGCTGACTGGGATGGTGATGGCGACACCGATATTCTTGTTGGCACATATGGCCCAAGAAAGAATCGCACTTTCCGAATCCTCTTCCATGAGCGGCTCTCGAACGACACCTTCCATGTCCATGAGCTGATAAAGATTCCAGACATTTATCAGATCAGGTTTGGTTTTGGTTTCATCCCAACAATTAGTTTTCAGGTTGCAGATTGGGACGGAGATGAGCAGTTGGACTTATTGGTCTGCACTCGGGTGCTTGCAGCCCCTGGGAACGGGAACGTGTCCTATCTTTCCTCCGACGACGTACAGGTTTTGGCTTCCTGGGTAACATTCCTGAGCCACGGGCTCCTTCCTCTCAACTCCCTTCAGAACGGCACCGTGATCTTGAACAGAGGAGAAGCAGATCAGATTGAACCTTTTTGTGATATGAAACCCGTGGACTGGGATGAAGACGGTGACCTTGACCTTTTTCTGGACGACAAATATTTCGAACGTCGATCAGCAAATTTGTCAGACCTGGTGGAGCGGACGCACCCTCTTGGCAAGTACAATGGCACAGTCCTGCAGATCGTTGACTTCGATGGCGATGGACATTCGGAGTTGATCGTTGACACTCTGCCCAAACGCAACAGTCATGCCTATCGTGCACTTGCCTCCTTGCGGCGGGCTCTTGATGGTAGCTTTGTGCAGTTTGCCGAAAACCCCTTCACCGACGTCATTGTGCTGCCTTCTCAAGACTTTTACGTCCTGGACTGGAATTCGGATGGCTTACCAGACATTTTGGCTGTGGATTCCGACTTGTCTTTGTTTCCACACACCAGAAAATCGTCGCGGTCACCCGTGTACATTGATTTGTCGCCGAATGGTTACACTTACACAGGTATTCTTCGATATTATGAACAGGTTCAGAACTTCGATATTGTGCTCGATTTTCATCTTAATGTCTTTGAGCACATCGAGCATGAAGTACCATCGACACGCTACGACTCTCTCCCTCTCTCCCTACTCTCATATCCCAGGGTCGTAGACTGGAACCAGGATGGAGTGGACGATCACGTCCTCGTCAGCTCACTTTACCACGATTATCATTATGATGGTAATGTCCGAGTATACGAGATGAGGGGTCTGGATGTCCGAGAAGTTCCGAAGGAATCAATGGGGTTCGACGGCCTCGAATATTGTTGTGGGACAAGCCCCGGTGGTGAACAGCATGCCATTTTTGTTGATTGGGATGGGGACGGTGACCTCGATCTTATTACTTCAAAGGGTGATCGTCGCTTGCACTACTTTGAAAGGGTCTCTGGCCACTTCAAAGCGGAGCAGCCAGGAAATCCATTTCGCACTATTCGGAAAAAACCAAGGTATCCTTTTTCCACGCAAACGCCTCTTGACGAAGCCGCTTTTACTCCAGTGGACTGGGATCAGGATGGTGATATGGATTTGGTGCTTGGAGACGGGCGTTATTATGAGCAGCTGGCTAATGGTAGCCTAAAACTCTGGGAGCAGAACATCTTCACACCAGTTCTGGGATCGACAGAAGGACAGTGCCTCGAGGGACTGGTGTGTGCCCTGCGATTTCTCGATTGCGATGGGGATGGTGACCTGGACTTACTCCGAGTGGAGGGGTCCAGAGACCCTCCACTTCAAGTCTGTGAGCACAACAGCGCTGCAGGGACTTTGACATGTGGCCATGATTTCCTATGTCTGGGAACGAATCTCCGCAACTTCCGGCCCAGTCAGGTAGATGCCTTCCAAAAATTTGGCGAATTGATTTCCTTGGACTTAGTGAATGTTTCGGATGGCCGGTTGAAGTTCATTGCGTTTCACAGACACAGGTTCCAAGCAGTGCTTTGGACTGCAGGATTCTGTACACCTGAGGGCGCATGCCACGGCAAGGGCTTCTGCGAGAAAAAACACCTGCAGTGTACCTGTGGCCCAGGTCATGAGTTGGGCGATTGCTCTCGATGTCAACGGGGCTTCCATGGGGTTCTGGAGAAGCTGGGGCAGATTCGCAACTGCAAGGCATGTCCGGCGAAGAATGGGAAGCTGTGCGACGGCCGTGGAGACTGCTTTGATGACGCAGCAGCCCAAGCTCTTGCGGCTCGAGCAGCCCCAGCACAGCAGTCGACAGAGGCATTCATGGCAACAGGGAATGGCTCATGTCGCTGTTACGAGGCTTGGTTTGATCTTAAAATCAATGCTTGCAACGATGAATCAAGTCATACCAGGTTGATCGCGCGCCATTCCACATAGCCAATCCAAATCCGTCTTGTCTCTGCTGGTTATTCAACACTTTCTTGTCTTGGCTTTGTTTGCTGCATCCCGGCTGTTTACCTGAGTAGAAGCATCGCTGCAGAGCAATGAATGGAAAGCATCGGGTGGACTACGATCTCCCCAAAGTATGTAGGTTGAGTATGAATTTCTTTGTTCATATGGAGAACAAAAGTCTGTCGAGTGTATAAAGATGAGTTTTCCGTGGGGCATGTTAAAAGCGGGTTTTCTGTGGAGCGCGTGAACAACGAATTCTGGGGAGGCCACCAGAAAAACGATGGCTTGAGCATATCCTGGCAAAATAATGTCTTCCAAGAAAAGTGTCAAGAACGAGTTGTCTAAAGATTGCAAACCTTGTGAACAAGTTGGAACGGTTCGCAATGATGTCCCTCACCTTCTTAGGAAAAAACGCGGGGAAAGTGGGAATGGTCATGGCCGGCAAAAAAAAAGAACATATCTACCGGATGGGAGTTAGAAAGATGTTGATGCAGTCTTGGGGGTCAGGATTTAAGGGTATTTCCTGCAAACCAGCGCTGCCAGTTCGCAGGTATGAAGACCCGTAAAAACCAGCATAGGTCCTGCATGCAGGGAGAATTGCAACATCAGGTTTAGAATGTTTAGAAGTATGCAGGTTTTGTTTTGATATTGCTTTTGGTAACCTGATTTTGTCCCTTCTTCATCTTCTTCACTATCTTCATTCCTTCACACCCTGAGAGGCCCACTTTAACGGCAGTGACGTGGATGGCCGAAGCACCTGCACAGGTGGCATTTGCCCGGCTGGATCCGAAGAACAAGATGGGACATGCCGTCCATGTGAGGAAGGCTCTTTTTCCCTCGCCGGGGGCCCCTGCACAAAATGTGGTTCTGGATCATATTCGCTCGCAGCAAGCAGCAGCTGCTTGGAATGTGAGCCTGGAAAAGTCTCAGAGATTTCAGGAGCTTCAAAGTGTGATGCATGTCCAGCAGGCAAATATGAAATCGACCGCAAGTCGTGCAGTGATTGCCAAGCTGGGTTTATTTCCTCAAGCGGAAATTTTTCATGTGAGAAATGCCCAGCAGGGCGCGTTGCACCAACCACAGGTTCCTCAACTTGTGCGCTGTGCCCTGGTGGAACCTTTGCTCCTCCAGGCAGAAGTGTGTGCCAAAAGTGCCTTCGTGGCACATATTCCTTGGGTGGGAGCGGCAGCTGCTTGCCTTGCTTGGCTGGCACAGTTTCAATGGTTGATGGTGCTTCGAGATGTGATTTTTGTCCACCCGGAAGAGAAGGGTTGAACGGCCAGTCCTGTAGTCCCTGCAGGAGTGGATTCATGTCCCCAGGTGGTAACAGTCCATGTACGAAGTGCCCAGCCGGATTCAAAGCGCCAAAGACAGGCAGTAGTGCATGCGAGCCATGTCCTGAAGGTTTTCATTCAGAAGAGGGCGCTCCAAGCTGCATCCCATGCCCTCCAGGCACCATTTACATTTTGAGTGGAACCGGCAGCAGATGCAGACCGTGTGACGCTGGAAGCTTTGCCAAAGGCTCGGCTTGTGAGCCGTGCCCAAGCGGAACCTTTGCTTCTTCAGGCAGCAGTGAGTGCAAGAAGTGCGGTCGTGGAACGTATTCCTCGACTGGGAGCGGCAGCTGCGTGCGTTGTTTGCCTGGCACAGTTTCAATTGAAGAGGGTGCTTCGGCGTGTGACCTTTGTCCACCAGGAACAGAAGAATTTTACCGCCAATCCTGTAGAGCCTGCAGTAGTGGATTGATTTCCCTAGGTGGTAACAGTTCATGCAAGAAGTGTCCAGCCGGATTCAATGCACCAAAGACAGGCAGTAGTGCATGCGAGCCGTGTCCTGGAGGTTCTTATTCAGAAGAGGGCGCTCCAACCTGCATCCCATGCCCTGTGGGCACCATTTCAGTTGCAGCCAGCGGCAGATGCGACAGTTGTGAAGGGAACTTTTTGCGGGCAGTGCCTGATGCCACGAAGCAAAGCTGTGAAGTTGATAGCATTCAGGTGCTTCTTCTTGCGGGATCTGCTCTTGCATCGACGGGTTTCTTTTTCCTGTGTTTGACGGGATTTCTTGGCAAGGCTACGATTGCAGATGTTTCCGCCCAGGGCCAAAAGGTGGTGGTGACCACGACCCTGTCGCACTTTTTGCTGAAGCGATCTCAGGTGACTTTCACAGGCACCGGGAATCCCAATCTCGAAGGTCAGTCCTGGACGGTGCACGCCCTGAACTCCTTCCAGCTGACACTGCATGTCGAGGGTGGTGACTTGGATCACCTGGACACCTCCATGGGACGTTTCCGTATCAAGTGTCCAGGTGCTTTTCTCCATACGGGTCTGTGGCGCTGTCCCCTCATTTTTTGGTGCTTGCTTTTCGGGGCTGCCAGCGCAAGCGCCATGAGCCAACTCACCTGGTCTTTGAGTCTGCTGATGGGCGGCTTGGGGTTCTTTGCTGGTTCTTTGGCATTCGCTTGGCGGCTCAGGTGGGACTTTGCTCTGCTTGTCACGGTTGTTGTTTGCTGAGTTCGGTTCAAGCATGTTACAGCCATTCCCTCATACATGCGGTTGCTAAAGATAATGAATGTCAATCAAAGACCAGTTGCTTTCCTTGAGGCACATCCCGTCCCAAAGGATCGATGAGGGATGATGTGCTTGGATGGTATGAGCGCCCCACCTGCTCGCCAGGCAAGGTCAGCGAACTCCGCTCTCCAAACGTCGACGGCAGTTTCTCAAGGAGTGGCCGCTACCCCGCCAGCCCTGTGAACGTGGTCCAGATCGATCCATGACTGCGGGGCAGTTGCAGGACTTTGTGCAGTGTCTGGGATCAAGAGACCAAGCGTACCACGGTTTTGAACCCGGTTTGAAGAGTTCATTCATGTCCTATTTGTTGGGCCATTGGAGGTATAAGGGGGCAGTGTTTGCTAATTTCCCAACAACTGTCACAATTCTTTGGATTCGACAAGTTGTTGGATCATGTTGGGTTGTGTTGGATCATGGCAGGTTCTTTGAGGCCTTCATCAAGGAGCGTTCCATGCATTACGTTTGCTCCAACATCGTGAAGCCTCTGACTGAGCCCTACCAGCTTTCCTTTGTCGAGTTGGTCGGCCCAACGGCTATGGAATGGTTTGTAAGCCACTGCTGGGGGATGGCCGTGCGGCATTTCAATGATGCCATCCGTTCCCCGGACTGCAGAGATGAAATTTGTTTATTTTTGCAGCAGCTAGGAAATTTCGGGAGACGTAGAGGGGTGTTAAGGAATTACAAGATATAAGATTAGCAGAAGAAGGTGGCAACTTGTGGAAACCACAAGCCCTGCATGGAAAGGTATTGCACGGAAGAAAGACCCCCTTGTCGAGCACTGCTCTACAATGGTTTTGTGGAAAGCTTGTCTAGGACAATCGTGTGTCACACTCCCCTGTGATGCTTTTGAAGAACATTCCTGTGCAACTTTATTGCAGAATATGCCCTTGGAAAACTCCTACTTGATGGTCCTGTCACAACTCCAGTGGGACAAGCCTGCATTCTTGTGGGAGCAACTCAAAGCACACAATTTTTGCGCGCGGGGTGCGCTGCGGCTCAAAGTGAAAACCCGCCACAGCAGAAGCCTTCCCAAACTCTGCACCTACTTTCTCGGCTATTGCAACAGGATTTGCAAAAAGTATAGTCATGCTCCAAGTCGAAGTCTAAGACATAAGAATGCATATCGCCAAAGTGCGCCTTGGAAACGACGCTTTGGCGCAGCATTTGCAGAGCCTTTCATACCAAAAGCAATCAAACATGACACTATTGGACACCCAGTTTTCCACGCGAACCGTTGTGAAGGATAGCTGCGCAACAAACACTCTGGCACGGGCCACGTGTTTTGGGCAAAGTGAGGCCAAGATTTGAAAATCCAATTTTTGTCGCTTGTGTCCTGAGGTAAGCATGCCATGTCGTATGCGAGCGAGTGGCGTGGATTGGGATATTGGATCTGTACTTTCAGCAATAGCCAGTGGAAAGTCGAAGATGAGCTTGGGAAAGGAGTTTGGCAGGCGGGCAGCACATTTGAAACAAAGGTGCAACACTCATAAATTACCAAAGTAAGTTTAGTTAGCAAACTTCGGGCTTACTGACATTTTTCCATGATAAGCGTTCGCCTCACCAAGTCAACCACACTTGAAGCATCACTAGTTAGAAGGTTGCAAAGGAGTATCGGAAGCACCAATATAGAGCATGGTGAGGGCCAACCAGTGTGCAAACGAGTGCATGTGCGCGAGAGATTGTGCGTGAAAGAAGTGCGCGAAACACGTCGTTTTTGCAGGTTTTGTTGCCTGCGCGGCCGCCAAGGGATGGTCTGTGTTTCCGCGCCTGCATGCCTCAGTCTCAGAAAGGCAAAAGCTGTTGGAAAAATTGCACGAGACTGTTGCAAAGAGCACAGTATTCCAAAAACAGGTTAAACAATTGAGGGTCTGAGACGTCTTGGAAGATGAGGCCTGGGAAATGCATGAGACCATGCTGAAGCAAGAGCTCGAATTGTATGAAACCTATAAAGTCATGCGCAAATCATCGCATTCTTGGAGCAGCACGGGCAAGGCCGCACTGTGCACGCCGCGCGGTCTTGCCGCTATGTGCGGGACAGCATCAATGACAGCGCGGCTCTCCTGCCATGTTGCGGGGTTGCTAAACGCATAGTCACCGCTGTGCGAATGAGACTTCTAGCTGTGGTGCGATGCCCGCGCCATGCGGCAATGCAAGTGGAGGTTGCCAAATGCATTGCAACAGCTGTGCGAATTAAGGAGAGTGTTTGGATATGGTGAAACTCTCCTGCACTGCTGGATTGCCACTGGAGGTTGCCATAAGCGCATTGTAATGGCCGTGCGAAAAGAAGAATTGGGTCACAGAAAGGGCGGCTCAGAGAAGGCTTGGCTGAGAGATGGTTGATCCAGAGAAGTAGCTGAGAGAGGATTTAGACAGAAGCCGCTCACGGAAGATATTTTTCAGAACTCAATGAAGGTCCGGCTCCGAGCAGAGTTGGCTCAGTGAAGTGGCCCAGGGAAGACGTAAAGTACGTCAGAGAGGAGCTCGCTCAGAGAAGAAGTAAGTAGCTTAGAGAAGAGGCAGGCTGGAGAAGCATTAACTCAGCGGATAGCTGGATAGGGGAAGATTCGACTGAAACAAGAGGTTGCTGAGAGAAGTAGCCGAAAGAGGATGTATCTCAGAAGTAGCTCGGAGAAAAGTAGCTCCGAAAAGAAGTAGCTTTTAGAAGACTAGGTTGCTCGAAGAAATCGTTCAGAGAAGAAGTTGCCAGAAGAGGTACCTCAGAGAAGAGGTAGCAAAGTGAAGCAATACCTCAGAAAACCTTGGGGTCAGGAAATGGACAGCTGGGGAAGAAGAGGAGGAAGAAGATGATGATGATGAAGATGAAGAAGAAGCTCATGCATTCACTGATGCATATGATACGGGGAGTCAATAGGCATTCGTTCGTTTGTTCGTTCGTTCGTTCGTTCATTCGTTCGTTCATTCGTTCGTTCACTCGTTCTTTTATTCGTTCGTTCGTTCGTTCGAAGGACCGGTTCCTGAGCAAGGTTTCCAAGAACAGATTGCTCATGTTCCCAGGAACAGCTTCCCAAACAAAATTTCGAAGAAGTGCTCCAGGCGAGGTTGCAACTTAGAACAGAATCCCAAGCAAGGGTCCGAAGGACAGGTTCCTAAACAAGGTTCTCAAGCAAGGTTACAAAAAACAGGTTCCCGAGCAAGGTTCGAATGAACAAGTGTCAAACAAGGTTCCCAAGCAAGTTCCGAAGTTCCCAAGCAGGGTTCTCAAGCCATGTTCCCACCAAGTTCCCACAGAACAGGCTCCGAAGCCAGGTTCCCAGGCAAGGTTCCGAAGAACAGGTTCCCATGCCAGGTTCCAATTTACAACCTTCAATCCACCTTCCCAAGCAAGGTTTCCCGGAGCAGATTCCCAAGGAAGGTTTCGAACAAAACGTTCCGAAGGCAGTTGGAAGAAGAACAGGTTCCCAAGCAAGGTTCCGATGAACAAGTGTCAAGCAAGGTGCCAAGAAGCAAGTTTGGCAGCAACAGGTTTCCAAGAACAGGTTTGCAAGCGCCGTTTCCAGCAACAGGTGCCTGGGCAAGGTTCCAAGAATAGTGAACAGAATGTTGCACAGTTTGAATTTTAGTGGTAGCTGTGCTAGCACGGGAGATTGAAGAACTAGTTTTGGTGCAAAAAAATTACGGCGCCGGCACATGGATCAAAAAAATGACCCCTCAGTTGCAATAGCATGGCAAAACATTGCAAACGCTTTTATTGGAAGGGTGTTTTCACGAAGTGTGTGCTCTGTGATTGCGCCTCGGCTCCCAACCTCTAGAGTAAGAAGGGCTAGGCAATAAACATGTTCGCTGCAAACCCGATGTTTGACCGCCCCGGAAATCGACCTGACGGGACATGATCATCATCGTCATCATCACCATCGTCATCGTCATCATCATCTTCATCATCTTCATCATCTTCATCATCATCGTCAGCATCATCAGTTAACAAACCATTCAACATATTTGTTCAGAGGAGTTGGCAGATTTGATCCCTTATGGAGACAAGTGGAAGTTAACAAACCATTCAACATATTTGTTTAGAGGGGGTGGCGGTGTTGACCAATTATGGAGACAAGTGGGAGTTAATAATCATTCAACATATTTGTTCAGACGGGGTGGCGGATTTGATCCCTTATGAAGACAAGTGGAAGTTAATCAACCATTCAACATTTGTTCGGAGGGGGTGGCGGATCAAATCTTTGAAGGCAAGTGGACTTTAATAAGCCATTCAACAGATTTGTGCTGAGGGGGTGGCGGTGTTGATCCCTGTGATTTGATCCCGTATGGAAGATCTTGAATGAATGAGTAGATCTAAAAATCCAAATGCCACCTTGGATCTTCCCATTCATCTGCCAGTCCTGACTTGCACCGTCAAGTTGTACCTAGTGCAAGTCCCGGACCATGCCGCTCTATCTTTGGCGCTCAATCCTTCTTGTAACCACAAGTGGGTATGGTCACCGATTGCTTTGTTTCGGCTGGTTTGAGCCATGGTCCTCCGGGGTCCTTCGTGTGTGATATCGCATGACTGCAATCCTGAGGTTTGACGAAGGTTTTGTTGCGAGGGAGCATAAATCATTGTATCATTTGGGGGATGGAACATATATCGTTATATCATGTGGGGGGTGGTCGAACGTGGGGTTTGGCGCCAACATGTTTCACTGGTTGAGTATTTGTGAAATTTCTTTGTTTCTGGCTGTTGGGGTTATTCTTTGGGCTTATTTTTTCTGAGCATTGTTGTAGTATGACTAGCATGAAAGATACACAAAAAAGATCCACTATATTATGGGCTTGGCATGCAAAAAACATGTCAAGTCGTGATATCGAAGGCTATAGAAGTGTAAATCAGATTGATCAATGAATCAATGACTCATTGCATCACTGAATCAATGAACCAATGAATCAACGAATTTCTGAACCAATGAATCCGCAAATCAAGGAATCAATGAACCAATGAGCCGAACAATGAGTTTCAATGCTTCAGTGAAGCACTGAACCCATGAGTTTGTGAATGAATGAACCAATGAACGAACGAGTGAATCAATGAACCGCTGAGTCAATAAGGCAATAAGTCAACGAACTCATGAACCAATGAATCATGAATCAATGAATCAGTGAACGAACAAACGAATGAATGAATGAATGGATGAATGGATGGATGGATGAGTGGATGGATGTGTGAGCTATATTTCTTTGTTGAGCTATTTCTTCATTGAACGATCTCTTCGCTGAGGCACCTCTTCTCTCAGCTACTTATTTTCTGAGCAGCCTCTCATCTGGGCTACTTCTTCTCTGACCCGCTTCTGCTTTGAGCTGCCTCCCAGCTACAGTGCCTTTTCTGCAACCCCACTTCTTCTCTGCGTGCAGCCAGCGCAGTGCCTTTTGCAACCTCCAGCTGCAGTCCAGCGTAGCGCAAAATGTAGCCTAGCAGGAGCGTCGCAGCATTTGTATTGCTTTCCTGCGTGCAGCCGTGACGCTGCGTTTTGTCGCAGCCGGTTGCATTAAACCCGCATACTGTAGCAGGAGCATCGCATCACATCAACCAACGTTGTCGCAGCGTCAACAGTGCGGACTTCGCCGCAAATCCGGGGCTGCTCTAATCCGGGGCTGCTCCGAACGTGGCCTTTTTTGGGGGGGGGTGAGATCGAGCTCTCGCCACAGTCTGGTGCACATGTTGCAGCGAGAAGCGTGTTTTTGACCAAAAGCAATCTCTCGCTACAGTCTCGTGCGCTTTTTGGTCGACATCGAGGCGCAAACCCGCAGAAACACGGACCCTACTTTCGCGACCCCAGGGGCCAGAATACGCGTAAAAAATGAGGTTTTGCGCCCGAGGGTATTTTCACCGCGAACTAACACGCTTCCAAAGTGTTGCACTTTCCAACTACTTGATGATGATGGGGTTGACATGGTGCTGTGGTTGACATGATGGTGTGAATGCTAACCATGACCATCGTCCGACAAATCGAAGGTTTGGGAACCAAATTTCTTTTGAAAATCAAATGATGACATCAAATTATTGAACTATAGATAATAAACATATGAAATCAGTTCAACCAATCAACCAATCACTCAAGCAAGCAATCAGTCAATCAATCAGTCAATCAATCAATCGAGCAAGCAAGCAAACAGACATTCAGCCAAGCAAGCAAGCAAACAACCAATCCATCGTATCAATCAATCAATCAAGCAAGCAAGCAAGCAAGCAATCAATCATATCAATCAATCAAGCAGCCAGCCAACCAATCAAGCAATCAAGCAACCAATCAATCAAGCAAGCAAGCAAGCAAGCAATCAATCATATCAGTCAATCGACCCTAGTCAGCCATCCAATAAATCGCTCATTCATTGGTCCCTTTATTGCTTCGTTCGTGCGTGCGTTCGTTCGTTTGTTCGTTCATTCATCATTTCGTTCCTTTGTTCTTTCGTTTTTTCGTTCCTTCGGCTTCGTTCCTTCCTTCCATAGTTCCTTTGTTCCTTAGGTCCTTAGGTCTCGTTCGTTCGTTGCTTCGTTAGGCTTCGTTCCTTCGTTCAGTGGTTCCGTCGTTCCGTCGTTCGTGCGTTCGGTCGTTCATTCGGTTGATCTTTCGTTTGTTCGTTCCTTTGTCAAGTCAAACATGCAGCATATGCAGCGATGAGCACAAAGAAGCACCAATGGCGGTTCAATGGCGTTGAATGGGTTTCGTTTCTTGTATGGTCAGTAATTTCCTGTAGCGAATATGGTCGAAGTTTCCGGCGCGCTGGCGCGGCCGGTATCAGCAGCGGTTGAGCGTTTGACCGTTTGTCACCTACTGACAGCTACTTTTTCATGTTTGTACTGATGTTTCCCGTGGTTCGGCTGGCAGGAGTCCTCCTTCTATTTGGCCCTCAGAAGTCCATCGTGCAAAGGTACTGCCGCTCGGAACCAGCCTTTGATAGTTTTCTTGACAGATTCGAATTCTTGTGTGCTTGCGGAGGTTGGCCCTTCCCGTACCATATAGAATGAAAATCCCGTTTGCGGCGAGTAAAGTGGGTTTGTTGCCTCGCGGCTTTACGGTTTACAGTTTGATCACGTTCTAAATTTGAATTTTGCACATCATGTACAGGACCATCGACTTGCGTCATGCCGTGCCCTTGGGCGAATTGAGGCCATGGTCATTGATGAGCAGGTCCTGCCCCTCCAGCGAATTTGGTGTTTGTTTGAGGTCTACCATACCATCCTGCTTTCGCAAAATGATCATTTTCAAGGTGGGGGGTTGGCTTGACCCCATGATCAATAGCAGCTTTGACTTGAAAACTTGCAGTAGTGTCTTCTTGCAGAACCATCCCTGGAATGGATATGATATTGGTTGGCGTAGCAAGTGTTGCAACCCAGTTGAGCACGCATAAGCCTAGGAATGAAGGAGGCACTGCCTTCTGTGAATCTAGGCGGGTAATGGAAAAATCCTCGCGCATAGGTGAGTTTCCAGATTTTCCTCATTTCAGAAAATTCCATTCCCAAAAAATAACGTTGCCTACCAATCTCCAGCATCATTTTCCCGATTTGAATTCATTTAGATCACGGATTTACAAAGGTAAATCCGGCACTTTCGGATTCATTCGGATCCTCCAAGTTGGAAGGCCTTCTCCTTTGCGCATCCACCGGGGTCCTCCAAGAGGGCCGTGCCGGCACTGACGTGGCGGTGCGCGTGGCCCAACGGGCTCGTGACCTGGACACACGCAGTGCTGGAGCCTCCAACGAGGCGGACCTGCAGATGATCCATGTGCCTCAGCCATATATGAATTTTCAATTTTGTTCTCGAATGCGTTGCGGGTTGCCATTTCTTGGTGGGGTTTTTGGGGTGGAACTAGCTTGCCCATTGTGTTTGTAATTTTCTGTATGTGCCTGCAGTACGTTGGAAGAGATCTAGGTCAGGTTTGCATGGCAGGCGAAATACAAAGGATGTGTGGTGTTGTGCGGCTGTTGCGTTTGCGAGCGGTTTGCTTTCTCTTTGCGTCATTTTGTGTAGCCTAGCCAAAGTTGTCGAGGTGATGAAAAAGGTATGGAACATCATGACGGCATTGCGTGGAGCTTTTCGTGGAATGCCAAGGAGTGTCTGTGCTTATAGATAATGTGACACAAGGTGTAATTTTCAAGATGTTGTGCAAGGTGAAGCGCAGAAATCACTGGAGTTGAGGTTTTGTGTCCGTGTGTGTACAATGCGTAGGGAGGCAATGCTTTTCCTTCGCTTGCGCGCCCCCTCCCTTCTTTCTTCTTATGTTGGTAAATCTGCAGGGGGTTGCAGGCAGCCCACTCTTCTTGTCTCATTCCTTAACAGCATTTAAGCTGTTGCTGGGGAGACTTATATTTCCACCCCTGTTGGCCCAGCCTGTTGGCTTAAATTGTCAGGGTTGGTTGTGATTTGCTTCTTGAAATCTCTAAACGCTTCGGATTCAAAGGGTGTTGTTGCTGCTGTTGGTGTTGGTGTTGGTGTTGGTGTTGGTGTTGGTGTTGGTGTTGGTGTTGGTGTTGTTGTTGTTGTTGTTGTTGTTGTTGTTGTTGTTGTTGTTGTTGTTGTTGTTGTTGTTGTTGTTGTTGGTGCTGCTGCTGCTGCTGCTGCTGCTGCTGTTGTTGTTGTTGTTGTTGTTGTTGTTGTTGTTGTTGTTTGTCGCTGTTGCTGTTAAAGCTGTTGCCGTTGCTGTTGTCGTTGGTGGTGGTGGTGGCGGTGGTGGCGGTGATGTTGGTGGTGTTGATGTTGGTGGTTTTGGTGGTGGTGGTGGTGGTGGTGATGTTGGTGCTTGTGTTGGTGCTTGTATTGGTGTTGGTGTCGGCTGCTGCTGCTGCCGCTGCTGGGGCTGGTGGTGCTTCTTCTTGCCACTTTGCAACCACAACGTCCATTTGGGAATCTTGTTCCCAACCTATCAATGGGCGTTGCTTCTTTGGTTTCGCGTGGCGGGTGCGGCAGGTGCAAAATTTAGATGTGTGTTGTTGCCGTTGCGTTTTTTTCCCAAAAGCATCTCCGATGCTTGGGTTCTCGTTTAGGTCGTGCTTGCCGCGAGGGGAGCGATACGGAATGGTACATGGAGGTGGACGGAGATGGGAAGGAAGGAAACCGTGCAAATAGCTTGCAGAAAGCTTCGCCGGGAGGGAGAGATACGGAGTGGTGGACGGAGGTGGACGGAGATGGGAAGGAAGGAAACGGTGCAAATAGCTTGCGGAAAAGCTTCGCCGGGAGGGAGCGATACGGAGGG